>KV751317.1:8365014-8394788 GCA_001698575.1 Mola mola | reverse complement strand
TCCCCTCATGCTTGTTTTGAGATTTAATGGGTGTTGGGGTCTTACTGTGCGACCAATGCCTTTAAAAGCTAAAAAAAAAGACTGTGTCATTGCCAAAATATCATTAGACATCTGTGATGAGCATGTATTGATTTCATTTTCGTCCCGTGAAGATACTGCAACACGTCTCCATTGCAGGCACAGATGGACTTGAGTCTAAAACCAAAGAATGGCATCCATGAACATCCAATAATCCTTTCAGACTTTTCCTTTCGTGTGAACTTTGTTGGCTCATCCATAAGGCAGTGATGTAACGAGCCCAAATGTTCTCCATCAGACTTAAAGTGCATATAGAAAGACGCCATATTTAAGTCATATTTATATTGTAAAGTGGCTGAAAAATATACATTTAGTCTATATATTTTTATTACCACGTGACCTTACTGGGGTCTTTCCGTATGTATTTTAAGTTGGAAGAAGAGCATCTGGGCTCATCTCTACGATACTGATGGACTCGAGTCCTGTTCAGGAAGACAGGAGGCGCCTGAAGGGATTCGAAACAACAACCTCTGTTCTTAAGAGTATTTCCAAAACCGCTACATGCAACATTATTTTATTACAAATTCCGAGGAGGGTATAATATGATTTCACTCCAGAAGAAGAGCACGCTTCATTTCATTAACTAGATGGTCATTTCATGATCTATGCACCACCTGACCTGATGCTGAAGGAGCGCGTTCAGTCCTGTCATGTACATATTCTACAGGAATATTCATGAATCGCTCAACCTGTCAACATGTGCAAAATACACTGAAATACCAGGGGTAAAACAGTATCTGTGTACTAAATATTTAAAATTTAAGACGTGTTTGAGGGGTCTCGATTGTGTAATTTCCCTGATTTTCGAATACAATTAGTGCAAGAGGTGTCTGTCCCATTAATGACTGTCCTTTGTGAGCCGTGCATCTTGACCCCTATTAAAGCACCGTCACCCGGACAGCAGATGGTGCCGCCATGCACACAGAGAGAGAAGGTGTGGCCATGGCAACGGACTCATAATGGCTGGCCTGGTGTGTAGTGGAATCACTCGGCCCAATTTGTTAAGTACCACCCTGGTATATGTGACTTAATCAATCTATTTAGCACACAAAACGAGTGGAAATGCTCAGCTGCACACAGTGACGGGACCAGATCGCCTTTAGACTCCGGATGGTGGTTTAAGGATGAATATTTATTCATTTATATAAACATGACTCGTCGGAAATCACTGTGGTGCAAATTAAGCTGTTTAGAATGAAAGACAGATGATCATGCTGGTTCATATTTTGAGGAAGAATTTCTTCCTGTACAGCAGGTAGGCGATGAGCACCCACAGTGCAGTACCCCACAGGCTCTGAAAGAGCCACTCCCAGTGACTCTCCTGAAAGCGCATCTCCCAGCTGAAGGGGAAGTAGAAACCCAGGAGAGAGTGGCCAACGTATACAAAAATGGAGTTCATCCCTAAGGAGGAGAGAAAGATTACAGAAGTTATCACTGAACTGGACTCTTCTGTCCTCAAATTTCAGAAACTGGAAGACAGAGCAAAAATAAACACATTTAGGACACTATTATTAATTATTACTATTATTATTATTATTTTCAAGCTAAATCTTGCAATATATGAAATTATAGGCAGGGAATGTTTGTTTTTACTGCAGCTGAGTAGAGAGATAAGTTGGTTTTTCAGCAAAGTGTCCCAGAATTAGATCCATATGCAGTTAGCTACAACAGCTCACTATTATGGAGTAATTATAAGGAAATTACTGAAATTTATCCAACCGAGGTAGTATAAATGTGGCTTAATGCATTGGCAAAGTTACTGTATCTATTGTCAAATTTGTCTTTTAACTTGTGTCAACTGATATTTTGGTCACAACCTGGGAACATAATATTAATACAGTATGTACCTCTTTAACGTTGACATGGGAAACTTACTGTAATAGCAAACAATAGCACATTTACACATCCTGCAGATATTTTGCAGTGCTCGTGTTTGTGTGGAGTTCAGTTGCTATCTGGTAAATGTAACTTTCTCCCATTTTGTGCTTTCCGCCGACTCCCGAGGAAACATCTGGCTCTTTAGCTGCTAACCGCTCCAGTATGTTCACCATCTAATTCCTTACTCTTCTGTGGATATTTAGTGCATCTTTACTGATATAAAAATGCATTAATATGGAAGTAAAATTTATGAAAGCGTGGAGTTTCAACCTAAACTACTGAAAAACATTGAGCTGAGAGACATAAAATGGCCCAGAGGGATTAGAACTGCAGAGTTTCGTGATAGTTATTTGTAAGCTTATCACAACAAGTACGACCAATAATACAAAAATGCGAATTATTGCCACTTAAAAGGAAATATGTTGAATGTTATTCATGGGTTGTCAAATACCAAGATTCTTTGGGTCAGTAGCACAGGCCGGCTACATGCCTAAAATATTTGATGGGCCAGGAAACCCACTACGTTGTGCATCATGTGACTAAGGCTTAATGATGAACGATGTTACATATTATGCCTCTAAAAACATCAAACACAGCCTCTTGCAAATAATTGGCACACCCTTTCCAAAGTGTGCCATCAAGCGCCAATTGTGTAATTGGAGTTTTAATGCATATCCACATAACACACTGAACCCTTGAGCAGTACCTGGGTATATGAATGGCTGTCCAGCCCACCAGCCCTTCATATCAGTGACAAGGTAAATGCCTGCCAGCAGCAGGAAGGAGAAACAGCCCATACACATCACATAAGACAGCGACCTGGAAACAAACCATTAGCAACAGCAGACAGCAAACCATCAGCAACACTTCACAACAACAGCGTTTGGGCATAAAAAAAGATGTGACTGGTGTGGTGTGAACCAGGGTGTTAAAAAACAAGCCGATCAATCCAGCTCTGCAGATAAATAACAACCCGGGCTCTCGAGCCAGTCCAAGAAACTGCGCAACAGTTTGCTGGACTGATCCGAAGCAACAGCGGCGGATCCTTGGCACATGCCCTGTGGAGGCGTGCCAGCCGCTCATGTCCCTGTCTGCCCCAAATGCAACAATGCTTGATGTCTTATCACTTGATGTAAAATGGCTGCCTCCGTCAAGTGGGCTCCTCTTTAATTATTTATTTTTTTTGTCTCAGCAGAAGTGGGGCCAAAAGGGACTCTTGGCTGGGAGTTAATTACTTCTAGACATCCAGGCAGAGACTCAAAAGCTCAATAACCTGTCCATGATGAACTGCCTATAAAAGTCCGGCAGGTAATGGCATGGGCTGAGGGGGGGCCCCTGAGGAGCTTTGTGAGGAATTTGCTTACACATCACAGATGAAATGATATTCTTCCTGCTGCAACATGAAAAAGATTCCGATCACATTCAAGGGAATGTGGGAGAGGAGCAAATGCACAGGTCATAAAGTGACCTACTGCTGTATAATCATGCAAAATCATCACAAACAGTTGTTAAGGTGCTCTTCCTTGTCTGAAGAATGGTAGAAGGGTATGGGAGCTACACTGTGCTTATATAGATGCTTTTCCCAGAGCCTGATGCCACGCCATGACCCAGAACTGCAAAAATGTGTAGTGAGTGCTTCTGGGCGGAGCGGATTAAAGCATCCTTTACTTTGCTTGGCGTGAGGAAGAGTGATCATGTTTGGAGGAGGTAAAACCGCTCCAGCTCGCACTCCTGACAGCCTGGCAGGTGCTTATTTACAGTTGTAGCTGTCGTTAGAGGCACCTAAAGGCATGTTTTAGCAGCGGTGAAATTGTGCCTGCTGGAAACCCATCCCTTCTTTTGTGAAGAAAAGTGGCTGGATTTAAAGGGTCAGGAAGCACTTACCAAAGGTTTTTATTGACAGGTATAAATCCTCCGTCTCGTGTGCACTTAGAAAGGATGGCTGCAGAGATTCCCTGAGGGTGGAAATGAAACAGATTTCAAATCGATGGAGGGCGATAAAGCAAGCCATGCAGGGCCGCTAAAACGAAGGGCAGCAGAAGCGCGATTAAACGATTATCTGAGCGTCGTATCGACAAAGTGCATAAAGTCTTGTTGTGCAAACCACAAGTCTGAAGTTAAGACTGTCGAGTCATGTTCCAGCTGAGACTTCACGTTTCAAAACCCAAACAAGTCTGTTTGAAATGATCCGTGGGGCCATTTAAAGACACATGTCTGAGATCTCCAACACAGACGGAAGCGAGGACAGAAGCAGCAGCATGACTCTGTAGCTTAGTACACAGCTTTTTTATCCTTCAGATTTCATAATCAAAACCACAATTTATCCAAATTTGATGCTTGGCAGATGTTTTAGATGTGTGGCATCAACAGCAGTTCATTCAGGAGATTAATGGAATTATCACATGCATTTAAATAACATACTTTTCTTTGGATTTAGCTGAAGCGATCGCATATCTTCTATTTTGTTTTGTTTTTATTGAGCACAAAATCGTCTAATTTGTGACCGGAGTCCACATCTCTGCAACCTGGCTGCCAGGCAACGTTGACTCTTCACCCTTATTAACAATTAGACAGAAAACCTGCGTACGATTTCATGAATTCTACATCAGTAAAAGCTTTAATTCTCTCATTTGTTTGCCTTTAGGTGTGATTTAGACTGTTAAGGAAACATTTTGCGCTTCACAGAGGAGCCCAGGGAACTGGCTCAGAATCCAAACGTGCTCGTTCGGTGGGTATCCATCATGTGTATAAATGACAGAATCGATGGTGTGGAAATAGCCTAACCGGGGCTGGATTGAGTCTCCAGGCTATGCAGGCAGCAGGATGTGGGATGGGGCTGGTATGTGGGGCAATCGCTCAATTTCAATCACTCATTTCTGGAGCCTGATCGTTGGACTTTAATTAACAGGGACTGTTGTTTATTAGGATGAAGATGTGTGGCTGCCCCCGAATATCAATCCGCCACACAATAACTCGACAGTGAACTGTGGGCTACAGTCTGGCTTGTCATTTACTATATCTACCTACTTTATGTTGCATTGTAGGCCTCCTGTGTTTGATATCAATCCTATGTTTGTGTGCGTGCAGAAATGAGCTCCCTCCTCCACTGAGCACTGAGAAGACCTGCTAATGTCAAGAGCACATGTCTGAAACAAGAGGCAGCACAGCTCTGCTTCCTGCCTCCCCTCTGAGGTGAAATCGTGTTAGAGAAGTCAATATCAAGAGCAGGCCAATCACTAAAACTAATTTTGCTTTTTTTGTTGTCGAGAACACTTTGTGCGACTAAAAATACATTTAGCCGCTGAGATTAAATAGAGGCAAAGCGAGCATGAGCAGAACATGTGGGATGACAACCGACTGCATTTATACATTCCACATGTTGTGTTTCTGTTCGGCAATCAACGTGAAAGGCTGGCTCCTTGTCAACAAGTGTACTGTGAGGAAATCTGTTTCATTGTTGCCTATTTCAGTTAACCATTTTCAGGTTCTTGTATCGATCAATCAATTATCACATTCTAATCCTGTAAATTGTCTCTAACATCATAATCTTGAGTAACATCTATCGTCTATGGAGCATCGACTGGTCAACCATAAAATACAGTGGCAAAACATAAAAACCTGTTTATTTATTTCACTGGATGTTAACTTTATCACTCGGTGCGTCTGGGAGAAGCCAAATGAATCTAACTTATTCATCATCAAATTCTCACAACAGTATTTTAACTGTTTGTCACATAAATAAACTGATATTTTCCTGATTTAAAACCACAAAAGGCCTGTCCCTTCACTCCCTCTAGTTGTGAAAAGGTTTGACATCTTTCGGACTTATTTACAGCATACTTTACTGTTGAGATCAAAGTTTAAAATATCTCTCAGATGGATTAGTGGGGGTTCTCTTGTCCCTTTTATAATAACAGCAATTGTCAGGAGAGGGAATGATAATAGATTGTTTTTTCTATTAACATCAGGATGAAATACTGCAAGCAAACATTTTGAGATAGAGCATATCAGTCAAATATTAACAGAAAAAGTATTTTGTTTTTATTTATGTTATCATGCCATCCCATGATGCTCATTGCCACGTAGAGCTGAGTGCATAGATGTCATCATATCATGCCCTGGTAAAAGAAGCTACTTATGATCCAGACTCACAATCATTTCTATGTGTTCATCAGCACATCGTTGAAGGGAATTTTAACCAAGTGCTATTGTTGCTTTAACTTAACTACACACAGCTGTGTGTCTCACACTATTGACCTATAAACCTCCCTGAAACTCCATAGTCACACATGAATACATGGTTTCTTTCCCTCAATTAAACATCTGTGAACATAATCCAGGAAATTGTTATATTTCCCTTTTAAGAGTTCCGTTAAAATAATAAAAACATTTCTAGTAGACAGGGTTGAATACTGTGCATTGGGGCTTTTGCACTGTGTTATTGGCCTACACATATAAACATGAAATTGGTGCCACAAGCAGACATGTTTGGTGATGCACTCAGGTAGTTTACTTCATTTCAGAGTGTTCAGTCAGCGTTGTTCAATTGCAGCAGTGTGGTCAAACGGCTACACGCCGTGAAGAAACATGACGTCCAAAATGGCAGAAAGGACGCAGTTAACAAATCTGTGTCTTTTTTTTCTTGCTGCGCTGACTGGCCCTTTTCTTTTCATCCTGTGCAGCTTGATTTCAAAGGCTGAGTGAGGCAGCCAGCTCCTCCAGCTCCATCATCGCTCCAGGTCAAAGGACTTCCGGTTCAGGATGTCTGCCACTGCAGCAAGCCGGCTCCCAGTAACCTCGTTTTGCAAACGAGCCGCATCTCTGCGGCGGCGTCGTAAAGACAGTTGCCCCGCTCGGTTTGGCAAAGCCTGGCCTCTCAACATGGATGCCTGTCAATCTCGTTAGAGCAGTCTAACGGCCTCCAGTCACAGGTTGAGACATGCAAAAAGGGCTATCTCATATAACACCATGCTTCTCCCTGTGGGACACCGCCCCCCCGCCCTCAAAATGAAACCAAGGCCAGCCTGCTGCTTTTTGTGTTTGGAGACCACCCAGAATGAGCACAGATAGAAAACAAATATGACCTCAAACTCAGTCACAGCTGATTCATGAAGAAATGTGTGTTTTTATCCTGTATCTAAATAAACTTTAGTCTATTTCGGCTATGCCGCTTCATACGCGCTGTCATCTGATTGGTCTGTTGTTCAGTGACCACCGACTGATGTCAGTGTCATGTCTGCGGTGAGACTCTGGGTGCATGTCTATGCATTATCGTGCTCTTGATTAGATGCTACTGATTGCAGTAGCCTGTAAATAATATGCACATAACACTACTAATCTGAAGCCAAATGTGAGACAAGCAATGAGAGGGAGTGTGTATCCCCCCGATGGCTACCCATGTCTGGCCGGAAACAGAGCCACACATGGATGCCGTTTAATTGTACTGAGATCAGACGTGTCCTCTACCGAGTCCTGCTAATGAATGAGATTAGCTGCAAGGGGCGGTAAAACAAGCAAAACCATAAGTGCTTCGCTCCGCGTGAGAGGAAGGAAGATGTTTTAAGTGATTTGTTGTCTTGGTTTTAAATCAGCATTGAACCTTTATCCTCATTTAATTGAACAAGTGTGTTTAAAATTGCAGCGTACCAGGACGACTGCCCAGAGTAGGAATCGGCCAAGGATGCGGATGTTTGTCCCCTTGTAGAAAATGAAAATTCGCCCGGCCTGAAGGAGAGGGCAGAGACAAGCACAGTCACCATGACTCATTCAATCCTAGATTTAATGATAAACACCATGTAAACACCAACAACCGGTGTGTCTGTGCATTTGCCCTTGTGTAACTGAATAGGCCTGGGATGTGGGTGTCGTTGTTGTGTCCCTGACGCAGCGGTCACATTTCTCCCATCCTGTAGAGCCAGATGTGGGGTGTAAGTCATCCGCGGCCTCTGATTAATTTGGTGATGATGAATAAGTTTCAGCTGAGGACATTAGCATGGGCGAACGCGCAGGAGGGCAGCGGACACCTGGCGTGTCGTCTAAGACTCGCTGACTGAGGGGCTCAGTGCGAACCGCCCAGCGGGAATTGAGCAATGTGGCTGTTTTTGCGTGGCAGCTTCCCACAGCACAAACTGTTGGAAGTGACACTGTCGCCACCAGAGACTCAGCTTTAAAGACCAGAAACTCTCTCCTCGCTCTCAGACAACATTTTGTCAATAAAGGAGGGCAGCTGTGCACTCATGATGAGGTGGGAAGGGGTCTTTCACATAATCTTCATTTAATTTAACTGTAGTTCTCACTGTCTAATATGGGTTTTAGTTAGCAATTACTGTACCACTTTACAGCAAGATTAGCTTTATAAAGGTTTTATAAACAGTTTATTATTAGGTTGTTAACACAATAATGAGGTTTTACGCTCTTTGGCAGGATCCAGTTACTGCACTGTATCAGAACTGGTAATGGCATTTTGTCTATGCTCCTGATTGGCCAGCGTGGCCTTGCAGTTGTAGTTGTATGGCTGCCTGCTGACATGGCATGTTGACACGCTTCTGACAGCCGTTAACAATGTATTTTATTTGTTTTCATGTCAATCAATCAATCAAACTTTATTTGTCAAGCACATTTAGAAACACAACAGCACAAGTGCTGTACATTCACAAATACAATACAATAAAAATATACAGTATAAAGGTAACCACAACTCTCAGTCGAGGTTTGCAAAAGCCGAGGAGCAAAACTGAGTCTTAAGATGATGTTTAAAAATAGTTAAAGTGGGGCCTATTCTAATGTGGAGGGACAGCTCGTTCCAGAGTCACGGCTGAGAAAAGCCGGTTGCCTCTGGACCTCAGCCTGGTTTTGGGGACCTTAAGCAGTCACTGGTCAGTGGACCTCAGTGACATCATAACAGGCATAGAGTTCACTCAGGACAATAAGAGCTTAATTCATGCGGGCAAAATGTTTTGGAGAGCTTAGCTGTCTAAGTATGGACTTGTGTACCGTGGTGTAAAGTGGACCGAAGTTATGATCCGAGCAGAAATGGCAAACATAGAGATAGCATCGGGCATGAATATTTTATTCTGGGAAATTCTGGGATTTAAAATCAGCATGATTGTAGAAACTATAACCAAGAGGAGGGGGGGGGCTTCATAATTCACTTTTTACTTACACCACATATTTGCAAAACACAATATGATGAGGAATATTACTTTTAATTCAATAATAAGAGCTGAACACTACAGATATTTGAAAGAAACTCTGACATAAAAGACTGTTGCACCACTTATTGAATTATACAGGAGCAAAAAATGGTCCAGCTTACCTGCATCCCCAGGAATCCCATGACAATGGAGTTGATTGTACCCAGAACCCCCTCTGGGTCAAAGGGTTGTGTGGTGTGATACATTTCCTGATAAAGCAATGGAAAGCACACACACATGCTCGTCTTCACGGTTTTAAGTCCACTCCCATTATAGGTAAGTAAAACAATGAATGATGTATGTAAAGATCTTACTTTGCATGTGGGGAATCTGTACATGTTATCACCAAACATCCATCTATCAATGTATCCCGCGGCGCCTCCAGTGCAGTTTGGGTACAGACCGTTGTCACCGATTCCACCAGCTCCCAAATAGCCTCTGATAACAAATAACAAACAATAATAAATATAATTTCACATTTCACAGCGCTTGAAGAAAAGGGTGATCTAGTTTTGAAGCTTTGTAAGAGATTTGTGTTCACCTCACACTCCACTCAAAAAAGAACAGATATTGTGTTGAAATAAAGGTTATGTGAAAATGCACAGTTTGAACTCATAGAGTATTCTAACACAGAGTCACAGAGATGGGAAAAAAAATCCACAGAGACAGCAGCACTGAGCAGAAGACTCCGAGCGAGGAAGATGGATCCTCTGCCTCCGCTCCTCTTACTGCGCATGGCAGTCTGAGATTGGCTAATTATGCCCTCTGAAGCATCTACCACAGGCCCATAAATCACGTCAGTTCATAACGCCAGCAACACAAGGCGCACACTAACACCTCTGCTGCAGCGCAACAGCCCCGACTGGAGATTACCCCAGCATGAGGAGATGGGTAAAATGTGCACTTTCACTGTATGTGCACATTGGATTCATGAGAAGCTCGGACCGACGTGACGGAAGGAAGACGGTTGGACTTACGTGGGGCAGTTGGGTACAGGCATGAGGAAAGTGAGGCAGAGCCACAGAGTCTCCAGCAGGATAATAACCAGCCACTGTGGCCAATAGAGGACCACATCCTGGACGGGATTCCACCAGTGATGCTGTATCACACAGTACACAAAACCTGCTGATTTAAAATAGCCCTAGAAGTCCAAAAGACGGTTTAATTTTCTCACTTTTTTGCACGTAATGGTGTAAAACCTTTTTTGACTGTTGGTTAGTTGATTTTTTTGTTTTTTAGCATTAAACCAAAACTACAAAGAATCGTGGTGGGAGGATGGGGAATGGACCAAGGAAGAATCCATTGAATTTTGGTACAGACCCTGATAAAGGGGCGGACGCAGGGCGGTATATTAATATTACATATATTATTCCTCTGGATTTAGTTAATTAACTAATTAGTTAATGCAGTATTAAGCATTTACTAACAGTTAATTAATGTGCCAACTCACCATTCACTAACAGTCTTCCTGTTAATGAAGATACTAATTCACACATCAATCAACAGTTTAAAACCATACTATTAAAGTAGTATGTAGTACATTTAAGGGATACATGTTTTCAACTTTACAATCATGTTCACAGAGAGCATTAATAAATGGTTAATAAATGCTTTATTAGGGTTGGGTGGCCGTCTGTGTCAAAAGGGTTCCTAATTCATGATTTAACTGTTGGTTAATGGCCATTACAGTGTTAATTAATGTTAACAGTATGGTTACAAATTACTTAATAAGTACCTTAGGTCACTTTCACACCACCCTTGTTTAGTCGGGTTGAACAGAAGCTTGGAGCGTTTGCTTCTCTGGCGTGATTCGTTTAGGTTGTTTTGAACACAGTCTGAGACCTCCGGTGCGAAACCATCTCTTGGTGTGAAGCATCCGCACCAATCACTGCATGCCTACTCTCTACGCGTCAAAATCTTCAGCCGAAGAATGAAACAAAATGGATTTAACCGAAACGTTGAGCTGTGCTGCGTAAAAGTTAAGCTGCGTCAACAATGAATAAAAATACGTGATGCACTGCATAAAAGCGGCAGCTTTTCTGATATTAAAGACAAATTTGTTTAGTGTGGTGACCTGAACAATATTTTGAACACAAGACTCATGGGGAGTCAGCCGTTTTCCATGGTACATTGTTTTCATTGCAGAAGGTCTTTCATGAATGGCACAAATTATTAAATTATTAAATTCAGTGCATGTTTTCCAACTGTACGTTCACATGCATGCACCACCTGCTAAAATCAGCTGATATGCACTCCAGATCAAGACCAGCGAGAAAATAATCAGTTGGTTGTTGCCTAACCATCTGACAAATTACTGAATGGTGTTTCATGCACAGGACGTTTGAGATTTGCCTGCTGAAAAATGAAACCACATATCCAACTCACATCTGGTGTGCATCAAGGAAGTGAACTGTTAGGTGTGAACACGACCATAGTTAACATGAGGAACGTTAGTAAGTGATTACATGACACACTAATTAAGTGTTAGTAAATGCTTATCACTGCATTAACAAATATCTTTTAATATAAAGTGTTAACTCAAATACACTCATCAGGTGTAACGCTGTTGTGCTGCAAATTTCCAGTTTTTGTTGCCTGAAAAACTTCACCAGACGTGAAGATGACGAGATAATTACTGAAATTTTAACCTTAATGTGGTGTATTTTAGGACAGTTGTTCACACAATAAGAGAAAAACCCAGCAAAAACCGAAATGGAATCCGAGGGGCACATATTAAATGTTTTTAAATGCCTTGCTTCATTTTGGACTAGATAGAATAAAGTGAACTTGACAGAGCAGCTCACAGCTGTCAGTGGGATTTCTTTCTGGACCCAGAATGTCTGCAGGAGTGACAGGACAAAGTAGGTAAAGCCCAGGCGCTGCAGCACTCCAGGGATCCTGAGCCAGGACCAGGACACTGGAACACAATCAACAACACACAGCATCAACCCACAACCCTCATCCACTGATGATTACATGAATTTAAAGATCATAGTCTGGTGGCGTAAAGCTATTCCTGCTAATCTGAGCACGTTATAACCCAGGAAATTGATAATATTGAACACAATAACATTATCTTAATCATCCCTCTACTCCTGCTCCCTGAAGAGGATGATGGACAGCACGGGACAATGGGAAATGGGACATGTGAAGAATGTCGGAGGCTAATCAAAGATTCGCGGCTATCTCTCACCATCGACAAATTGGTTTGGACAGGACTGTCCTGTTGTGGAGAGATTGATGGTAATCTACACATTTAGTTAATTGAAAAGCTCTTTGAAGCACAAAAGTGCCGTAAAACCGACATAATCCCGATAATTGATCCAGAGAAATCAAATAAGAGGAGGAAATCTTTCCTTTGACGTGAAAAGAGGATGCTCTTACTTGTGACACGTTTGTAAAATCTACTGGTGAAACACGCCCAGCATGATCATTTACCATATCTACACCCACCATACACACACACACACACACACACACACACAAATCTAAAAGGTAATTTTCAGGCCTTACAATGAAAAATACCGTAGCTCTCCTTTAATTACCAATCAACCTGAAAGTCATAGCATGAAGGTGAAATGCACAAAAATGCAACATGCTTTGTTTCCCTCTCAGATCAATTTGTGCAGCATTTTTGTGTGAAATTGAAACCCTTTTTGTGGACGTTCAATATCATTTAAGAAGCGAAGGCTCGACTGTCTGCCTCCCATCTCTGAGCACTTTCAGTGATAGATTAAATAAAATAACGATTCAATGGAGGAAATGAACAGAACTGAATAGAGCCACACCTGGGTCAAAAACTTTTCAGAAAGAGTTTTTTTTTTTCTAATATTCTGAACTCATTTTCATTTGGATGAAATTTGCACCCAACTTGTCTCCATTAAATAAAAAAAATAAAATAAAAACATTAAAAAAAATCTTAGAAACACATCACCTTAAGCAAAAAAAATAACCTTTTTTAATGCCTGAATATTTGAACTTTCTTAACTAAACTGATGTGACAAAACCTAAATAGAATTACCCAAAAATGGAGTTTCACGGGCTTTAACACTGCTTTGAGAGCAGCATTAATTTAGAATGACTCATAATTGAGGCCAGAGGTTAACATCTTCTTCTGTCTGCTCTGACATTGAAATGGTTTAATGTATTGGACTGATATGGCTCCATTGTCTTATTAGATCAAACCCTGGGACCGAACCGCTGTGACGTCCTTGGAAACAGAGGGCAAAGCTGCTTATGGTAAAAGTCACAGCGCTGTTGTGATCCAGCAGCAGCAGCCTCATGCAGCAGCTGCATGGGGCTGACGGGTGTAACACTATCTGTTTGTAATTGTCCATTACCACAGCGGTTGTTTTTGCTCAATCTTCCTCTGTTAAACGTCCCCTGGTGCTGGATTTTGAGACAACACACACAATAACAATGTTTTTGCTAACCCAGTTACACAGACATCCACCCAGGAAAGTCCATTAGCACCAGGGAGGGCTAATGTGTGCAGGGCGTTCTGCGCATCCCCAGGTGGACGATGAAAAGAAAGTTTTCAGCCTGCTTTCCTCTAACCCTAACAAAGCCCCGCAGCATTGGGTTTTACCATTAATCTGGATTTTAACATCTCTATTGTAACCCAAATTTCAGAGTTTTGCTTATCATACTAAACATAAGCTGTATATTATACTCTATCGTATGACCTTTATTATTTTTAAGATCAATTTGTCAGCAGATGAGTGAGAATTTCCTGAAACTCAATTTAATTTGAATGCATGTCGTGTTTTGCATAACCAACAGCAAAAATACCCCAAAATATCAGGTTTGCTTACGTGTTAATGACTCTCTTAATTCATTATCATAACAGATTCTGACCAGTTTGATGCTGTTAATTAATCAACAAATGGCTGCAGGTCTAGAAGAGGGAATATAGCATTGAATATAAATAACCTGTGCAAAAACAGCTCTGATGTTACATGACATTTTAAAAACAGTTTGTTTCTCCGAGGTGCATTTTTCAGATGAACCAGTGCATTAACACAACAAAAGCTCGTTTCTGCTCTTCTGCGTCAGTACACTTAATAAGCAGACATACTATTAGACAGGCCAGGGCCTGTGCTTTAATAATTTCCCCGGTAGAGAACAAGCATGGCCAGGTATAATGTGTTTGCTCAAACCTACGTGGCCCATCACGGGGGGAGTAGTTGAGAAAGCAGAAGCCCAGCGTCAGGAGGACGACTGTTCTCCAGGTGATTTTGCGCAGCAGATGGAGTCGGCTAACCCCTCTCCTCTGCGTGGATCTGAGAGCCAACACTACAGAAGTCCCAATGATGAAGACAAACCTGGAAGCAACAGCAGTGTTAGTCTATTTCAATACTGAGATGTGCACAAAATATGGAAATATCCGTATAAAATGTCCAGACCTACCATGGCATGACAAGATCTGCCACAGTTAGACCTGGAAAAGGACACAGATTCACATCAATAGACACACAGCTACTCGATTTTGATGCTATTATACATATTTCACGGTTCTTGCCCCTTTTCTAATCTCTGCTATCCAAAAGGACTCAAAGTTAATTAAGAACAAAGTTGAGTCCTTAAAATGCTGCTTCCGTATTTAACTTTCCATTTTGAAAAAGGTGTGGTTAATAAATATCCACACCGCTGTGACAGTAGTGGCCCAGCAGCAAAGAGAAGATTAATCAAACCACCTCTGGAATCAATACATCGTCATGGATGAAACAAAAAAGCCATTATAAAATTTAAACTGAAATTGACCACAAATTGGTCACATGCATTTTGTAAAGGTTGAAAAGATATTTTTGCATTTCCTTTTTACTATGAATTCAATAGAGAGGCAAGACTCAGCTGTTTCTTTGGTTTAAGGATGCCTTGCTCCAGGGCACATGTAGTGCGCGTGCTGCATTAGGTACTGTAAGTGATAGTCATTTACTGAGCCCTCCCATATTCTCCCGGCTGCCGTTTAAAGACTTTACCCTCCTCCTTCTTGTCTCCTCCCTGCTTGTTAATAACCATAAAAATGTATGGATCGTTCCTTTGACTGGGCTCCGTTGAAGAATGGCGTCCTGTGTGTTTGGTTTAAGACTGCGTTTATCATAATTAGTGACAACAGGTCAGAAAATGCTGGAGACATGTTGAGGAGAACACTGCCTGAGGTCGACACATATTTTTCAATCTGGTTTTGAATGAAGAAAGGCGTACATTAATATTAGAAAAATCACCTCCATCAGTCACGTAGACTGACCGCTGTGAGCTGTTGGTCCTTAAAGACTGCCTCTGATGAAAATCACATTTTTGAAGTTCATATGGTGTTTTTTTCTTTTCATGTACTATGATACACATCATGACATCATGGCATCATGGCTGATGGTTTGCGCTTTTGTTTTGCAATCCACCAATGACACCCTCCAAAAAATTCAAATGCCAACAAGCTCGGTTCATCTACATAAAAACAATCCTGATGACCTCCAGGGTTGGGGCTTAATGTTGTAGAAACAGAACTTCCATTCTGATGCATCAACTTGTAGGTGACACCTTGTACAAGTAGCTCCTCCTCTTCCTCCTGGGAATCCGTGTCTGGTTCAAACATGCATGGCTGAATTACTCCAATGTTAGAACTTGCCACTGTGCAGCATATAGTAGACTAGTTCAAAAGGCGGAAGATGACATAGCAGCTAAGCTCTGGCAAAAGCTCTGACAATGACTTTGGGGATAAGAAGCCGCAGCAGTGACAGAAAACTGGGCATCAGCAGAGGGAAAAAAGGATGTGAAGAGCTGGAATATGTTATATTAGAATGTGAATTCAGGATCTATTTTGATTAAACCAGAGGCGATCGATCGTGGACAGTTTTGGTGAGCTTTATTATGTCTATGTTTTTTTTTTTGGATGAATTTTGTTTTATGATACATTAAGTAAAATAGTGAAACTTAAATTCAAAAGGTGAAAGAAAGTAATTTTCTCGTCAGAAAGGTAAATGACATTTAGCAATAATTCCATTCTTAACAGTTTTGTTTACTTATTAGACTAAATGCTTGGACAGCTTGTAAAAGCAGCAGGTATAATGTCTGATTGTTTCCTCTAGTGGTTGAAAGTAGTACTACAAGAAATACAGGCCCGCGGTTAACTGGTTAGCATGCTAACTTCAGCTAACATCTCTTTAACATGCAATACATAGACATCTTTCACACACAGTCGACACTATTGTTCCTTCACATTCATTTGTACTTTTTAGTGTTTAAAAGTAAAATTCTTACTTACAAATTCCACCTTTAAATGTAACTATTCATCTGTTTGTCTTCAACAGGGATCTCATAACAAAAGCTCAGTGTTCTAAAGTATATACTCGACAAGCTGCAGTGCAGATATTATTTTAGTTTAATTTTGTACTTGTCTTACCATTCCACGGTGCGTGTTGAAAGAACCAGTAGCCTCCTCCACCATAATTCACAAAAACCATCACTGTCAGGGCGACCCTACAAAGACACTGGAGTGAGTAAGCACTGTAGCGTAGCTCTGTATCTGCCAAGTCACTAATAACTGGATTAGCCTTCAAGCAGCAGAGTGACTGTGTGAAAACTGGAAACTGCCGCCAACATTTGAAGATTCACATCTGACTGGTTCCTTTCCACCTAACTAATACATATAATACAATATCAACTTTTGAATTGAAGTTAAAGAGATCGGGCAGGGGAGGGGGGCTCTTATTGTGTCACACTGTAAATGCAAGGTAATGCAGTCTAAGCATTATGAATCACTCAGGAAATGAACACTTGTCCTCTGGATCTCCTCAGGCAGGAGTGCTGACTAAAGACTTTGTGTCTAATATATGATACACTTTATACTTTAGCACTGGCCAAGGCTGCAGAAAAAAAAAAAACAGCACAGGTGATGGAGTGCTTCCCCGAAACAGACATTGGGAAAAAAGGTGTTGGCGTTGCGTGTCAGAAAATGGGCAAGGGCCATTACACAACACCAAGTGAGGGAATGTAAACAATAGCATGCTCACGAGGTTTGACCTTAGGCAGAGTCCAGCTGTCGGCCATCCTAAACACTTCAAGTTATTTTTTTTTTCATAAAGAAGAAAACACGCCATCAGGGGTACTTTAGGAGCCATAACCAGGTTTGGACAACCTTAAAGAAGAAGACTGTCTGATAAGATGCACGCTATCTACTTCTGCCTCCTCTCGTTTCCCTCCCTAGATTCAATTAAAACGGTGCACCAAAGCCATTACTGCTCTTTTAAACCTAACCTGCTGATACAAGATTTTAATCGGCTACTATCATCTCAAAAGCGCTATTAAAGTAGAGTAAACTCTGCTGCATGGGCCCGTAAGCCCTCTCTCTGGCTCTCTCTCTCTCACTTACTCACACATACACACATCCATGCAGACTACCATTTAAATTTTGACAAACACAGCCATTAGTCGTCATAGCGACAAAGACAGAGGTTTAATTAGTGTCCGGATTAGACCAATGTCACAGCCTGGAGGCCATCGTTTTTCATCAAAAGATTCCGAGTGCCTGATTGTGAATGAAAGCTCCGTGTTAGGTGGATAACATAACAAACACCACCCACGTGTGGCATTAGAGGCTGCTAATTACAATTAAGGGGAGCTTTAAAGTGCTTAATTAATATGATGTGTCCTGAGATCCCTTTTGCAGCAGTGACAACTGATTATGCCTCAATGATAGACGCCTATGGACTTCTTTGATTTGAATTGCTGCCCATGCCAGCATTAACTTAGTACATTACCCCGTTGCAAAGGGTTAGTTACACTCCATCACCAGAGAGTATTGCGCTACCTGCAGTGCTGGCCGCATCCAGCACATGCACACCCAATGTAGTCATAATAAATTACAACATGAGCAGAAAATTCCAAGGTCAGCTTTTGCGCCTCAACTTTGGAGTCTCTCTGAAACTGAATCAGAGGAAAACCTGCAGGAGCTCAGTCAAAATAAGGCGCAGAATAAGTCAAAATAAGTCAGCCACCTGGAGTGGAGTGGACCGATTTTCCACAGTAAGGAAAACAGCGACAGTCTTCTAGCAGTGCAGCACAAGATTAAAATCCAAATACTTTTATTAAAATGAATGTGCGACCCTACCGTACTGGTCTCTGTATATAAGGCCAGTCTGAGCCTGAGCAGTCAGATCAGAAAAAAACCCTTTCAACTCGGGAAAATATCTCAGCGTTCATGGCAGGTGACTGATGTGTCTGTTCTTTGTAGAAAGTTGCTCCCTATCAGGGCTGTGGATCGTAAGTCAGAGGATTGAGGAGGCACGCGCGGCATTAATCTTGAGCACTGAGACACAGTTTTACTGGGTGTGTGTCAGCTACTAGAATTTCCATTGTCACCAGCTAGAACATCAGCATTCCACAAGTATGTGTAATCCAAATAATAAGATCGAACGTGGCTGCAGTGGGAAGTTTAATCGAAGGGAAATAATATTTATGATATACATTTATCCTTTCCTTGGGCCTTTGTTCAGATGTAAATGTACTGCACCTCATTCGATCCCACACCAAACAAACCTATGTGGTATTTTTTTTAATGTCAAATGCATGATGGATTTTTATCCCAAAGGATCCCACAGCTGGAGAAGACACCACTCGTCTTTGGATTCTGCCTCTGTGCTGCTGGGTTTCCTCTAACTCTATGTTTTGGCAGGAGATCTATGGCCGTGTGGATGTGTGCTGATATGTTGACGATATTATTAGATCAATTATTTGGCAACGGGGAGGTCACAGTGACACCGGCATCCTGTTTCCAGAGAGGCGTGCTTTGTGTCTGCCCCCCAGGCCACAATTAAGTCCAGCAGAGAGCCCAGATTCAATCACATGCATCACTCCTGTCCAATAGAAACACACTGTTCCGAAGTGGGGACACACTGATATCAGAAATCATGCCCACAGCTACAACGCCTGATAACAAAAGCTTGGAGGAGCCTGTGGCCAGACTGCGACCCCTGTAATTATTCATTATACTGGGGCTGTAGATCTTCATCATGCCTCAGACTGCTCTAAAAATAATTAGCATTTTTTATTAAGAGCATGTGGTGATAGAGTGATAAACAGGATGGTTGTCACATACCCTCGGAAAGTGTCCAGCGAGCGCAGACGTTTTGGTTGAGCTTTAGTCCTACCGTGCTCAGCCTCACGCTCGAGTGCGATGTCCTGTAGAAGCAATGACAGTTAAAAACAGAGTCTTTGGCTGTTAAGTCACTAAACACCAGTGTGGGTTACTTAAAATCCATTGTTTTGAATTTTGCCTGCAATTTCTCCTTGTTATTGCAGCTAATGTTTGCATTTTCAGTTCTATTCAACTTAACATATTATTTTATTGGCCAGTATGAGGCAGCAGAAAAAAAACAAAACAAAAGCACTTATTTCCTTATGAAATGGATGAGGCTAACGCATTAGTAAAAGCTTGCCTCATCACAGACTGTTGATGCATTATTATTAGTATTGTTATTATTGGCACTTTAAGCACCAAGAGTGATGGCCCATCTGTAGTTTTATCATATTTGAGAGACGACAGACATCTACAGCCCACACATATCAATTTTTCAAGTACTGTGTAGTTGCACATAAGTAAAAGTAGTAATACTACAGTAGGTATACTGTGAGGCTAAACTGCAAGTCATCAAAATATACCAAAGTAAGCAAAGTAGTCATTAGCTAGAATGGTATATTATTGAACAATTTACATTTATGTATGACTTTAATACAAAGCTAATAAAGGTGGTTTAACCTCTTTGGACAGTTTCTCCAAAACATTTCCCTCATGGGTCAAAAGATTTTTTAATTGATTTCTAATACTACCATAATTCACTCTAGTAATTACAATAGTCGAGGAGAGTTTTTTTTCTTGCGCCTGTTTGGATGCTGAGACTACTGGATGGATTTCAAAAAGCTTGACAATGAGAAATGGGCTAGAGAAGAAGTCATTAAATTTTGGTGCAGATCTGGATAAATGGGCAAATTCAGGAATTTTAATTAAAGTGGATTGCTGGGCCTTGGTGGAGTTTGCACTCCATTTTATTGATGATATTTTGTAACGCTACATTAAATCTGTGACTTAAGTTGTCAAATAAATGTAGTGAAGTAAAACGTCTAATTTCCTTATGAGCTGCATTGGAGAGGAAGGAGTATGTAGTAGCAGAGAAAGCAAATACTCATCTAAAGTGTCTCAAATCGTGCTACTGTGCTCAAAACTGTACAGTACTTCGGTAAATGTTCTTTCCACCACTGACCCTCTGTAACTCAAATGAAAAAACGATAGAAGGACACACGTAGAGAAACATTAGGATAAAATCATGTTTGAGCAATCACAAAATACATGTAACGCGATCTTGTTTGAATACTGTTGGTTATTCTGAGATACGAAAATGTTGACAAAACCAAAAAATCCAAATTGCCACTTGGGTCAGAATTCCTCAAAAACATGTTGGCCATCTCGCCGTCCTGGGTCATCCTCTGGTCTACGTGGCGGCGCCTCCAATTCCGTCTCCCTGTGAAGGCAGCACTGAAATGAGTCGGGCCTGTTGCCCTCTCAGTTGGATTAGCCCGACTCCCTGGCCTCGGTGCAGCAGTTTAAAGAGCCAGAGCAGGAAGACACCAGCACTAATATGTTATGATCGATAGGCATGCCATCCAGACAGCATATGGAAGACAGAGACGTCTTGCTTGGAAGAATAAGAGGAGCCATTCATGCACACCAAAAACACACAGCAGCTTCTGCCAACAGGCAAGATGATTGGACGGATATGATGCTCTATCACTCCTATGTAAGTCTGCTGCACAACTGGCTCTGCTAACATTTGTATCAATCATTCCATTAGTGTCTCCCAAATGGCTTGATGACTGGAGTCTCAGAGCAAGTTTGGTATGCATGTCTGGCTGTGTGGTTGGCCAATGAAAATAATGCAATGTAACTGTTGGATCAAGGCAATGCTGAGGTTTGCTTGCGAAATAAAATGTACTGTGGTAAAGTGAAGGAATTAAATCGGTGCAGTTGCTTCCAACTGCTATCTCCTGAGTAATTTCAAGGAACGAAGGTCCCCAAAGAGAGACATTAAAAAATAAGCAACATCGTGGCTTGA
This sequence comes from Mola mola, assembly GCA_001698575.1. NCBI lineage: Eukaryota > Metazoa > Chordata > Actinopteri > Tetraodontiformes > Molidae > Mola > Mola mola. The sequence goes on along the minus strand of KV751317.1, from coordinate 8,373,532 downwards.
AAGCTGCCTCTTTAAAACCCTGAGATGTTCAGAGTCTTGATGGGACCACTTTGATGCACTCGTTTGATGAAAACTGTACGATTGGTTTAGGATTGATCTAAATCGAATCAATCATGCGTCTGTACCGTTGAATTCTAGCAAGATATTAATCTAATGCGTTCATTTGTAGCAGCATTTTACTTACATTATCCGCTGAGTATTGTGGGTCTTGGCAGCAAATGGTCTTCATAAACTTTGATGTACAGCGTCTCCTGCAAATGGGACAATGCATTTGAGCTGCCAAGTTCTGATGGAAGTGTAATCAGTGCAGGATGGAGTTTTCATTGTGGGTGATGTAAAAAACATATGTGTACCTATAGATGAAGGGCACCACAACAAACAGGAGAGCGATTATGGCCAGTGAGAGAGCTGCCACAAGAAGAGCTGGAAAATAAGAAAAGGAAATGTTTAAAATAGAATATTGTGTAGTCGGGCTCCATCTGGCATCAAAGTGTGTCTGTCTGGGCGTAAAGGTCAGAATAACATCTGATAGAATAGTGTCCATCAGACAAGGATCTCACTGGTGAAAAAAAATGCCTTATTACCAGACCAAACTGTCTGCTCTCCTCGCCTCCGGACTCCCCTGTGGCTCTCTGTCACTCAGCCAGTGTCAAAGGGTACCCCTCAATTGACTAACAAGAAACTAATGGAAAAGTCTTGGTTGATCCATCAGATCATCTCAATCACGCTGGGTAATCTGACCCTGCAGGCATCTGAAGAGGAAAATGTAAGGCTACACTGGGACGAGGACGAGAACACGAAGACAGAGGGGGAAGTGCTGCGGGGCATCATCGTTGGGCGCGGGGTCAAGATGAGGTTTACAGTACAAGAGGGCACCAATACGGCAGCTGAGAGGTCTTTTGTTTGCTAAATAAATAAATAAATCTACCCAAAATCAAGGAACAAAAAAAAAGACAATATGGTCATCTTACGTCAGGGCAGAGGAAATACGAGGGCAGTACACACCCGTGTTCGTCTTCAGTGGAAAAACAAACAAAAAGAAGCCACTTTATCCTGAGCTGAATCCACTCTGAACAAAGAGCGGTCGCTTGATTGCCTTGGAAAAAGTCACGGCGTCGCTGTCGAACCGCTCATAAAAACGTCATAAAGCTCTCAGCGGATGAGGAGAAACAGTACAAGAGATCTCTGCAGCAGCTCTATTAGTTATTGTCAGGATAAATGGAAAATTAATGGAGGCATTTCCCAACCACCAAATTAAGTTCAGTTCATCAATATGTTTCTTAAAGTTGAACAAAAAACACTTCACAGGAGTCAATATTATGGATTTGTTTGCAAGAATTAAGGCTTCGGCAGGTGACTTGTGGTTTGTAGTACAGTGCAGAATACAGTGCTAACACAATTTAAGGGTGGATCTGATAGCAGCTGCGCATCCATGAAGAATACCTCACCCAAAAAGATGATCTCATGAACCACCGCGGCCAATCAATCCGAGACCCTGAAGTAAACTTTGAGATTCCCCAACAGGGCAACTCTGACCTGTTTCCAGCTGCTGACCAGACCATTACTTAAGCTGAGCAATTCCTGTGGGGAGTTTGTATAATCACCGGTCTGTGGAGCTAATGGAAGCTCATCATACTGCGAGGGGTGCAGTCACGCTGACCATATATCTGCCGGGATAATGGCTACTTGGCCTTAAAGTCTGATCTACAACATAATCTGCAATATTGTTAAGTAGAGTGTACATTATGGAGAGTGACGCTTTCAAAATCCCATTATGCCCTAATCCTTCCACACTCCCTAATGTATTTCCCACAATCCTCCACGCGCGGAGCCAGGCCTTCAAGACAAACAGAAAAGCTTTTCTTTTATCCCTTTTGAAGAAAGCATGTCTTATTTGATCGATGCACGTCATGTCCCAAGAGATGTACAAGAATCACTGGCTCAGTAGATGTGGACAGGCCGAGTGAGCTCCTCTTTGCTGACTCAATTAAGTGGAGAGCGGATCAAAGGTCTGGCCTGTGTGTGGACACATGTTCTTTTACTGTCACTGTGCGTCACGGAGGAAATCACCCTCGCTCCCCGTCAGAACTGCCGGGGCTGAATTTAATCATCCTGGGTTCTTCATCAATATGGCGCACTTACGCAGGTTTGCATTGTTTGGAGTTTTATCAACAGTCTGAGTGCAGCTGACGTTTGTGGCGGCCTCCGGCGTCTGGATCCAAACAGAGAAATGACCAGCTTCTCCATATGTCTGACTCCACCTGCATCCAAATGAGAGACACATTTTCCAGTAAAAGGAAGCACATAAAACCCCTCTGAGATGATATTTCACCAGAAAGCATAAATTAAATCACTTTTTTCATCCACTTCTGCTGTTTTACTCTTGCCCTGACAGTAAAAAAGCTTCCCCATCTCCTTTTCATGGTTTTATGACACCCATGAAGCTCAGGAGCACCACCCAGTGTCTGTAGGTATGAAGTGCATCCCTCTGTCCTCTCTTCATCTCCAGTTTCAGGCCCAAGAAAACACGCATTACACGCTCATATTGATCCACTGTTGAGTTGACATACTAGCTATCACTTGGAGTGTTTTTTCAAAGGGGAAAGGAAAAGGAAATCGATAGTTGCACAGTCTGGTTAGAGACCTCAGCATTGATCAGTAAGAAGCAAGACAATAGACCTCTGAGAGATGACACCCCCCCGAATATGGAAAACACTGGCCCCCATGTCTTGTCAGTCCTGATTGTTCATAAATATGGCAACTGTCTCTTCCAGTTAACATCCCTGCAGTGGTGTCCACAGGACACGTGGCTTTAAAGCTTTAATGAGCCCTTTTCATCAATATCAGAATGTCAGGTCTTATTAACCCCCAAAAGGCTCCTGATCAATATCCAGCGAGGTAGTTTAAGGCAGGTCCAGAAACCAGGTCAGGATCACTCCCCCAGCCCTGTAAATAATCTCTCAGACTGCTGATGCGACCATCAGATGCCACCACACAATGGAAGCAAGATCGTTACACTCCCATGGGCAGAGTTAATATGAATAAATTTCCTCTGTGTATTTAAACTAACGAGCTGGTTTCGTGTTAGTATTGCTCAGTCGGAGACTCTGGCTTGTTACCTGCAGAGAGTTGCATCCCTGGTCTGCGACTCCACTTGGACTGTCAGGCTGAATTTAGTGCTGATCACCACGGATGCATTGTTGTTGTTGTTGGGCTTCACGCTGGCCAAATGCTGGTACACACACTGGGAAGTAAAAACAGGTGAAATAAATGAATTGTCCGCTGTGAAGTGAAATGTGTGGTCTGCTCAGTTAGTGTGAAAAGTAAGAATTACAAAAACCAAACAGAACTTGACAGCATTTATAAAAATCGAGAATTAAAATTTGTCATAGGTGTAATTAATGCATTGCAGTCAGTGTAGAGTATATGTCTTCCTCATCGGGCCTCTAAAACTATTCAACTGAAACAACAAAAACAAGGAAAAAATGAATCAATAAAACTTTACAACAAGAGTACATTAATTAACATTAGTTAATGCAGCAATAAGCATTTACTAACAGATAATTAATTAATCATTTTTCTAACCGTCTTCTAAGAGATGCATACATACGTTATTCAATAGTTTAAAACCATACTATTAAGTGTCATTTAAGGGATACACGTTTTCAGCTTCACAATAAAGGTCACAAAGAGCATTAATAAACGGTTAAGTGAAATTCATAAATGTTTTATTAGTCAGGTGGCCGTCTGTGTAAAAACGCTTCTCTTTGTATTATTCAACTGTTAGTTAATGAATATAACTATTGAACTATTGAATTAGTACTATAGTTATGAGGGCTGTTAGTAAGTGATTACATTAATTACACATTAATTATCTAATAGTTAATGTTTATTACTGCAGTAACTAATGTTAATAGACCTAAATGAGCCGAAAAAAATAATAGCGCCTTTGTAAGACCATAACTTCTGACAACAGGTTGCAATTATTCTATTATTATTTTATTATATTCTCCATCTTATTTTACATAAGTTGTGGCATTTAATCCATGTTTCATCCATATTTGTCTTTTCAGTATTATTAACAGCCACCAAGGGTTACAAACCAGTGTTTCTAGTGCCAGTCCCAAGGCCGGATAAATGGCGTAGACACTGAGCCAAATCAAATATGCGAATCACGAAAATGAATTCCGTACCAGAGGAATGAGAGTCAGTCGTAGGAATAAGCGCATTAGGGATGAGCACAGGTCGGATGTTTTGGGGACAAAGTTAGAGAGGGCAGATTGAGATGGTTTGGATATGTGCAGGGGAGGGACAGCGAACATATTGGTAGAAGGCTGCTCAAGGTGGAGCTACCAGGCAGGAGGCAAAGGGGAAGCAGAGGATGATTCGCTGTGGTGACTCCGAGAAAAACCGAGATAAAGCTGAAAGAAGAGGAAGGAGAAGTCTTTATTTAACGTTATTACCAAGTTTATATTGTTTACTGTAAAACTGTTATGTAGAGCATTCATATCTTTGTCGTAAAGAACTTTTTCTGATAATAATAATGATAATATGCTTTAAAGGTTTAAAAGCTAAAGCAACAATTATGACTGATGTGGAGGTGAACTAAATTAAGATGCACCGATTTTACACATTTTAACTGTCATGTGCGCAACCTTTGACATGCAGGATGAGAGCTGATGCTCTTTTAAGATCTAAAAACTGAGGAATCAAACCTGGTGATGACATTGCGGGAAACCTCAACTTCATATTTTCATTTGTTGATTACAAACTGGATATGTGGGGTTTGAAATACACATCCATACTTCTACAGAGGACATCTACTGAGATATATGCATGTGTTGTGTTATGGAAAAAACAGAATCTGGTCTGATTGACTCATACTCATGACTAAAAGTTGTATGTTACATATTTCATACATATCCCCGTAATAATGCATCTTTTTAATATCCTAACAAGAGGAGAAACCTTGACAGAGAGCACAGATTCTTTACCTTGTAGCAGTAATCTGACGTATAGAAGACTCGAACCTCCTCTTTCAGCTGGTTATGAAATGTTAACAAAGCCTGGTCCAGTTTCAGAGCAGGGCCTGCACAGGCATAAAGCAGCGCTGATTCACAAACAAACAAACAGACGACGGACGACAATCTAGAACTCATGAATCCGAGAGGATGTACTTCTCACCTCCACGACCGCTGGTTACAAGGAGTAACAAAGTTAGCCCGGGGTATAGCAGTCTCCTGGGCTCCATGTTTTCACTTGTAAACAGCCACATTTAACTGCTCATCTTTATAACACTCCCAACAATAAAAAAAAGTGGTCAAAGGGCAGCGGGGATGGCCGGTGGTTTTAACTGGTTTGTGATGCATATGTTTGGATGCCAAAAATGTATCTATGATTATGTGGTACAGAAAATAAGAATGAACTGTGGGAACGTAACCTTCACAATTTACAAGCTGAGGTGTTGAATAATATATAACAAGTGTATAATAAATAATATGTGTTTATATAAATCACTGGTTGACTTATATGGGTTTTTCAGATATTCAATGTCGATGTCATGTTGTTGTTGTTGTTGCTGCATCCAAAATACAACAAGCAATACCTACAATAATAAATGGTCACAAAAATCACAAAATTGCTGGACTTAACGTTAACGAAATAGAAAAACACAATGAGTTTTGGTGCACATTTGAGCAATTGTACCAAAAAAGTCTGGGTACTTGTTTAAAAACACTTTTACTAACAGTTGATATGTCATGCAGTGACTTATTGACAGTAGTTATGTTAACTAATTGGATATTCAACATGTTCTAACCTGCAGTAACTATCGACATTAGTTTAAGCAGTAATGTCCATTAGTTAATAGTTAAATAATACAGTGTGAAGCATTTGATACAGCCGGCCACCTAACCCTGATAAAGCATTTATTAGCCTGAATTAACCATTTATTAATGCTCTTTGTGACCCTTAGTGTAAAGTGAGTGAAAACATACACAAGAACAGACCAAAAGCCTTTCCATTTGTATACTGTAGTAGCATTGAAAGACAACCAACGAAGAAGACTCAAGAAGAAGGGGAGAAGGAGTTTTATTTTGTCTACTGGAAGTATGTCTTAGGTTTATTACCCTACGTTACTCTAAATGGAGGATCATACACAGACAGCAACCATAGATGTCCTACGTGCAAGGGGCAGAAGGGCAGTGCTCTGTTGCATGCATTCTACCACCTCACCACTAGGGACCAGTAATGTTCACACACTGGTCCTTTAATAGTATTGATTTAAACTATCACATAATGATCATTCATTAATTTCAGCACTGCTTATCCCATGTAGGGTCACGCGGGGGCTGGAGCCTATCATGGCGTCATTGGGCGAAGGCGGGGTAAACCCTGGACAAATTGCCAGTGAATTGCAGTGCTGACATATATGTTATATACACACAACTATGGACACTGACATACAAACCTTTGGGCAGTTTAGAGCAATTTAACCTGAATAGCAGGATTTTTGGACTGTGGGAGGAAGTCAAAGGGAAAATATGCAAACTCCACAAAGAAAGGCGCCTGCCCAGCCAGGGCTCGAACCCAGAACCTCCTTGCTCTTAGGCAGCAGTGCGTACTACTGCACCATAATGTGTAAAGTTGTATGTGTTAATGTGAAGACTATTATTGAGCTTATTTGGCATGTAAATTAACTGTTAGTTAATGCTTGTTACTGTATTAACTAATGTTAATTAATGTACCCTTATTCTAATGTGCTATTGAAACATTAGGAAAAATAAAAATCAACAAAAGTAACTAAAAATGACTATTCATCCACATTTCTGCAGTCAATCCAGATCCCGAAGCAATTCCAAAAGATGTCATTTAACAACTTTCATTAACTGATATCATTAATGCGGCTGAGCAGCTAAAGTGAAGACTGGTGTGAAAAGTGTTTAAAGAGGGAGCATTTAATGCAGAGATCAGAGGGGTAGGCAACCCTTTCAAACACAACTCTCCTCCAATCTAATGTTTTTGCTCTTAAAATCCCAGCACGCCTTCCTTTTTTAATCAAAACAACGAGGCACCCTTCTCATTTCCTCATCCAGCCAACTGTTAAATGCTGATCACTTGTCACATCCTCTCCCTTTCCTCATTTCATTAACCAGTTCATTTCCCTGAGCACTCGCCATGACAGATGAGTTCACAAAGGCAATCTCACAGGAGCAGTTCATTAACCTTTGACATGAACCCCAGTCAGCCGAAGAGCAGAGCTTCCTCTAACGTCGGCCATCCTGCTGACCAGAGGCAATATAGATAGTAGAACGCTATGCTTCATGTCTAATATGTGCGCATGTACAAAATGAAATAGATTATAAAAGCATGTAAAGGTGCTACACTTTTTCTTTGATAATTAAGGAGCAAACAGTGCTGCGTTGGCCTCCTACAATAGCTGGCCACACGCCTGCCTTGTGCAACCGATGACAGTTTATGATTAAACCCCTGCTGAGTAGCCTTTCAGCAGCCAGGATTTCTGCTCAGGCTTGTGCAGGGGCAGCTAGGCGGGGACCTATGGCTCATGTGTCAGATGATTTCAAGCCAGCTGCTCTCCACAGTAGATTTGCCTCTGTGCTGCAGGGAGTCGGAGCAGAACCGCCTCTGTGGATGAAAACACTCTGCAAACATGGTGAGTACACAGACTCTACAAGCCTGTGTGTGTGCTCACAGAGGGCCACACACACCTGTTGCCTTTTAGTCACTCTCATAGTATGAAACTTCACTGGATAAGGTTGTACTGCAGATATTCAGACAGATCGCTCGAATAGGTGACAGCATGATGAAGCAGGGATGTTGTTCTATGCGTTAAACCACTGTGTGTGACATGGAGGACATGGTTTAAGCCTGCGGGTATTTTCTGCGTGCTGCCTGTTCACTCCACTGATAGAGCAGATTAGAGCGTTGCTATGATACCTGTTGATGTCATCGTGTGGGTTCACAACTGGGGACAGAGCCTGCAGAAGTCCTCTTAACTGAGCAATACAAAGTATCAATGTGGGAAATGTTGTGCAATGTTGACAGTCCAGTTTAGATTTTTGGATCACCAAGGCTGAATGCAATGAGCAGGACTAACTATGAATCCATGTGACTCTCTCATGTGTTGAGATCAGGAAGTTCCACCCCCCTCGTCTGTCCTCCCAACCCCACCTTTGATCTGGCTCATGTTTTTGACAACAGGAATGCGGCCTCTCATTGTTTCCAGATGAGATCCGGTGCAACCAATCAGAGCTTGTGTTTGTGAAGCTACCCCTCTGTTCCCTCTGCTCTGCCCCACCAGGCTGGTAAAATCCAGAGTCTGACCGATGAGGACAGGGCTCACCTGCTCCCCTTGCTGCACAGCGCTCAGTGGGTGGAGGTTGTGGGACGGGACGCCATTTACAAAGAATTCATTTTTAAAGACTTCAATCAGGTTCCAAATATATTAAAGTTCGTTGCATGTGCCTCCCAAAGCTCCCGTAACGTTCTGTAAAAAGTA
>KV751317.1:8330344-8365000 GCA_001698575.1 Mola mola | reverse complement strand
TCCTGCTGATATATTTAAAATGATTTCACTTTCACTCACTCATCAAGTCTAAATCAAAACGCTGAAAATAAAATGTAAATATTGAAAGTTAAATCTAACTGTTACATCTAAATCTTGAATCTAAATGTCTCGCTGCATGTAAATCGAAATACTTACAAAATCTGCAAATAGCCCAATGCAACATACCTTTGTTCATGGTTACCACTACAAAAATGATAATAATGTACAAAAACCATCTGAATTTTGTGTCAAATGAGATTGAAATCGGTTAAATGTGAGGAAAGTGACAGAAAAATATAACCTAATTCTTACATTTGGCACCCTATAGTTGTGTGTGTGTGTATATATATGTGACTGCATGTTTTTAGGATATCGTGTTTTCCCCTTTCAGGCTTTTGGTTTCATGTCCAGAGTTGCTTTACAAGCAGAGAAGATGGACCATCACCCTGAGTGGTTCAATGTCTACAATAAGGTGAATGAACATACTCATGCAGATTAGAACCCAGATGTTCACTGTGAGGGGACACCCGCAGTTGGACTTTCTTCTGATTTCTTCTGTATCTCCTAATACAGTTAAGACAATCGTAAAAATTCCCATGGATGCTCTTATCACCAACACCTGGTGCTGCTCATGATTGTCTTGCTGTAGCCAAGCGGTTCTCAACTTTTTTTAAAGCCAATTTCTGACAACAAAAAAAACCCTAGTCTGGTGTTTGATTACACAAATATAAATTATGGATTTTAAACATTTTAAATGAGCCTTTTTGTATGGGATGGACTGAAAAATGGCTCAGACTGACCCAGCAGTACATACCCACACACTTTATGGAAACACAGTTCGTAAACTATATTTACGACAATAACTTGAGGTAGAATAGTCCTGTAAATTATTATTATTTAATATATTTTAAAATGATGGTGTTCTATAGCCTATAAAATACAGTGCATGACAATACAACAACACGGTCAACATTTATTTAAATGAAACCAGAAGACAAAGTTGTACATTAAATGACGGTTTTCCTAATTTTCTTTAAGCTAAACATTAACTAATAATCATGAACGTTCATGCAAAGCAATGAGTTCAACAAAGTTTACTGAATTGGATCGCCTTTTTTTTTAAGTCCCGCCTTATCCAGGTTCGGATTATCCAGGCTGAGTTGATATTTAAAACCTAAAATTGTATTTACAATATATTATTCCCAGTGTTTTCTGTCTTAAGGCTTCAGCTGACTCTGCTGCCAGTTGCCTTCAGGCTCTGTTGATTGACTGGTAAACACATACTTGAAAAGTAAAAATTTCAAAACACTGGTCTGCATCAGCAATGGAACCACTTGTAATAGATTATTTCTTTCTCAAAAGCCTCTCAAGAGCAATTCCTGAGGGGTACCAAGAGTCCTGTTTAGCATGAAAAACAACAAAAAACGTGTATTACATCTAAAGGCTGATTTTTACTCTTAAAAAAGCTGAACAATTGAAACAACCTGTTTGCTTTAAGGTTTGTGTATATTCAAGTAGCAACACCACAAGTGGCCAGTAGATGGTGTTGCACAATCATCTAAGGATTTAGTTTTCCAAACCACACAAGAATCTGTATGAGAAATATCTCAGAGATTATGATCATGTATTTGAATACATTTATGTATTCTCACATGCTTACACGTCAAGTTAATCAGAAAGCTAATAAATTATTAAATTTCTCTTATCTTTTAAGTATCTCAGTGGGAAGAAGAGTTCTCCTTATAAAACTTTGAGTCCCTATGCTGTGTACTGACACAGCATCTCTGGGCTGAAACACACACCGACTTGTCCGACTTGTTCCTCCAGGTCCAGATCACTCTCAGCACACACGACTGTGGGGGGCTCTCCCAGCGTGACATCACTCTGGCCACCTTCATCGACCAGGCGTCGCTGATGTGAGCCACATCATCAGCCAGTGAAAGTGAGGCGCTGAAGGTCACGGCTTCTCAGTCCTTCATTCTACTGAGAAATCACCTGCGAATTCAAAGGATATGAACCAAGTGTTCTTCATGTATTGTGTTTTGTGGGTATATAAAGGAGACTACTTGCCCAAGGTTTAGTAAATGATAAAATCCTGTTTACACATTAAAGTCATTCAGGTAATTTTTTAGCATCTTGTATCATAGACAAGGTGCACTTCTGGTGTCTTATGTGCCCAATTTTTTTGTACTTTACAGTGAGTAAATGTTATTTTCTCAGTTCAAACAGTTCTTGTGATTTTTTTTTTTGTGGCTGCTTTCCAGCTTAAAATGAGCTCACTAAACCTGGAACAGAACAATCCTGTACAACCCTGTACGCTCAGAACCAGACATCATACAAAATAATGTGATCCCGTATATAAATATTGGAAGACTGATGAAAGGATGCGTTTGTTTGCAGCTCCCTAAGGATGTTTGAGAAGAAGATGGGCGATGATGTCATGGTTTTAAAGGTCTGAAGGCACAGGGCGAACACTCATTATTGCTACATGCTGTCACCACCCTGCAACAACACGAACACATTTTCTCTGCAGGCCTCTAGAGAATCTGTTACAGTGCGTAGTCACTTTCAGTGAAACACAACATGCATTAAAAAGGTTTTATTCAAAAGAGATTTCTTGGCCATTCAGTTGTCACAATTCGTGCAGATATTTTTCCAAAGCAGTTGCTGGAAACCAGACATGGGTTTCCATCCATTTTGGTAGGGTTAGGGTTAAGGTACAAGCTGTGATTGTTAGTGGGGGCCTGGTATTTTCCGTCCTTTCACCGGGCACTGACTAAATGATTAAAAAAAAAAAAAACCCAACAAAAAACCGCAGCACACACATAAGAACCTAAATACATTCATGTCTTGAAACTGCTTAGTATGTAAAAACACAAAACAAATGAAGTGATTCGTCAACACCCAGTAGTCACACAAACAGTTAAAGTCAGACTGACGAGGCTTAACGTACAAGCGTTCTCCTTCCATGTCACAAAAGGAAAAGTTAGATATTGCACAAAAATGGAAATAATTTCAGCGAGCAATAACAGGAAAGCACATGAGAGACCAATGGCAGCACAAGGTCCTTTTGGTGTTACAGTATGTGTCGTTAAGTTCGGACAGGGGATGAGATTCTACAATCACCGTCCATCACAGTGGATCTGCTTCCTTTCAGTATCAGCCCGTGCAAGAACACCTTGAGTACAGTCAGCGGCATGAAGCTGTTGGAAACGGTCACCCCGGACGACATCTGCATCGAGTAAAAACTGAGGTAGTTCGCATTAGGAGGCCGACGGTTAAAATCAGGTGGAATGCAAGAGACAATTCACCCCCCAAATCAAAAATGTAGGCTAGTGTTTCTTTAAAAAAAAAGAAATTAGCTCCTACAAGAAACTGAAACAAGGTCTGTGGAATATCTTGAGCAATGACCTAAATAAAGATGGACGACACGTCCTAACAGCCTCACTGTGCAAAAACAATGCTGTCAATCATGATCACAAATTAGAAATAACCCCAAACTTACAAGATTTCCCTTTGGTTGATGCCGACATCAATCTGCTGTGATTTTCAATATTTGAGTTCAGCAAATCAAGTCACCTAACTTTAATTATGCCCTCAAAAACATAAACATGTCTACAGCCAATATCTCCAAGACTATAGATGGATGAATACCATTACAGGTAGGAGGAAAAATGGGATTCTTTCTAATTTGGGGGTGAACTGTCCCTTAAATGTAGAGTAGGCGCTTGTTGCCAGATTTTTCAGCCTCATTATACAAGTCAGCTACTGTGAAGAAGCCCTTTTCTGTCAGTGCAAAATGACAACAGTAGCAGATGCGCTTTGGATTCCCCTTTCAACAGTTTCATGCCCTTGTTTTAATGTCTCCCCCTTCAAATCTAAAGACTATTTTATCGAAACATAAATGACACTAAAAGCTCTTCAAACCGTTCACACTCTGCATACAAATCCAAACACTGGAGTTGGACCATTATTTTTGAATCAATTAATCGAGGTGGGAGATTTAAAATCACACCAAGCGAGTAGTACAATATGGAGCCATTACATTCTACAACACTGCTGTGAAAGCTGCAGAAATATTTTGAGGAATTGTGTGAGAGTGGATAAATAACAGAAGCTTTGCGTAAACTGTTTCCTTTAACACAACATGAATGTCACCGTGCTAAGTGCTAACAAACATGGACATGCACGTTCATGCCCACAGACGCACTTCACCCGTAATGTCAGAATTGCAGATTAGCAAATTAACATGTTCTGCAGTCCTTTTACATTAAAAATGCTGCTTACCAGGGACCTTAAGTATGACATGATAATAAGAAGTAAATGGCTCCCAAAGAGCAGTACACCATGTGCTGCACTAGAGGGCAGCAAAGCATTTCTAACATGCTGTTAGTGGTCAGTGTTTTGGCTGGTTTCAGCAGCCTGAAATGTTCTGACGTTGAGGAAAAAAAATGAACCGAGATTACTAGAGACATTTAACAAATGCTAAAAATGAAATTAACCGTTAAAACAAACAAAAATAAAGACATAAACACACACACACGCACTTCAACTCCATTAACAAAATCAAATTAAAATACTAAACGATGTTCAGAACCAGTCGTTTCTTCTCTGCGCCACTTGGGCATCGTATTACAAGTGATTTCCACTCTGGACTGATTAAAATGGCTTGTGCTTCGAAGATCTTTGCGGATTTTTTCCCGGTGTGGTTTGTAAGTATGCAGGATAAGGCAATCGCTGAACGATGAACTCCGAGCTCCGAGGAGGAGGTGATAGGGAGCTCGGGCCAGGAGGGTCCGGAGGGCCCGGTTCCCCCTCAGTGGGCTTTACCGTTGCCGTTCATGTGGCTGTTGTTTGCCGAGGGCACCTCAGTGCTGTAAAGACAGTCCAGGAACCCTCGGGAGATCTCCGTCACAATGGATCTGTCAGGGATGGTCTGGGCCATCCCGTAGATCGCCCCCTGAAGCAGCAGGGAGACACACATGCACATTCAGAGCAGTTTAGCAGTAATCAGCAGTCTGTGGTGTTCAGATCATTTCAGGACATATTGAATATGAATAGAAAGACCTTTGCAATTTCATTACTCTTCATGTACATCTTCCTACACAGCTTTTCACAACCAGCTGACTAAAGATGCTCATTAATACACTGTAGATGGAGATTAACTATGTTATTATGTCGCAGCGAACATAAACATGTGTAGAGCACCATTTTGAAATGTGGAATTGGCATAAAATGCCTTTGCTGTCTGCCTACAAACTGCAACACTTAACATAGTATCTTTGCTGGAGGTAGATTTATCAGCCTGATGTTTGTGTTTTACTACAGATAAATTAAATTATTATAAAAATGCAAAACTTTGGCTTTACTGCAGCTGCCTCTCTGTGCCTGTGGTCACTGTCCTGCCCACCAAACATCACGTGAGGGGATGTACGTATATATACACTTATCTTACACATCTTAATATCAGTCAATCTCATTGGTTAAGTGATATCAGCCCTGATAATTAAATATATATTGGCCATCCACAATCTCATTAATCAATTCCCATGTTGCTTTCCCAGGGGTACTTATAGATTTACCCTGTGTTAGCCTAATAATTCTTTCCAGTTAAAAAAAAAGTGGAAGATAGTGAACAGGGCTAAAACTAAATGTTCACATAAATATTAAAAAAGTAAATAAACGATTTATTTATTCAATACACGTTATGTTATATCATATATTAGCTTTAGCATTTGTTTTTAAGTAGGATGTCTGTTTTCTTCTCCGTACATTAAGCAGCACGCCTGTGCTCCTACACAACCCGACAGGACCAGCAGGTTTGAGCTTGCTGGGCGGAGTTTCCACTTTATTAAAAACCAACACAGTGAACTGCACGTGGATGTTTGCGCTAACATGGGGCAACGGCTCGTTCGATACACAAAAACAAATTGTACACGTACCGACAGCCCAGTAAGCAACAGAGGCTGGCAAACGCATTTCAAATGGTTTATCTTTCCTCAATGCAAATGCTAACTGCTTCACAAGCCTGGAAAAGTTTGTCTTTAACAACAGACACGTTACAGATAAGTGTTTTACAGCACTTTTAAACTATTTCATCACACATACACTGGAGAGCCTGTGGATAGTGTGGTCCAAGAGTTATACTTGTTGTTTTGCCTCCTCCCTTACGGCATCACGTGTGAGTCTTTATGAAAGTCTTTTACAGTGTTACACTCAAGTAAAGACACCTCATTGAGCTGATTGTGAAGATCAACCAGAAGTGCAGCTTTTTACTCATCGGTCTTCTTGAGGACAAGCTGAATTTGGTCAATCTAACAAAAGGAATCTGAAGAATTTCAGTACATATACAGTATATAAACGTGCAAGTGCAGAGCCCGCTCACCTTTCCTGTGGTCTTCTCTTTGGGGTTCTTCATGATGATGGCAACCTGCTCTCTGACATCACAGATGAAGTGATCAGCGACGCCCGCCTGCGTGTGCAGGACCGTGCAACAAATGTGGATGCTGGGAAAAGGAACATCAAACTCGTCTTACATTCCAAAATACTTGATAGTACTACTTAAAATGAGACTTATTGTAATTTCTTTCCCCCCATATGTGTACCTGGATGGGTACTGCAACGTGTTCAGATTCCAGCCCTTCGACGTCAGCGCATTAGACAGACGGAAAATATCAAAAACATCCGAGCCTATTGCCACCACTGACACCTCCGGATCCCCAAACACAAACACACCTTTTATCTTGCGGATTCTGTCGATAAAACAACACAGGTTGACTGCGATAAAAAAAAAAATGACATATGAAATCAAAGTTCACAAACTCTGTTGTTGTTTTTAACACAAAAATTCAATTCAATGTCTGTCCTTGCATTTACGAAGATCTTTAGAGGGAGAATGCTGTGATCTTGATATGGCCTTAAACACATTATTCTACGGCCGCATCTTACTCTGTTCTGATTTTGCGCGCTGTGCTGATGATCTTCTTGGTGGCATCAATGTATCCGTTCTCTCCCATGTGCATCATGGTCGCCCAGCAGGCGGCGATGATTCCCCCGGGCCTAGAGCCTGCGATGGAGGGCGAGGCATAGATTCCCCCCTGCCAGTCTGGAGCTACGAAGTACTGGTAGTGGCGATACTTTTTATCACTGTACAGGATCACCGAGGAGCCCTTGGGCGCGTAGCCATACTGGAGCGGAAAGCAGTCAAACACACAGAAATGACTGAATTGATCAAGTACAACTAAAGTGTAGCCTGGAGGCCAGATTAAGTTGAGCAGCCACTCCTGACCTTGTGGGTGTCTGCAGAGATGCTGGTAACACCTTTTAACCTGAAGTCAAAGGGGGCGAGGGAGTAACCGGCCTTGTCCATGAAGACGATGAGGAAACCTCCCAGGCAGGCATCCACGTGCAGCGGGAGGTTGTAGTGGACAGCCAGCTGGAACACAGCGAGGGACAGCGTGAGAGATAATGTTCATTTTTTTCGTATCAGAACATATTTAGCGAGGGAAAATTTTGTTTTAAAATCTCTCCTAACCTTAGATATTTCCTCAATGGGATCCATGATTCCATGAGGGAACTGTGGCGCCGAGCACACCAGCATGGCGGTGTTCTTGCTGATGGCTCTCCTCATGGCCTGGAAAGACAAGAATCAATTCGAGAACAACTAACGACGACGACACGATTAACCGTCTGTGTTTACTGAGCTCTCACCTTCACGTCTACTTTCATAGTTTTCTTGTCAAGAGGAATGTGAACGAGCCTCATCCCAAAGTAATGTGCTGCTTTGTCAAAGGCAGCGTGGACGCTCACTGGCGCGATACTACACAAAGCAGACAAACGGAAAATTACGTTAGAAGAATTACGTTAGAACTTGTGCAGAAACTTTACAGTAATACAATGTAAGAAAAAGACAATTGAGAGACAAAAAGCACTGTGATACACAAAATGTGCTTTTCATTATGTCAAAATTGTATTGGAGTTGGCAAAGGGGATGTAACATCACAAAATTATGGGATTGATATACCGCATGGACCCTGGAGTTTTTCAGGTAGCTTACATTTCAGGGTATTTGATGCCACGTTCATACGCCATGTCTCTGTATGCCTTGCAGGCCATCAGTATGCTCTCAGTTCCTCCGGATGTAACCTGGTTAAAAAAAAAAAAAAAAAAAAAAAAAGGTACTGTCAGAGCTTTGGATTCTCAAATTCAAGGCTCATACAGGGTGTAAATGAATGTTTATAATAACTTGCCGTGCCACAGGAGTTAGGTCCACCATGGAAAAGTGTGCAGGCCATTCTCACAACCTCTGCCTCCATCTTTCTCACACCAGGAAAGATGTCTGGGTGAAGCGGGTTGCTCCATGCAAAATCTCCATATACCTGTGTGGCAAAGATTTGCCAAATATTTGTACCACGTGGGGGAAAATTTGACTCTTTTGAAGAAACAAGCAAGAGCTGTTCAACAAAGTACAAAGGAGAAATGAGACATTCTTTCTTTATCTAACATCAAAATGAATTAGAAGTTAACTACTCGAGTCTAAAATGTTCACAAATGTTAACAAAATCACAAACCTTCACCAGGAGATTGGTCAAGGACGTGTCACCCCAGTACACAGCACCCGAGACACATCCTTTCTCCCACTTCACCTCATCTGCACAACATTGTGTCATTAAAAACACTGCTTTTCTCAACAAGAAAAAAAAGAAAAACACTGCAACTTGTCTGATTCTACACACTTCAGTTTTGCAGATAATGAAGGAGGAAGCACAGCAATGAAAGATGACTTACTCAGCGTCTGGTACTCTTTGATTTTGTCCAGCACCCGGATCTGAGAGAGCCCTTTAGAGGGCAGCTGTTTAGTGTAGCTCATCCCCTCCTTCAGAGTGCACAGACTGGCAGACATGTCATCCAAAGCCTTGTTGAGCTGACCCTGAATCTGTCAAAATGAAAAAAAAACAACAGGACTTGTGAGCGTGTTTCAGCACGTGACAACTGGACAGCCAAGATTAAATGTGCACTTTTCATGATTGCTGAAAAGTGAGCCGTCTGTCGGTGACATAATGACCAGAAGTAACCTCCTGCTATCACCAGTGCACAATGTTAAGTGTGCCAAAGGTCTGCCCCCCCCCCCATGCAAGTGTTCTGTACTCAGTCATCCAAGAGTGACTCATAACAGCCTCAGACAACACAGAAAAAAAGGAACAGAGGCACCACTAATACTTACTGCCCCCCCAACAAAGGGTATTTTTCTGATGAGTCCAAAGCACTGCTTCTTGATCCGGGATGTGAGACCTATTAGCCAACAGAGAAGCAGCAGCTGCGGTTAGAAGGCACGCAACAACGTGACGGCATTCAAACATTAAAACAGCTGACTGCAACCCACACAGGTCCAGCATTTCAGTCTCATACTGCTGAGGGATTAAACCACTGATTCATTGTGAGCACATCTTAAAAATCTTATTTATTGGAGCTATCTCTTGGTCAAACATACTAGAGAAATGATCAGACCGCATTTTGAGAAACCAAAAGTACACGTCAACATTGACATTACCAGTTAAAAAAATGTAAAAATTCTTCCTGAACATGGCCTCCACAATTTAAGGACACTGTTAGCCTGTTTTATGTGTTACCATCTCTATGTGTTACCATCTCTACCAACTTAGTCCCCTTCTTTCTGCCCGTGTGTCACGTGTGAAAGATTACTTTCGTGCTGGAAGAGGAAGCCTTTTATCCAGAGCGCTCCAAGTGTGGCGACGACGGTGGCGCCGATGATCTGCCACGGCTCCAGGTCAGCGCAGCGAACGTTGATCTGCCGCCTGCCCTCCTCCAGGTAGAGCAGCACCATCTCCTTGTACACCTCCAATACACTCTGCATGACAGCAGATACACGCATGAATTACAACATGTTTCAGGGTGGAAACAGGACTGTGAGACCATGAACAACATGCTCAGGGATCTCAGGGACTTTCATCACACTTAAAGCACATTTATATTACATCATTTACATTTACAGTCACAAGAGCAAGAGGACTTTGTTTTTTCGTACAATTGAATCCAAACAATTCAGCTTTCACGTATTCTATAGTCATTACATGTAAAGTGAAACATTTGAAGGCTTTTTTTTGTTTTAATTTGGATGATTATGGCTTATTAATCAAATTATTGGAAAATTAAATAAGATCAGAAATGTCTGTCTGAAAATCTGTTCATTTATACACTCAGTACTTGGCCGGGGCTCCACTGGAAAAAATTACAGCATCAATGCGACATGGAATGCCCTTCATCTCGTCCGTCTCATCTTCCTCTTGACAAAACCCCACCGAGCCTCTATGACGTTTAGGTCCGGTGATTAGGCTGGACCAATCCAGCACATGCTATTGAGAAAACCATTTGGTAGACGTTATGGCACTGTAGGCCCTGATGGAATATGAAATCTGCACGAAAGGTTCTAAAATCTCCTGGTTGACGACTGTCTTGACTTTGGACGCGATAAAACACGTTGGAGCAACACCACCTGATGACATGTCACCCCAAATCGTCACAGATTGCGCAATCCTCACACTGGACTTCAAACACCTTGCATTCTCTGACTCTTGACTTTTCCTCCAGATTCTAGGACCTTGACCTCATCCCTGGTAAAACACTCCTGACATATCTGGATCAGGAATGGTTTGACATTAGGACGGTGACAGCTCTTGCTCTTTCCTGATGACGCCTGTCAGGGCTGAGGCCACCCATGTTGCTCGTGCACCTTTTCCCACCACAATTCTCCCTTCCGATCAGCTTTCCACTAATAGGCTTTGATGTAGCACTCTGAACCGCCAGCTTTTCCTTTTCCTCCGTGTGGAGGTTGTCAATGATCGACTTATAGACAACTGTCCTGACAGCAATCTTCCCCATGATGGTGGCTGCATGTACTGAACTCGACTAAAAGATACACACTATTCATACTTTTTTATTAATTTACTCAAAATGTTGAGATTAAAAGGTGCAGCGATTAATCGATTAATTTTTTGGTCGATTAAAATGATAGAAGCCTAGTTGTTTCCAGCTTGTTAAATGTCAGGATTTGCGGCTTCTCTTTGTCATTTCTGGCAGTAAATGAAGAGTCTGGGTTTTAACGATTGCTTGGAGTAAAGAAGCAATCTGAAGAGATCACTTTTCAGAAATTTTTTACAATTTATAGAGTAAATGATTAATCAATTAATTGTGAAAAAAACAGCAGATTAACCGATGATTAAAATAATCATTAGTTGCAGCTCTAATTGAGATATCTTTTTTAGCTGTAAGCCATAATTATCAAAATTATAATATATAAAGTGCTTTTGGTTTACATGTAGTGAGTGTAGATATATTAAATGTTCACTTTCTTAAATAACAGATGTAAAATACTGAAGTATATTGTGATACATCTGTCTCATTATTAAATTATTATGGGGAAGTAACCTTTGACAAATTTGCTTTCACTTCTATGTCAGCCATTGAAAGCATCATACGAATCTGAAATTGAGAGTCTCGTGACAAGTGACGCACCACTTACGTACCTGCAATCGAAGGGTTTTTGTGTATCTGTGTGCTACTAAAAACATTCATATAAATCTTTAACATCTAAATTACTATAGGCCGAGCCCTAAATCTTGCCACGCAACAGATGACTCGCTCAGTCGTTCTCCCTGCGTGGCATCTCTGTAAGTGCTGCTCATTCAGCATCTACTTATCAGGTTTCCCTGCTTAAAAGACAATTAGAACTAACCAGAACCAAAGATGGATTTTATTTGAATTTCAAAAACCGTAACTGAAAACAGGACACGACAGGTAACAACTGTTTTTTAAGGAATAGTGACTTAATCAAAGGAACTCTCTCAGACAGCATGATGGAATTTAAGACGTCTGAACTTCCTGCTATGATTAACTACACACAAGCAATTACTGGCGGTTAGTGGTCCGTTTAATTCATACACAGCCCAATATCGCAAGTTGAAGTACTTACATCAGACGACATGATCAGACCTGCAGAGCTTGCCACTCACAATACCACTGGCAGCAGATTTTCAGATTTATTGCCTCTGCCTTCTCCAGATGAGATTGAAACACCTATCAGCTGACTCCTCCCAACACCCAAACCACCAAACTACCAAACTACAAATCCAGCACGCAGACAGGATGTTAGGCAACCAATCAAGACGGAGAACGGTCAGAATTATGAGCGATGGTGTATGTTAAGACGGAAATATGATCCCAAAAACGCTTAAATATTTGCTCTGACTCTGAATTCACAGCCTGGGGAGATTTGACTGAGCTCATTTTATAAGTGCTGCAATAATATCTCTGCGTTATCTCTACATGGGGGAGCTTTTACAACACAATAGCAGGCAGTCTGATAGTGAGGCTCAGCCACGATCAGATGGAGGAAGGCTTAAGGTTCAAAAGACAATATCTTAAGTAACACAAGTCTATGCTGGCAACTCTTTGTGTCAGCCTGAAAGGATGTAAGGTAATGCTTCAGCACAATCACTCCAAGCAACATCGAATGATGGTGAAATCCAGACCTTAAAAAAGGCCTGTCACCCCTGACCAGACTGCAGCTGTTGTACCTGCCTGTCGAGATAAAGTGTTCTCATACAAGTTTGGCTAGATCAGCCACACAGAGCCGAGTGTGTCGATTGAGAGGCTTGACTTGATTCTTGCCTGGCAGGGGTGATGGTTGCATGCAAAGGCGACGCACAGGTGCACGATCGGCCGCTCGCGCATCTGCCATAAAGAGCAGATTACCCGGCGTAATCTTACATCAGTGCAAATGGCCACTCCGCCTCTTTGCGCTTCAGGAAAACTTAATACGGAGGTCACACAAAGTCCCTCGGTACCAGCTTTGTCCGACTCATTGTTGAGCTGAGGACACCCATTCTTCAGCTCACCGGCCTCATGCAACATTTGACCATTCTGCAAGGGGAGCTTTTGTTGTCTCGCAGGGGAGATCATGTTCTCATGGAAATGTACTGGGCGTGAGCTCCTGCATACATCAAGGGGAGAAAACACTGTGAGCAAGCACAACATCAGCAGAGCTTGTAGTGGGGGGAATAATTACAGCTCTGACGTCCGATGCTGTTTGCATTGTCCCAGGGCAACATGAAGGGAACTGACATGTGATTATTAATTGGTTTTGGGTTAGTTTTCTCTTCTCTTCCTTAATTCCGAAGGAGTCCAGACTTTAACACAAATTCTGAGGTGGATTTTGGCCTCTTAGGTCTCACGGCCACAGTGAACAAAAGGAAAACCCCATAAACCTCAACAAGTCTCTGATGGCAGTGCAAATGCTTTGTTTAAACTTCCTGCAGGTTTATGTTGGACAGGATCTCTAATTTTATACAGTGCGCAGGCAAAAATACACAATGAGATATGCACCTTACACACAGGCACATTATCAAAAAAAATAAATCTGATTTGGACAAACCAGGGTTGCCAAAAGAGGCAGAACCCTTGTCTGCCTTCCTCTACAGTCTCATTATGGGTGAATTCATGCTGTGGCTCATCTCATGTAAAGTCTCGGGGCAAAGTATCACCTAAGTTTGAGTGTTCTTTCAAAACCAGCCATAAATCTGGAAGCTCAGGCTTTGATAGCGAGAGTCAGTGTCACGAACACCCCAGCTGTGGACTTGGGGCATCCTTCATTATCTCACTGTTGATAAACAAAGTCCTTTGGCCCCTTCGAGCGTCTCGTAGCAGCGCTCGTCCTGAGGTTTTGGCTAATATCTTTAAAAACGAAACAAAACAAAACAAAAGGTATTGGTGAGTCGACACCTACCCAGTAATCCATGTTGTCGAGGCAAACTCTCGCTGAAAGTCTTTCTTTTCTGGTCTGCGGCTCGGGAAAGTCACCTCCACAGGCTGCTTCGAGTCTTTGGCTCTCATCTACATGCTACTATGAAACACCGCAATAAGCTAACACTGATTCAGGAAGTGACCGACACCGCCTGACGCAACAGCATAGATCTTACGACGCTGTGGCACTGCGTCATCGCGCCAACAGCTTCCGGGAGCGTGATTTGTAGATCTGTGCTGCAAGACAGCGGCGCGGCGCACGTTTTCACACCCACTGCCAGATGAGTTAGCGACAAATGCTGCGTTCATGTGTAATGCCGAAGTTCCAACTGGGGAAATGCACTTGAACGGCCTGTCACATCGGAACGAAAAACAATATAAAAATCATAAAAATAATGTTAGAATTTTAACACGGTTTGCTGAATCTATAAACCTATAAACCTTTAATTAATTCGGAACCCAATCAGCAAAGTCTACTGTCGAAATAGTTCTATATTTCTTACACGTCTTCTCTATATGTAATAGCATCTGCATGTTTCTCCCGTGACAGCTGACGTATAACGAGATACTGCCTGAATTTATTGGGACCTGGAAATAGTCAGTGAAAACTAGAAAAATTGCATTTCCTGGCGAAAATGTGTGTGGATAGTCATTGCTGAGATAAAACTGAATGAAAAAAAATGTAACGACAGAATCTATGTTAAACAAAAGACGT
Source organism: Mola mola (assembly GCA_001698575.1). Taxonomy (NCBI): domain Eukaryota; kingdom Metazoa; phylum Chordata; class Actinopteri; order Tetraodontiformes; family Molidae; genus Mola; species Mola mola. The sequence continues at coordinate 8,350,467 of KV751317.1, read as the reverse complement.
AATCCATCATCAAAAGAAATTCCCGGGTTTATTTTAAAAGCGTAAAAGGTAGGCGACTGGATTGGCAGTTTTGTATTTGTTGCGTTCTGTAAGTAATGTTACGTCATGTTTAAGACGCTTTTGTCTATTCATAGTTCCCATTTATTCAAACAGAGACGAAGGCACCATTCAGTGCAGTTTTTGTAATGTTGCATGTTCTTTTATTTAAAGGAGAAGAAACAGCGCCCCTAAGTGGCCAAAAATGGTCACTGCTGTTATATTTCAAACAATACAATGAAGACAAATTGCAGACACCGTTTTACTGTAGATTTGTTTCTTTTAATTTATCTTTTTGACGATAATATTAAAGTTACGGTGGGACAAATGAGGTGAACAGAGGTGTATTGCCTTAGAAAGAACATTAAAAAAATGATTGTTTAACACAAATATAAAGTCCTTTGTGCTATGGATAGATGTTTATGAAACAATAATTCAGTCAGTGAGCTCAGCCCGTGCAGTTGTGGGTGGCCACAACAATATCATATTCTGTTTATTTTTGTCCCTTTTACGTGCATGTTCGAGGTGCTGGCGAGGATCCACGGGGGTTAAAGAACCCTAGATCTACATGTTTCAACCATTACTAACATCCACTTGCACATCTGCGAAAATGATCCAAATTAAAAAGTATGTTTTTTCGATCATTGACTCTCTAAATGTGTAATTTTAGGCCACAATTCTATACTGCAATTGCCATCATATTCTAGAGTCCGCTGATTTTCTCGAACAATTCACCATCCTGTTGATTTAATTGCTAAAAAAATGGCAATTATAAGTCCGAACAAGCCCGTCGGTTAAATAAATAGTTGTATATGATCGACCTACTCGGTAACAATTCAGTACAAAATAATTATGAAAAACGGTTAAACAAGACCAAATCGCCCTTGCATTTTAGACATGAAAATTTCTCTAACGTTTATGAGCATTCAAAGAATTGTTCAGTGACTTAACTTTTTTAATGCGCAAGCATGGTTTAAATGTTAGATTCTTCTGAGGATTTCATCCACTCGTGGAAGATTCACATTTGTCCTTCGCATCCACAAGGAGCCACTAGTGAAGACAATGTTTCACGTTGCAAACAAGCTGCCAGAGGAAACATTCTGCATTAGTTTAAGGATTAGAAGGGGGCGACTTGCAGCCGCAGCCTTATTAGTGCTTAAAACCTCCGATCACTACAAAAAGACACACTGCCTCCATAGGACAGCTATTCCACTTGCCCATAATTAGTGTACACTGTCTTCAAAAGCTGAGGTGAGAGCTACAATGCCATGCTCGTGAAAGGAAACTCCAAAGCACATTAAAAATGAATTACTTCTTGTGTAAAGTGTCTTCGGGGTCATTCTGGTCACGATGCGCGCGCCTCTCCAAAAGCGCACACGTCCCCAAAGGCGCACTCCATACTTTCTAAAAGGCAGTCACATTGTTGAGGAGTTGCACAAGAGGTGTACATATGGCATCCGGGTTGCAATTAAATGTTTTTAAGATGTTTTTCTTTTCTTGAACAAGTTTCCTTTTCTTTTTTTTTCCCCTCCCGGGCGGTTCTTTGCCAGAAAGAAAAAGAGGAGGGGGCACATTGAATGGCTTCGCTGCTAGTTCGGGATGACAACAATCTGGTCAGCGAGTTGTTGGACTTTGATTGCCCCCTACAAAACGTCCTTCAAACAAAAAGCTGGGGGTTGAAAATAAAGCCCCACCTGGTACCTCTGTTTGCTAAAATAATAATAAATAGATTTCGTTTAATAAATAAGCAAAAGAGACTGTAAAGTGAAGTAGTAAAGGAAGTATTAATCGAGAGCTTCGGGGCAGGTATCACCTGCTCCGGCGCTTGTTCAGTTTATTGTTAAATATTGTTAAATCACTTTTCGTACCAAGTCTGCTCCGATATCTGCCATTTCCACAGCAACTGGGCGCCCGTGTTTGCCTTTACTTTGCATAACAAGCAGGACACTACAGCACACTGATAAAATATCAAAGAGAGAGAGACGGACAACTTCAAACCCACACCTGTCCACGGTGTCCGAATATGGATTTAGCATCAATGATTATTTGTAAAGTGGTCATATTCCGTTTACTTTGGACTTTTGGTGGCTTTTATAACAGCAAGGCACCGTCTGGTATCGCTCTGGTGTATTTGTACAGTTTATTGAAAGCATATGGTTATCACATTGTTCCCAAAACACATATTTAGACAGAAAGTTAAAGAGAGCTTTTTGTGGTCCTTTTTGTCGGGAACTGTAAATCATGCTCGCCACGCTTCCCCTCCCCTCGTCCCTGCAGAGCTGAGACCTGCCGGCATATTGTTGACACGTTTCACTAATCTTTAACTTTGTAAAAATGGAAAATGAAAAAAATACAGTTAGAGTGTAAAAACGGAACGCGCCGCCGGGTCGTGGCGAGAGAGGACGTGGTTTTGGAGATGTCATAGCGCGCACGCATGTGCTTGCGTTACGGGAGAAATGGAGCTTTTACCGTTGGGACACGCGAGGGGCACCTTTGAACCATCGGTTCACGCATCAGGTTTCAGCCTCTCGAAGGCTCTTTTTTCACAGGCCCCGCGCGTAATTGTCGAACATCCGGAGCTTTGCGCTCTGACGCATCTGGCCAACGTTTTTCCAGAAGATACCTGCTATTTATCATACATACATTTTTCTGAGCTCACAAAGAGACAAGTAACTCTTTAAGATAACTTCTGGTAACGATCCAGCAGGTGCTGACTCTGAGCAGCACGTTGTTTGACGCCAACCACGCGATGATTGTGCGTCATGCGATGCGCAACAAAACGCGACGCGCACTTGATAATAAACACTTTAGTCAAAGTGATCGTGGATGTGTCCACTATTCCACCTCAGTCTGAAATGCGCGTGGTGCACCTGTCGTTTGAAAACAGATTGGCACGGCATTATGACGGCCACGTACAGTGCCACGCACGGCACGTGCCAATATGTTGAGTGCGTAAAAATGCGGGACTACAGGTGTCGCCAAGGATAGAGATTTGACGACATGTGCATAAGCAAAACCGGGCGCAAAAATAGTTATATGAGACATAAAGTGAAATGATAAATGTTTTTTGTCATGGTTTCATGGCTTTTGTGCACACAAAAAAAACGACAAGCAACCTGTTTAAGGTTTAGTAGCAGAGGTGTTTTTACTGATGGCCTGACGGAGCTGAACTCATTTTTACAGAGTTTAGTCCTCTAATAATTACTAAAAGATTATTGTTTGTCTACTCTATCGCATGTTTATTGTTTATACACTTTGACTTCAGTTCAACAGAGTTTGAATATACCCTGGATTATCTCTGAAGGTTCTCTGATTCTAAATTGTTGCTCTCACGCAGACTTTTCGGAACTGCTTGTTAATTGTTTTAACCTGAAAAACCTGATCACATTAAAATATCGTTGAGCTTAACCTGGCGCGCGCACACACACACACACACACACACACACACGCGCGCGCGCGCGCAGGCGTTTGATTGAAAGTAACAAAGAATACAGAAAGAAATCCAGCTGCGTGAAGAATGAGACAGAGGAGGGGATGAAGGACGCGCTGCCTGGACGCTGATTGGCCACTTGACAGGCGCTGTTGATTCAGGCGTCCACCTCGAAAAAAAGATAAGATAAAGGCCATATAAAGATGCGCATCCCTCCCGCGTTGTCGGCTGCACATATATAGTGTCTCCACCGTCCCTCTATTCAGCAAAGGAATAATCAGGACGACTGGCTGCCACCTCATCCCAGCATCACCTGTCAAGTCAAGTAAGTGCAAACATCCGTTCATCCCGCAGATCTTTATTTGATGTCTTTATCACTTAGTCATTTAACGAGGTAACGCAGACGTCATTCCAGCTGAGCAGCTGTTTTATTTTTAATTAGCATGTTTTACTAGTTTACTAAAATCAAAAGCTTAGCATCTATTCTTTTAAACATTACGCAAAACAGACGAACATAAAAGTGGTTTAACTTTTCTTTTTTTGAGTAAACACCTGAGTATTGTTGTCTTGTGATTGCACAGAATGTCTCCAAGAGTCCGGTGCACCCCCGGCGAGCTGTGCGCCGGCAGGCACGCGGTGACGCGCGGCAGGTTTTCTGCTCGCGGCGCAGTGAACGAATCCGGCGACGCTTCGGGCGACTCCGGTGCAGCTTTGCCTCGAAAACCACTGAGCGTCATTGGAGGGGAAGCCCCCTCGGCGAAGAAGCGGAAACACAGGGGCAGATGCGAGAGGTTGGGGCAGCGGGGAAGGCGCAGGGTGAAGGCCAACGACCGGGAGCGCCACCGGATGCACAACCTGAACTCCGCCCTGGACGCGCTGAGGAGCATCCTGCCGGCTCTGCCCGAAGACACGAAGCTGACCAAGATCGAGACGCTGCGCGTCGCCCACAATTACATCTGGGCTCTGACCGAGACGCTGCGCATGGCCGACGCATGGCACACGCCGGAATTCCTGACGCTGGGATCCGACCTGAGCAGCCCGGCACGCGTGTCAGCCGCGGGGTGGGTCCCGGCCTCATCCACAGAGTCCGGCTACGCTGACTTTGAGCCAAAAAACTGTTACACGGCTCACGATGCGTCAGAACAACCCGGCGACATCCCTGTTGTCTTTTATTTCAAGCCGCTCGGTGGTGAAAATGGGCTGAAAAACACTTGGCACTGCTGACTCCCCCAAGGTGTCAGTCTTTCTGTGACGGATTCCCGGTGACCGCTCACGTACGTGTCACGGGTTTCAGAACACCCATCCGCCACGACCAGTGACGTTACAGCAACTGTGGGACGCAAAACATCTGCGTCTGATCGGATCAGTCAGCCAGAGAGGTAGCATGTTTGTGAAAATATGGAACAGTGCAGCGGCTTTTGCTCTTTTTTTTTTTTTTTTTTAACCTTCAGTGAGTTTTTTTAAGCACTTGAGAACACAAACGTGAAAAAATGAGGTGTAGTGACCATGTTGCACTCTTACAATATAGTTCGAAAGCACAACCAATGACAAAGTCGATAGCTTTTCTTTAATCTAAATGATATTTATTTGATAATGATGTCCGATTGTGTCTGAGCTTTTTTTTTTTTTCTTCACCTGCATAAAAAGTAGGTCTATTTATTTAATAAAACTGTAGAAAACATGTCTCTTGGGGTGATAAGCAGTTGGATTTCCATCATTTAAAAGAACATAGTGATCACATACAAAGACAAACATTACATAAACACAGTGGTTGTCATTCAAATGGAAAACAGCGGGTGTTTTTTTTTTTTTTGTGGAGAGGAAAAAAAAAAAACAAAGGCCATCAACTGTTTTTCATGTGCAAATTGGAAAGATGTGGTTCTTTACCACCCAACCAGACTGTAATGGAGCGTAATGAGAGAAGCTGCATGAACTAACTGTTGCAATTTCTTGGATTACATCGCGGCGTGGAGTCTGCAGCTGAGCCCGGCGAGCGCTCTACTTTGGGAAGACGGTGACCACGTCGTAGCCCTCGGGCGGAATCGCTCGCTCGCGTGCGTGCTTCTCACAGTAAATCTGCTCCTCCACAAAGAAATGTCCCTTTTGTTTCAGGTTGATGTTGCAGTCTGTACAGGTGTAGCACTCGGGGTGACGGAACTTGTCCCTCAGCTTGACCATCGCTCCCCTGAAGCACAGAGTCAAAGATCACGTCAAACTTGAGGTTATCCAGACTCTAAATTACAAGATAACAGTGTGTCTATATGAAAAACTAGTTGCAGCCTAAACCAGCATGGATTTTTGATATTTTTTTGTGCTGCTGCTGACATTTTATGACATTTACTTCAATAGTAGAAATAATTTCGTTCATTTTCATACTTTTATATTTCCTAAAATTTATTCTTTAATACAGTTCAACTTTATAGGCAACAGTATAAACAAAAAATGATTGTTTCCTGGCACATAATTGTCCCAACTTAGCAAGCAGATCTTAAACTTGAAACAGGAGGTTTCACTAAATCTGAACTGAACAGATCTTGGTTCTAGGTTCGGGCTCAGAAGAAGCCATGCTTGTGTGCTGCTACTTAAACCTGGTACGTGTACGGTGGTTGTAAGGAATCATGAAAATACTCACACAATCCCGGATCCACATTTGTCACAGACGGGTAACTTATCAGTGTTCCCCACAGATGATGCAATTTTTGTTGAGGGAGCTTTCACGCTCCTGAACCCAGAAGGTTTATCACCGTCACCTACAAACATTGGACACACACAGATTAATCTTAATCAAACAACTTTCCTTTTGAGGTTTCACTGATTCTTGTCTTCAACAATTTGGAATTTAAACAGGTCACCAGGAACAGAAAACCCCAAAACTCAAAGATAACTAGTCATACAATGTCTTAGACAGCTCCTTGAGTAGGATGTGTAGAAGCGGAGAGTAAAAACCAAGATCTGCACCTGTGGCAAGAATCTCCTGGAGCACTCTGAATGAAGTTGACTGTCGAGGAGGCTCGTCAGACTCTTGGTTCTCCTGAAGCATCTTGTAAACCTCAGAATCGGCTACCACAGGAGGCAGGTTGTCTGTCTGCGATGGCTCTGAAAGAGCCCTGCAAAGCAAGGTTTATACCATCACTGTCCAATTTAACACTTTGTTTGGATAGCTGCTGCACTCGACTATAGTCAGTTATAACACGAGCATATATTCTTAGAACAAAAATGCATTTAAATCGTGTTCAAAATGAGAACTCAGGTAACCGAGATCTCACTCATGCCCGTATTTGACACTAAGGTCGAGCAATCAGCTTTTTCCAAACAGACACATTTTTGAATAGACGCAGCAATAGTACAGAGGCGCTTAAGTACATAGTAAAAAAATTCACTGATGCTGTCATGGAATAAAAGTTAATAAACTCCTGTATCAGTTTCAAATCAAAAGCCCTCAGAATTCAGGTTGTAGGAATAGGTCGGGTCAAAATGGACAAAATCTTCTATCACGAAATGAATAGTTTCATATCATAACATCGATGTATGACGCAACATAGTACATCGACTGTCTATGGGAGTCTATGAGAAAATGTCAAAATAACCACATGGATCATGACTTTTTTTATTTATAATCCTGTTTTCAGATGAAAAACAACAGATTTTGGTATTTAATCGCACGGTTGACTGATTCAGGTCCAAATCTCCACATTTTAGAGCAATTTGGATTCTACATGCTGTGTTATAAATATGCTTAGTGACTGTTCTCAACAGGCTGAAACCTGCAATTGCAGTTAAATTTTCATGAGCAGATCTTTGAGGGAGGAGCGGGCTGTCATCAATTATCTACTGATAAGACATTTGTCTCTCGTCAAATGATATGTATCTTCGTGTCACCCAGCCCTACGTTGGAAGGTGCGGGGGAAAAATGCAGCTCTCCCACACATAGCTGACGCCATATTTTCATGAAATCATGGCTGATTTATTATCTTGATGTTGAACTTAAGAGGATTAAAAGTTGAGACTGAATGATTTGGATGAGAAATAAGCATGACTTCTGCTACCAAAATCCTATTCATGGACTCAATAGGGGCATTTACCCAGTCAAGTGTGACACCTAGTGGTAACGTGTTGTTAAATAAATAAAAGGCAACCAGAAAACCAACCAACAAATCAAAGTTCCACACTGGCTGATCCTAATAAAACTACAGTAATGTTTCCATATTTTCAGTAAAGCTCAATGAACAGAACTGCATTTGCTTGCAGGATTGGTTTGACTCAGGTCGAATCCCGTCTTGATTATGATACTTACTTGGCGCTGTCCTCATTATTAGCTGCAGCCATTGTTTTAACTTCGTCCACAGCTGAGTTAAAGTCCTTGATGTTCTCTGAAGAGTACAGGCCAGCGGGGTTGTTGTACTGGTTGGTCAAAACTTTGGGGCCAAACCCAGTGAAGGGCAGAGCGCTCCTGTTGTGGCGGGAGCCGATGTGCTTCACCTCCTGTAAAAATGAGTGGAAAATTGTACCGTTATAGCTTTTAGTGAGCAGCCAATAAAAAGGCAGCGTGTGCAAGGATCGGGTATTTGTGAAAGAACTCACATGCCGTCCGAAACATGCAACACTTGATACAATGGTCGTCACAACTTTTGATGCCTTCAAATCACCTCTTTATTTTTTATTTTTTATTTTTTTGAACAATGAACAATCATGCAGCTGACGTTGTGAGGGTCATTACTCAGCATCTGAAAGACACCCAACCTCAAGTGTTTCTGACTGTGAATTGAATCATAACTTGGACACAGGCACCATTGAAAAAAAATCAAACCAGTTTTACTTACTTTTTTGAGCCGTTTTTTTCGAGGTTGGCTGAAAGTCAGATATAATATAATAGGATTATGTGAGACCCTGGGTTGTGGCTTGATTTTAGCCAGCTCTTTATACTCACACACGTCATGACACTGGCATGCCATCAAACTGTGCATGTAAATAGCACCAAATATAGCTCAGGCCTCAAGCAGCTGTCATTTAAATTGTGGAATATTCCAGAGTCTGTGCGAGCAAACAAACTTGGACAAAGACACTGACAATACCAGCACGGACCAACGATGGAGTGGCTCAGAAACGAAGGAGACATTAAAATGACGGACTCCAGACAAGTGCTAGACACATGTGCCAATGTGTACGTGAGGAAAAGTGCACATCTGTGAAACACACAGAGGCTGAAACACGTCAAACCGTTTCCTACATGAAGTCACACTTGGCCTCAACTTTCCACTCAGTGGGCAGGAACTGAGGGTTGCATCAGAGCTTGGCTGATAAACTACCGTCTCCTAGGAAACATCCTGTTGGGAAGTAAACAATGACTTCATCGTTGGCAGTTACCAAGAAAAAGAAAAACCCACGGGCCTTTATGGGCACTGTGGGAGAGAGAATGTGCAGACTTCCTGAAACTGTATGGCTAGCTGTAAATGGAGACATGAAATGCAACAGAATCAGACACACACCTTTGGTTCGGATGCGAGGTTCATCTTGTACGGATGCGTCTTCCCTCCCTCGGACGCAAGAGGGGACCACAGTTTAGCTTCTGACCTGCAGAACAGAGGAAACAAAAAGCCACAACTGTTTTTAAACACAACTTCTCCTATTTCGAGCTCAAAAAACATCCCCCTTTTAATTCGAGCCGAGGTATTTGCTTCAGCCTGCATGCCGACAATTTCAACATCCCTGCCGCATGAAATCACCCGCTACCACAGCAATGATGTAATGCTCCGACATGACGCAGGGTTACAACACAGCTCAGCGTCCGCTCACTTTGCACACTAAAGAGTTCAGCGAAACTTAAGACAGATTCACTCTTTAAAAGACGACGAGCGTCACTTCCTGAACACCTGGATTGAGGGCGAGCTGTCTTGTATTACTCAGTGTTTTTCAGGCCTGCGGGTATGCAGATCAGACTGGCACATGTTGCTACAACTGACCTACCTGTCTACGGAGAGTACCATCTCCTCTATGCACGCCTTGATTTTGTTCTGCGCCTCGTAGTGAGTCATGTTCTCTGTCGGCTCTCCGTCGATGGCCAAGATAATGTCTCCCGTGCACAGGTTTGCCTGGGCGGCTTTACTCCCGGGGGCGACCTGCGATACAGGAGACAAACAGCAACTTTTTGAACAAAGAGGTGTTTATACATTTGTAAAAAAATCTATTTCCAAGAATTATCATTACAGTCATCTTTTGTGCCCAGACATGTAATTCCACAGCCTGGCTGTTTACCTACAGTAGGAGTGGCAGTGACCTTTATTGCACAAATATTCATTATTTACAGTACACACAGGTACAGCCACTTTTGCAGAGGCTTTTTTCAGGCAGCAGCTCAGGTTGAAAGCCTCCTCCAGGGCAAACACTTTCATCAAAGATAAAGGCACAAAGCAGACAGAGACTCTGGCACAGTCCAGGAATTCCTGATCACTTTTCCATGGGTGGGGTGGACTGGCCACAGTAACAACGTTTACAGCCACCCACATCCCGTGGCCAAGTAAAGATTTACATGTTTCATATGATTGTAAAGTAAGAGGAAAGGATCAGGCCATGAAAAGAAGTGAGTTGCTAACTATAGATTGGTGGTTTTAGTCATGTTTCAGTATGGCTTTGGACTGTTGGAAGAGGAAACTTTGGGGCAATGAGAAGTAATTAATTTCTTTGTAGACTAATAAACCTGTTAACCTCATCTATAATTATTTAAATTAGTTGTTCGTTCTGGCTTTAAGGGGAAGCTTAAGGCCAGAAGCAGTCAGCTAAGTCAGATGGGGACAAAAATTAAAATTAAAATAAAACAAACAACAAAAACAGATTTTTAGTCTTCAAAATTCAACATATCAGGCTTTTATTTTGAAGTTGGGTATGTTCATAGAAACATACAAATATGTTCACATGAGACAAATCTGATGTATTTAAACTTGTGTCAAACCTGCGGGGGAAAAGATCACAACTCATCATCATTCCTTCACTGTTTGTTCTAGTTTTATTAACAGCGTGTAATTGCGTGGAGGTGGCCGGAGGTGTAACGGGAGCTAACGTCAGCTAAACCCGAGCGGATATCAGATTAGAGTCCGTGCGGTGACGTTAGCCTTCCGTTAGCCCGAGCTAACGCTCGCCAGTCCAGGACAGTTGAGCAGCTAAAACAAGGAGAGCTGGAACTGGGCAGACCCAGGTATGTCAAATAGAAACTAACAATAAAACTTACCCGGGAAATAGCCAGCGGCTGTTCGAAGTCCTTTCCCCCAACCAGCCTGAACCCCCAGGGTCCGGGACCCTGCACCACTACCCGAAGGGGCATAGCGTCCGTTAAGGTGTTCCGTCTCGCGAAGTCGTGCTGCCGTGTGTGTCGGGAGGTCCGTCACACGCCAGCGGCTCAATCCCCGGTGCCGATGCCAAGTGCAGTGGGAACTTTGACGCAGACTCCAGGAGTCCGGCTGGAGGGGGAGGGCCCGCAGGTTACACTTCGGACGAATGGGTTTTGAAGTTTCCACGCTGATAAGAGAGAGCACGAAGATCATCTATTGAGGAGGCGGACCACTCGCTCTCAAGGATGCGAGGCTACAGTCAGAGCTGCAAGTTCAGCAACAATAAGATTCTGCATATTACGTTTTTTGAAACACCAAAACAGTATTTCAAGAAAAAGATATTTCTATTGTGTAAATAACTCGAATCGCAGTGTCACAGTGTAGAAATACTGCGTCATCAGTTAAAGTTCTACATTCAAAATCCTTCTTAGGTATTACAATATTAGTAGTATGGGCTGCTTATGCATAATAATCAATTTCACCATCATATATACTAATAAATATTTATTATGACTAAAGTTGCACTAGTAAAATTTCATTAAAAAAAAAATACAATTAGTTTTAGTTTCCTTGACTCTGTAAAGGAACTGTGTGTGTGTGTGTGTGTGTGTGTGTGTGTGTGTGTGTAAAAATACCTTCAGAATTGTACTTAAACACAGTATTTTTGGCACTCCCCTTTTCATTTTTTGTTTTTGCCACTTATAAACTCTCCTGCACATTTTAACAACACGTCACGTAGGTTTAAATCACCACGAAAACCGAAGTGACCGGTTCACTCAGGAATTTTTTTTTTTTCTGTCTTTCTCTGCCTCCTCTAAACTTTCCTTTATCTGTTACTTTACAGGCTACTTCAGCTATTCTTGGTGGTGAACATCCTACATCATTCTTACCAATCAGGGTCAAACTGCTTTTGAGATGCAGTTTTTAAAAATTGTGAGGTCATATATGAAATGATTTTAGCACCGAGGAGCCGACGCAGCCATTTTTTAAACCCATTTTGTGCTTCAGTGAAAAACTCGCCCAGAGTGATGCTTCCTCGTTTTTCTGCCCCTCTCAGACGAGCTCCTGTGTTTGTTTTAGGGATGTCGGCCTGCCGGTACGTCACCGTGTTCTATGCAAGCTTACCATTTATGGTAGAGCTCAATCCCAGGATGTGGAATGTGCCGCTCCCAAAAACCTTGAATTCCTGCCGGAGGATCTGTGCTGAGAGTGGGCAGACGGAGACAAAGATCCTCGTGCGGCCCACTGGTACACACGCGTCCTTAAAGAGCCTTTCAGCCGTGTCTAGGAAATGGGTTTGCTCTGTCGATGTGGAGGATTAAGTCATGTAACTGACTTTAAAAAAAACAAAAAAAACAAATCCACCAATAGTTGGGAGCTCACTTATCCTCTAACTTTCAGAGATAATCTTAGACGAATACATGGTTCGCCAACATTAGAGATTAACAGCTCCACTTTTGGCTCACATTCATTTGCATCCATTCGGGGTTTACATGAACAAAAGGCGCCTTTGACAGCCACTTAAACCTGCACATCCTCCTGCATGTTGCACAAAAATCAAAACACCACGCCGGCTGGTTTAAATGGTTTATTAAATATTGCATAATACCGAAGTCACAGCAGTGTATAGTAGCTTTATTCTTTAATATTGTCAATGTAACAGCACTGCAAAATTGAAGCAAACAAACCCAAACGTGCTGCAGGTCGTGTGCGTCTCATCCAACCGATCCATCCTCGTGATTATTTAGGTTGAAGCGTTAAAAGGTGTCACACTTTTTTTAGGTATCTGCACAGTTAAGTGACAGGCTCTGAGTAATAAATGGCTCTCCCATTACAGAGGACTAGGACTAACAGGGAGAGCCTTGCTTACACTAAACATGTCATGGATACATTTCACTGATGCTCTCCAAACAAACAAACAAACAGGAAAAAAAACAGGCAGGAAATGGAAATGAGGCAGGATTTTGCTTCTAACAATAAGGCATCTGATCCTCGAAAAATGGCAGCGTGGTGATCGTATGTGTCAAACTTCCTGTGCTCGGTCACTCTGTGCTTTTTACCAAAAAACAAAAAACAAAACAACCCTTCAGGTAAATAAACCGCCGCAGGCGACAAGGAACCGGATGGGGCTCCCATCGCTTGAGGTCCATTATTTAATTTTACATATTTACAGTACTTCTTGTGCCACGCTGCTCGACAAAAAAAAAAGAAAACCCCAACTTTTTTTGTTTGAATTATTGACCTACTTTGTGTGCATTGGCCACAGTCCCATATATTCATACATTCATACTTCATGGAGTCACTGACCTATCGTGAGTCGTGTTGTGTCTAAAAAGAGTGACAGGTGATTTTATCACACGACGACGTTTGTTCTGTCGCGTCGAGCCATCAGCACAACAAACGAACCCATTTAGCCAACAGTGGAGGGAAAACGCGCTTCTGTGGCGCAACGAAACACCTGAATATCGTGTCAGTGCTGCACAGTGACTATAAGTTGAATGTTTGGGGTTGGCAGGGTAATAATCAGAGGTGAAAGCAGACGTCAGAGAGGATGAAACACTGATGCTACAGAGTTTTCTTTCATTAAAGTACTTCATTTATTATTGGGAGCTGCACCCTGCTTCAGACTAGACCAGAACTATATACACACATTGTTATCGTGATAGGAGAATGTCGTGACATGGATTAAGTGTTTTCTTAAAGCTGCATTACAGTGGGTTTTTTTCTGAACTGATCATACTGTTACACAGGGATGTAACGATTGACCAAACTATGACTCAATTCACGATTCTTTGCTCACGAATGCTGTGAATTTTTTTGAATTTATTTTTGCAAAATTATATTTAAGATAAGTTATAAATGAAAAAAAAAGGTCCTGATGCATGAAAGTTGAGGTTAAAAACTTTTTCATTTTGAAATGACAAAATAAAATATCTTCTGTATTAAAGACATTTTGGGCAGAAACTGGGACACTCACACACTGTGTTAATATCCGTTTTTCACTAAATTCATTAAATCCACATTGCCGATGACTGTTCATCGAAAATTACGTTGCATTAAATTTTTTTCAATCAACAATTCAATATTGTTACAGTATCGATAGCCAGGTATGTGGTCAAAAATACGGTCATTATTTGATTCGTGAGAGCTTTTTGGGGACAAACGTTGTGATATATAACATGATATGGCCGTCCTCACATTATGTCTCTTCAAGCGAAAGGCGGCAGACATATATGTCAGTGTTTCACGCTCTAAATTTAATTTGTCAGCCTCCCACTGGATTTTTACAGCGCGTGCCGCGCCGATGCTGACTGACACTATTGAAATCATTCCGCTTACTATGTTGCCCCTATGTTGCAGTCTTTACATATGAAAATACGTAGCCATATCTGGAAGGCCTCTTAAAGTTTTTCTGTACACATTTACACGACAAAAATCTTGTCAGTAAGGTTAAAATCTCAGTATGTGCTCCTAAAAATCACTATGATTATCTTCTAAGACACCTTGTTGGCTTTGCTTAACATGCTGAACAGCTTTTCGAATCATCACAGACTAATATACTTTTAACTATCTATTTTTAGGTGGGATTTTCCTAAATGACTCCAAACGGGAAGTGAAGCGCTACCACGCCTGTCTCGAGCGTGCTCCATTTTTGAGGGAAGAGGTATGATGGTTTTCTATGAATATGCGCAGGTTCACTCTTCACTTTTTTTTCATGCATGCAGCAGAACAGAAAAAGAGAAGCTTACAGCACTCGTTTCACTTTTTTCTCCTCATGCACCACGTGAAATGAAGGCAATACTGACCTGGCATGTAAAGCTCTCAGGCTAGACTGAGCTGTGATGATGGATTTGATTGATTCAGACTGTTAGAGCAGCTCATAAAGAGGATTCATACATAAGGCTTAAACTATATTAATTCTTAAACTCTAAACTGAGGGAAATTTCACCATATTTAAGTTCAATGAGGGAGTGAATTCACGACAGGATTGAAAATGCACCATGAACTGCACTGCCAAGCAAACAGCCTTTTAGAGCTACGTTGCTCTTTGCACATGTTTATTAAATTGTGTCTTATGAATACCTCTGGTGCAAAATGTGCACTTTTCTTTCCATTACAAGTGCAACACGCAAACACCAGGGCTGATATCTGTACACAGAGCAAATATTATTAACTTCTTCATAAGGACTGTAAAGTTGGGGTCTCAGATTTATTGTCATTTTTTTAAATGTGTCATTCATTCACTCTTTGCACTCGCTGACGACTGAATGGAAGATTAGTTTAAGTTCAATCAGGAAGACTAATGTGACTCATTTAGACTCGCTCTTCTCCTCCTGTCAGCTGATTGGAGGCTATTCTCCTCTCCGTCAGCTGTCATATTCAGTGAATGTATCTTTTGCCACGTGGATAACCGCAATCAGACACAAAACAAGGGCAAGTTGCACTCAGCTACAAAGCCTTTACGGGCAGGCTAATATCATTAGTGCAATATCTTTTTGTGAACTGCACCTTGAGATGTGGCGTGTGATGTGTAATTCATGGTGCTACCATCCATTCTTTATGAATTTGCCCTGATGGAGCTTGAAACACAAGTATCTAATCTTGTCTTGAAAGGTCCTGACAGTTCCAACCCCAGATCACACAAAAATACACTTCAGGTAATAAGATCCACTCTCTGATCCATGCACTGCTCTGCTGCCGGCCTCCACGCTGAGGTGCTATGTAAACACCTGTGCACTATAAATTACATGGACACACTGCTACCTGTACAATGAAAGCTAGTTTGTGGTGGCTTTTCACAGAGAAATCCCACATGTGGAGTTGGACGAATTCTGTAAAATGTGGACAAAGTTGTACACCGGCACCGAGGTTTGGCCAGTGAGCTGTCGCTGTATCCGCCTCGTGCAGTTTGACATGACTGCGGCTGTCCAATCACCTTCCCGGACAAAGCTGATTCGCTTGGCTAAAATGACTATGCTAACCAACAGCCGTGCGCGATAGTAGTGACCTCCCAAGCTTCACAAGCAACCAAATGTTACAGCCGGATTAGATTTTCTTTACAGTTTCACCTCCTTCACATAATTCCCAGGGAACGTCCCAAACTGTTTCGTCCTCTTTGAGGTACCTGCGGAGAAAAAGAAAGGGGGAAATGCATTAGGAAAACAAGGACAAAAAAATCTTTGCCAGATTAAACAAAAAAACAGGAGTGATTTAAGGTCTATTGAAAGGGTAATTTGTTAACCAGAATTCGAAGGCACTGCCAAAAATATATACAGTAGGGGTCAGCAATCACCAGCAACTGCTGAACACTATACTGTCCAATGTTGTGATGTTGGGTTATGAGATAATCGACGTAGCCACTGCCAATTTAGTTGGTGGTGGAGCTAGCGAATCTACAATTCACTGAATTCTGCGTGGATCGCAACCTTGGATCGCAACCTTGGATCATAGGGGGGAGTCATGGCGGGCAGGCGGCTCTGCTTGATCAGAATCTGCAGCCTGAACACAGCTGGAAACCAAACCGGGTACAGACACTGACTTTGAAACCAGGGGAGGCCAGTCTGACGTGATTTACAGCAGTTCAGGACTATGTAAGTGTTTTTTTACACAAAGATTTTAAGCATTATCGTCGCAACAAAGACTCCTCTCTACACCTCCTTTGTTTATTTACAACACCATGACGGCTTCATAACAACCAACCCCAACTGATGCTAGCTGCTTTTAACTCTCCCCTGTTGTGGATTCCACCTAGTTGCCTCACTCCATTTATGGACGATTCTCCGCTGTTTCTACCTGCGCTGCCATGTCAGGGGCAAAACAACTTTTACCTCCCTTCAACTATTAACAAATATACTTGAATTTATTTTGACTAAACAAGAAGGGATTATGGAAAGACAGGCCAATGAGCCAACAAGACATTAACGCTAATCTCCAGTCTTTGTTGCAACATGTACAAGAACTTTTGCTTTCCTGACAGTCTGGGAGTTGGTTTTATTTACTTATAAGATTAAACGGTGAGAGAGCTTGTGGAACTTTCTCCCAATAATCTCCAAGTGTGGGGTGTTATCATACTTTTAGAAGTGCAACGATGCATTATGGGACAAGACGGGCAGGGGATAGCTCGTTAACATGCTAACTTCATGTCTGACATAACTCCAGCGCTTTCATTTCTTCACATTCTCTTGTTTATTTTTTTGAACCTTTTAAATGTTAATTGCAGCTCTGTCTTAGAAATTGCAGCTTTCAAATTCCTGTGCAAGCACGTGGCACTCAATCATCAGCTGTCATCCTTCAGAAACCCTATATTACAGGTTGTGACACACTGAAAATGACTCTTACTGCCCTAGGAGCCCTGAGCAGTCACACTGCACACGTGCAGGGCCTTGGCTGTCATTCTGCGAAAACCCTATAAGGATTGATGTTATACAGCAAGTGTGACCGCACCTCTGAGGAATCTAACCTGAGGCCCGCGACACATACCGACAAACCAGCCGTCGTCACACTTCTCCATGACGCTGACGAGATCCCCCTCCCTCAGCTCCAGCTCGTCCTCGTTCTGCGGCACGTAACTGTACAGCGCCTGGAAACTGGATCGGGAAAAGGTTTGTAAGGCTGAGAAATCAGGGCACGTAAAGACAAAAATATGGTAACAGAGGCTGAGCTCCTACTCACATTCCGCAGTTGAGACGTCCCGGCTCCGGGCTGCTGCTGTGGGACTGGGGTTGCTGGGAAATGATGAGAGATTGTTTATTTGCGTGGGGGTGCAGTCTATGGACAGAGTCATGAGGGTGGTGGGACAGGGTGCTGCAGTACCTCACCGAGGTCTCAGCTATATTCAAGATCTCATTGCACACTGTCTCCTAGTAGTGGTAGTAGTAGGCAAATTCATCAGAAAGAAAGACCCACCGAGAGTTCCCAGAAAGGGCGAGGAGAGGTCAAGGTGGGAGGTGAGGAGTTAAAGAGGGAGGAGGGGGGAGGCGAAACAGGAACGTAGGTCCAGTAAGTAGCAAGGCAGAAAAGGAAGTGATCCGTTAAAAGCCAGGAGAGAAAGCGAGGAGGAGGCGACGTTGATGGAGCGCAGGAGGAAAGGCATGAAAAGGCCAGACCCCCAGAGCGAGAGCATGTAGACAGGAGACATGAAGGATTAGTTCACTTTTTAACAGGACGCTATTCAGAATGAACGTGCAGTATTAAGTGAAGCTGGCAGCTAAAGGAATAATTTGACATTTTGAGTAAAGGAAACACACCACAAAAACCTAATGTAGCAGAAACTGTCAATGAAATTGCAAATGTAAATTATTTATGTTGTTTGTATTTTCATTTATTTAATTTATATTTAAAATTCTTTGTTATTTTTGTATTTATTTAATCATATATTTCATGTAATAGTAAATAAATAAATAATGATCTCATAAATAATTTTATATACTATGTTTAAAACATTTTTCTAAACTTTTCTTTTAAGTCACCATCAAAGAAATTATGGGAATTTGCATTTGTGTTAAAATTCTGCCCCCCAAAAAATCACTATCATACTGAAAGTTATCTAATAAATAATGTATTCACATTTTTCCATGTGTGAGAATGCTAATGTGTCCGGGGTCAAACTGAAGGACCCAACGTACATCCTCTGAAACACCACGAAGAAACATGAAGCTTCGTTCAAATTGTCCATTTTTTAGTTTTAGAGTTTGGAGATAAAATGTTAAGATGTCAAATTGTAAATCATCCGTGCTCTCTTACACACGCAGCAGTAAATGTAATTTTTATTTTCTTGTAAACATGCTGTAAACACTTAAAAGCTGTTTGAACACTCTTTTGAGAAGTTTTATCAGTTTTTATCAGATTTTTTTTATCAGATTTGAATCGATCCTTACAAAAAACGTAAACAGCCCTTAGACATTTTCCTAAATCCCTCTTGTGTCCAGACACTGTGACTCTGTCTATGACAAATTCTTAGTTATTTGGTTCTGCTTATAAATTTGGAAATGTGTCTGTCCAAATGTGAACAGACTCTTCATGTTAAACTAAGCTAAGCTAAGCTAACTAACCACTCCTTCTAGCTTCATACTGAATGGAAAATGTGGATTACTGATATTCTCATTTAACCTTGAGAGAGTGAATACATCTTTTGTCCCAAAATGTCAAACTACTCCTTTAATGGAAGGACAGCCCTCCGACATTCCCCATATTTAACATGTAGAACAAATATAGAGGATGTAACTTGAATTAAAGATGGTGTGAGTCAAATGGATCTTTGATGGTGGTGTGTTAAAAAGATAAAGAGATGATCCAAGATAACTGTACCAGCTTACCGCAAATGAGTTGACGTTGTTGTTGTCTTGGATGTCAAACAGCATCACAGGGCTTCTGGAGCTCCGTCCATGATGGTCAGCCTCATTCCTCACAAACTGCAACACATAGACATTACAAAGTCAGCGGGGACATTTCAAAATAAAAGCATTTCCTCTTTAAAGCCTGCGCCATGTGTCCATGCAGTCAGGCTGCCTTGTTTTGTGTTTACCTGTAGGTCAAAATTTCAACCTTGCAAGCAGCTTTTGAAACAGAAGCCGTCTTGTGAAACCTATAAATACTCACTAATAAACATGACAGTGTGCTTTATGAACTGCAACCTCCGGCGGCATCATGTCATCACACCTCAGCATGGAACAACAACAACATGCAACCCAATGCTGAATTTTATGGAGAACAACATTTGAGCTCTCAAATCAATCCTGGAAGTGGAAGCATAATAGCTCCTCTTTCAGTCCTTTACTGTGAAGAAATCTGAGATTCGCCGTACAAACACCGCTCTGTAAAACGTTCACGTGTTAGTAGTGCACACAAAACAACATGCAGCCTTGCAGCCGTCAGCAGAATGGCCAGTTTTAACTGATTCCGCATCCACTGACTTCATCCCTCCATGAGATTAAAATTGACTTGAGCTCACAGTTTGTCATTTCTTCCACACGTCAACGTCAGTTTGAGTCATCATCCAACACCTGTTTTAGGGAATCAAACTGTGGCCAGAAGCCCACGTTTCATGAGATGCAGCACCGCACACCATGCAGGAGATACCTCTGCAGGGCTATTTCGCCTGCTGCCTGGGGCTGCACGCCCCCTGTGCCCCTCTGTGCCTTCCCCTTCTGTCAACTCCTTCTCCCCCCTCAGCCAGCCCTCCAGCCCTGGCCCACCGCAGGGACTCACGCTGCGGGACAGATGTGGGGAGGGAAGGGAGAGCAGGAAGTCCTCCCTCTGAGGTGGGGTGAATGTGAGGAAGGGGGTGGCGGAGTTGGGCCTGGGTGGGTACGGCGGGGGAAGAGGGGAGGCCGAGG
>KV751317.1:8310824-8330232 GCA_001698575.1 Mola mola | reverse complement strand
TCAGCCGATTACGGTTCAGCTTTCAAGTTCAGCGGGAGCGTGGATGGAGGAATACGGAAGGAAAGAAAGAAGAGGGAATGAAAGAAAGAAGAGGAAAAGAAATGAGAGATGAGACAAAATCACAGGTGGGTATGAAACTGAACAGAGGAGAATAATCTTCTCTACATCCTTCAGCGGATCTGCCAATTACCTGAGGAGACGCATTGGTGCTGCGCTGCGGAGAGTAGCTGACAGGAGGGTCGGGGTACTCCAATCCGTTTTTGACGCGGGGTCGTCTCTGCACTTCCACGTAGGTGACGGGGAAGATGCCTTGGCGGTTGGTGCCGGATATTTTGCCTTCATACCAGTTCTCGTCCACTCTGCGAATCAGCGTGATCCTCTCTCCCTGGAGGTGCAGATGTGGCAGATTCGGAACGTTGTGTCAATAAATGCTACCAAATAATCCCTTGTAACAAGAGAACACAAGCATTTTATGAACCCCACCTTTCTGAAGGACATTTCCACCACCGTGTCCCCGGCAAAGTTAAATCGGGCGATGGCCTCTCCGTACTCCAGAACCTGCACCGGGACATTTTTCTTCGGCTGGGCTTTCTCTGTGGGGGGAAGGAGCTGAAGAAGGCACGAAAGTAAAGAAAAATCCCATGATTTCAATAAGGATAGTTGCTTTTCATTGAAGAGTAATTGCTGTGTCACAAAATAGTCACACACCTCAACGTAGCTCTGAGGGAAAATGCCGACTCTTCCGTGATGTTCCCCTTCGTACCAGTTCTGATCCACCTGTCGAATGATGAAGATGATGTCTCCTTTCTGAAACGGCAGCTCCCTTCAAGTGTTCCAAAAAGAGTTCAGACGGTCACGTGAAATGAGATCAACAGTTTCACAGTATGCAAATTGTGTACATTATTCAGAACCCAGGAAAACTATTATCATTATTCTGCTATTGTAAATCATTACGTGGTTTTGGACATCAAGTCGCTAAACACAACAGACCGATACTTACTTTAGAGTTTCTGCTCTGAAGTCAAAGCGAGCCATGGCTGGAGTTCTCTGTTTATGTATAAACAGAAAGTTGGTTTATTATTATTTTGTGTCGTCTTCGTATTGAGTCAGTGAAGGTAACTTTCGGTTACTATCTTCTCTGACCTTCATTACTTGTATATGAAGAAATTCGTTGTAAGCTATGAATCTGCTTGCTTTTCTGTGCTTCATCTGGCCTTTAAATATCACAGCAATTAGAGGAATGAATGGTTTACTTGTCTCCTGGAGAATTCCCAGTGAGAAACTACTGTTGTTTACTGTAGGACTGGTCGGCTGAGACAGCAGACACACCTTGGTAAACACAACAACCCTAATGTACATCAGAGACATAGCTTGAAAACAGCGTGCGAGGTGGAAGTGAACTGTCCACTGGACATTTCCTGTGACAAACTCAACATTCTGCCTTCCATCACTGTGCTCGCCCTTTAACTGCGTCTGCAGAAATCCTGCTGACAAACTTGTAGTCCTGACCATCCTGACAAAGCATCTGCTTACAGAAGGATAAGATAGCGCTGTGTTGTACCTCTACGCCTGACTTCCTCCTCTCAGTGTTATCTGTGATGTTGAGCAGATCCCCGAAGCGCTCGTTGGTGATGAACTGGTGGTGCGTCGGGACAATGCCTGTGTGCCGCCTGGACGCCGTGTCGGCCTCTTCCTGTTCCCGCTTCAGCCGCCGCTGCTCCTCCAAGATTTTCTGCCAGGAAACCAGGCTGAACTTTTTGTCCCTCCAGACACAGGCCTCCTCTACTCTTTTGTTCATGCAACACAACCTTTTCTTCTTCTTCTTTTTTTTTTTTTTAAAACTCATTTATAGCACAGCTCTTTAATAAAGCATTGTGAGGACTGATTTATGACCGTTAGGTTCTCACCTCTTTGTCCCCATGACGCCTCCGCAACACCTCATCCTGGCCCTCCCCATGCGCTGGGGACAAGTCTGAAACAGAAACGGAAAGGAGATAACACTGTGCAGCATTTTCACAGTCAGCCTCAGAGCCAAATCCAACTCAAGAACACAGCTGGTCAGATATAAGATGATATCGCAGTCAAACTCCTCTTTCTGATGAACAGAAACATAAAAAGCACACAATGCATGCTTTAAATAAAAACGAGAATCTCTCTGCAAACAAGAAACACACACACACACACACACACACACACACACACACACACCGGCGAAAAGCCAAATGTGTTCCTGCATGCATATACGAATGAACACAGGATGATCCGATGTGTGCTCAAGACAAAAGGAAAGAAAATGTACATGACTGGCCGAACAACAAGAACCTTTACTGAAGTTTGATTATATTAGCAAGGCATGGCTTCATTTGTTCCCCCACACCACCATAGATGTTTCTTAAATCACTGTGTGCCCCAGCGGCTTGTTGTTCAAAGAACAAGGGAAGGAACATCCTGTCTGGCTAAAACAGAGCTTTCGTAGTCAAAGAATGAACGATGGCAGATGTAAACTATTCCCCAAACAGAGCTAAAAGCAGACACAGGTGTGGTGAGGCTTCAATTTAAGAGAATGTATGCAATGTTATATCAAAGCATGCTGCTTAAACATTACAGAGGAATGCTGGGTTTGCACTTTAAAACAACATCTTACACTATCTTGACGTAGCGATGTAAGGCTAATGCAGGCTCTAGCACTCTTGCATATAGCTCAAATCTGATATCACCGGGAGATGTATACGTTACCAAAGGCTGCCTGAACTTCCTACACTTCCTCACTGGAGTGTTTCGATGAGTTTGTGGGACCGTACTCATTGACAGTGAAATGTAAGAGCACCAAAACAGCAACACTCAGAATGAGATGGAGGCACTTCCCTGTCACTTTTCACATACAGCACACAGACTAGAGATGGAGGGCGGCGGCGTCGCTTTGTGGAGAGAAGGGACAAAGGGTGAGGAGAGTGAGGCGAGATAAATGAGTGACCACAGAGGGAGGAGAGAGGAGGGGGACAGTGGTGAAGCGATGGAGATAGCCACCTCTGCGGTGAGCTGCCAGTGGCTGCAGTAGGTTCCCGTTGGCGTCCACCAAGCCCTGCCCGTTACTCAGGTGGTCAGTGCTGCTTCCTTCTGTGTTCAGCCTCTCTAGGACCTCAAGGGAGGACAGGCGCTGAGGGATCAGGGGCCTGAGCTCAGGAGACAATATGCTCGGCCTGTTGGTGCCCACTGGCATCTTGGTAGCTAACAGGGTCCTCCGAGATTGTTGGGACTGCAGGTTCTTCCGTAACCTGAAGGGAGCGGGGCCCATGAGCAGGAGGTTCCCGGGCAGCGTGGTCTTCTTCTCTGAAGGTGGCTGCTTCTGTTGGCTTGTGGCCTGCTGCCTCTCGTGCCTGAGAATGGTGGTAAAGCGGGTGTAGGAGGCTGGGCAGGAGCCTTTGCATTTGCTGGGCTTGAGCAGGAGTTGATGGTTCAGGTGGTGTAGGAGGTGGTGGTGGATGTGTTCATTTTGCGGAGGGGATGCTGTTAGCAGTGCGGAGGGACTCTTTTGTCCATTGATAGTTTGTTGAATGAGTTCTGGGGAGCTTTTACTGAAGATCTGCTCGACCTCGGCCTCAGTGTTTGAGGAAGACTCAGTCCTAACATCAAGTACATCCTCAGAGGAGGACGCAGTCTCCTCCACTGCAACACTGCCTGGTGAGAAGGCCTCCTCCGCACTGCTCCTGATCTCCGCCTCAACCGGGGAGGAGGCATCCGTGTGGCTGATGTTGGCAACCAAAAGGGACTCCGCTGACACCGCAGAGGCCATGTAGAGGTGGTCAAGGCTGTGGTTTGGGCTGCGGCTGTGGCTGGAGTGCAAAGTGGGCAGGGAGGAGGAGCGGCTGGGCACAGAGCTGGACTGCTGGATGATCATTTCAAACTCGTTGACCCGTGATGACACGCTATGCCGCGAAATGTTACTCCCCTCCTCTGCCTCCGCCCTTTCACCTGCTTTGGCCTTTGCCTTTTCAAAAAGAGAGGCCAGGCTGCGGACGCTTCCGTGGGGGCTGCAGCCAGCCGAGCCGCTGGGCCGCTGGATGTGATGCATGGTCCTGTACAGGCTAGAAAACTCCGATGCGCTCCTCCTGATTGCAGGGGCAACATTCCTGAGGCCATCAGTGCCACAGCTGGAGCCTGAATGTTGCCCATTCTCTCGATCTTCACCTGCAGCAAAGTCTGCGTCGCACGGCCCTGTGCACAGATCCTCACAGCTGTGGGCCTTTGGGTGCCTGACAGCTTTAGTCCTGCTCTCCTGACTGTCACCACTGGGCGGCAGCAGCTTGGGCTTGAACTTAGAGGGCAGGATTTGGGGTATGCAGGCTTTGGCAGCAGAAAGAGGCTTCATACTCTTACACTGGTTACCTATTGCACTACTGGCAAGAACGGATCGACTATTTACAGAGGAGCAGGGTGAATTTATATAGCCATTCCCACCTTTATAATCCACTGGCAAGCATGCAGGACAACAGAATAAACAACATATTAGATTACAATGGTCACAGGATCACACACACTAAAACAGAGTCAGGCACATTTCTAAAGTAAAGTTAGTTCCATCAAAAGTTGATGAGAAAAGGAAGCAGAGTTGATGCATTGTGCATCAAGTGATAGATGACTGTTGTACTAACAGCATGGGACTGCAGTGAGGAGTTACGCTTTGTCAAAATGAAACAAGGGGAAATTTGCAGTCTGACAGACTCCTGCGTTATTAGTATCACTGTAAACAGCAACAGAACAAGTGAAAAATAAAGTATTATGCCATGAAATGTTATGTAATGTTGGAGGTCATGTAGGAAAATTAAAGGGAAAATGAAAATATTTTCTGTTATTCTCATTCTGTATCCATGTTTGTGCTAAAATGTTCTCCCACACGACTGTCCCACTTTCTCTGCCTACATTTATTCTCCTCCTCTACTTTTAGAAATGAGCCAGACGGCTACAGTAATGAATGGCCCGTGGCATCCTCTCTTTATGCGCTGCTCCCCCGCACAGTTGTAAATAAAAAATGCACCCCGAGCCAGCCTGCCCAGCAAAAATATGTCAAAAAAAAACTTGTGAGAGATACTCCAGCTCCTGGCTCCAGTGTGCTTGCGACAGCGCTTACAGATGGAGCCGGGAAATGACACAACACTTTCACATGCTGTGAGACGCTTCTGTACCCATCTGTCACATTCATATCTACTGAGGAAGCTGAGGAAGCAAGCTAGATTTTATCCTCCTCAGCATGTGTCTGGGTCTTAGCCTCTGAAACAGCTCTCATGCACACTTTTGTAACACACAAAGCTAATTGATGGACTTTCTTTTTTTTTTTTTTTTATATTTCCAGAGCACAAGACAGAAACACATGATGGAGTGTTTGGTTCGTTGCACTGTTTCGGGTTGGAGCGTGCTGATCATTTGACTGGAGTGCTCTGTGTCTTGCCTGAATGTGATGTGTGTGTTTTGCAGGCCTGCTAACATGAACGAGTCCTCTTTTAAAATATTAAAATTTAGTCAACATATTGTTGTTGAAATATACCAAACTCTAAAAAGGACCGCGGAGGGACATTTGCTGCATGTCTTCCCTGATGTAATGCATGTAATGACCCATGCATTGGGTCACGCTGTCCCTTCCTTTCTTTTCCGTACATCTTCCCACCTCCCCCAGAGATTCTCTCCATGTGGGCACACATTCCAGCCTCTGAACTCACACTGACAGCTGACTTCCTCATGCCTAGCCGCCCTGTGTCCCTCCTGTTTATCTCACCCCTGCCCGGCTGGGTCGCGAGTTGTGCTTTATCTCGCTTGTCCCTTGGTGCTGGAACACTCTGGAGTCTTGCTCTAGGCCTGCCTAGCGACTGGCGGCTCTCTAGTAAGAGGCGGGGAAAATCTCCAAGTTTAGTTTCCATCAACTTTGCAAGGCAACCTCACTCCCTACAGTTTTCCAAAGCAGAGGGCCAGCACATGTTGGATGAAAACATCCGCGGCGTCAACGCTCAATCAAAAGCTCCTAGGTGGATCAATGCTGTGAGGTGATTGGCCAATGCTGTGATGTCTGGGAGCAAAGAAATTGTGAGGACGCCAACAGAAAGGTAATCGGAAACACATGAATCCCTGTGTGACTCTTTGAATGGTCCAAAACCAGCGTGTGCAACTCATTGGTTCTCTTCACAGCAGGAAAGGGCTTTAATGGCTCTAACGTGTAGCTTCCCCATCCATAAACAGACACACACCTGCCAGTTTTTACTGGCCACATATGTGAAGAGCCTGGTATGATACCTTTAGAGGAGGAAGAGCTGCCATGGCGCTTGTTTAGGGCCCGCAGACCTTGTAAGGGAATATCCCCGCCCTCCAGGACACTCTTGTAAACATGGCGGTCAGATTCTGGAGCCCCAGGCTCGCTCGTGGATGATCCACTGTCCTCCACCTCGCTGTGTCCAGTCTTGCTCGAGGAGCTAGACGGCGGCGAGAGGAAAAACGGACAGATAATTAAACACGGTCCATTTACATTAGAGCGGTTGTGTTCAATGTTTGTATGATAAACACAGAGTATATTGGATAATGAGCTGCCATGTGGTTCTTATTTGGTATATCTTGAGGTAATTCCTGTCTTCACAGGAGACAAAATAATCAGAGACAGAGAAGCCCGAGAAAGAAAGGGCAGATATTGGGAGGCTGATGTTCAGAGAAGCCACTGGCTACCGCACATCTTGGCATTCCAGAGGGGCCAACAGGACACATTTCTATAAATATTCCCTGAGCATTCCCACATGAGGCATCAGCCTCTGGCACGCACCTGTACAACTCTCAGATCTATTTTCTTTCAGAAGCCACCTATGCGTTACTCTACTCTGCTCCTCTGTGTAAAGAAAGCCATAAAACTGACAGAAACTCCAGAATCATATCAGAGAAGTAAGGGGAAAAAACCTGACAAAAGCTGTTTTACTACTTTCAGGAGACAGAGGAATGTATTTTCCAAGCTTTGCCAAGTCAGAGTTTTACAGGCTTGCACAAACGTATGGATACATTACTCTCCTTGTTCACTCCTGCAACAAGAAGCTCTTTCATAGCTGTTAGCGGGGAAAAAATATGTGCAGCGCTGACTGCAGAGAGCCATTAAAATCGTGCTGGTTCTAGATTACATACAGACATTCAGGTAAAAGCTATGCAAGGAATCTACAGTACAGAAACGGTGAGTATCCTGCCTGACAGAGAACCAGCAACAGCACCATTAATGTATCATAAGTACGCACTAATTCATCACGATGACAGCTCTCTCTGGGAGGCGTCAAACAATTTGTGATTATTTATGTCAAGCATCCAAATACTTCAACAACAACAACCTTACTATTTCAGTCTCCTGCGTATGTCTAAGATGATAATTATCGTGCACACACACTGGGTCTCTAATCAAAACCTGACAAGCCGCAGACTTACTTAAAAGTTCATTCAATCATCAAATGGTACGACGCCGGCATGTGGTTTTTGCATTTCAGAGGCAAATTATGTCTTTGCGAGAACGCTCTCCAACATATCTCTGATTTCAAACAGACCCCAGGGGAAAAAAGACAACATCCTGCCCCAAACATATGCTCCTTTAAAAAGGAAGCTACTTTATGACTTGAGGTTTCCTTTGAAAAGTACTGCTGAGTGAGTTTCCACCACCCTTTCACTGGGAACCTCTTCCTTTTAAAATGAACGACAAATGAGCGGTTTAAAAAGGTGGACCGGGAATTTCTCTTCAAAATTCCTCGCGGTGATGAACTGATCTTTGTAGCAGATGGAAAGTTCTGAGCAGAAAATCACCGTGGCTCGACCCAAAATTCCTCCCATTTTATTACGCAAACAAATGCAGAGGATGTCAGTCCAGTCAGACGAAAACAAAAAAAGATCAGGGGCTTGGTGGGCTTTGTGTTAATGACTAGCATCCCCTTTCCTAATCCAGTTGCTGGTCATGGTTCTGCACGCACACGCATACGCACCCATTCAGACGGAGATAACGGTTTTTAAGTTATGCTCGCTGGGCGAGTTCCCTCAATCCCAGTGACATCTACGCTGTCGTCTTTGAATACATCATCCACGTCTCGAGACTACAGCCATCCACCCTGCGTCCGAAACACCGCGAAATACGGACAGAGGATGCTGGATCTGGTAGCTCTCTGTGTCTCACTAACAGGATCTCCTCAGGAAGCAAGAGTCTCCCCGACAGTAGGCGCGCAAGCTCTACGGGGTCGAGAAAATCTCTCACCAATATCAATTCTCACAACGGGCTTTAAATAATCATCGAGCAAGATTTGAAGCACAAGGATTGGAATAAGAGGGAGGAATGGACTTACTACTGCTGCAGGTCGGAGGCTGTTTCCAGGGGGCTGAAAGAGGGGGCACTCTGCAACAAACCAAACAAAGAAGTCATTGATAGATCCACAGGAAGGTTTCCTCCAGCTAGAACACAGGCGGGAGCATTAGCTACGGCCAGATTCTGTCTCCTCGTCCTCTGTGCCGTTCGCTCGCCGGGACCGTGTGTTTGTCTCGAGCAGCCGGGGTTCTTAGCGTCTCCGGACCGGGCTTGGTGTGGAGGAGTAAGCGTGTGTTTTGGCCTGCATGCAAGTTGGAGAAAACAGGCGGCAGTGAGGAGAGTGGAGGGAGGGAGGGAAGGCTGGGTGTGCATCGGTCAGGGGGCGCCCATGCAGGGAGGGGGCTGTCACGGGCTCGACCAATGGGCTGCTGTCTCCCTGTGAAGCCATCTCTTTTGTCTGTTATTGAGTCACTCTCATTACCAGCGGAGCAGACCGGGGGACAATTAACCAGCTGGTGGTGCGAGCAGGCCGAATTACACACACACACACACACGCATCCATTAAAGCGACACATATGCTTCCTGACATAGTAAAGAGTACAGTAAAACATCACAGGGATAATTCTAACAGTGCTGTGAGCAGAGCAGGAACAAAAACAAGAGGACAGAAATAGGCTGTGAGCACAAAGTGAGTGAATAAGTGTTGAAAAGGCCCCCAGGAGCGACTGTGGGCGATATTTCAGAGCAGATATTATCTCTGAAACACAGCGGTGACACATTCAGAGCGGTAGCGCCTGCCAGCATTTCGAAGGGTCTGGAGCCAACTAATTTTAGCCCGCTGTTTCTGTTGCTTTCCTCTTTTCGGACGTCACAGCAGGTAAAAATAACGGACGTGACTCGGGCCCCCTGTGAATAAGAGCGCAAGTGTAGTTTGCAAATACGATTGCACAATCCCTGCGCCAGCCAGCCGGGCCCTGCTGCTAAAACCGCCTCCACCTCCATGCAACGCGGCCGAGCCTCCGCTTCCCCACACCGATGACCAGACAAGGAGCATTCTCCACAACATGCCTTTCCACTTGGTTGCCAGGGCAGGATGATCATTACAACAACCTTACTATTTCAGTCTCCTGCGTATGTCTAAGATGATAATTATCGTGCACACACACTGGGTCTCTAATCAAAACCTGACAAGCCGCAGACTTACTTAAAAGTTCATTCAATCATCAAATGGTACGACGCCGGCATGTGGTTTTTGCATTTCAGAGGCAAATTATGTCTTTGCAAGAACGCTCTCCAACATATCTCTGATTTCAAACAGACCCCAGGGGAAAAAAGACAACATCCTGCCCCAAACATATGCTCCTTTAAAAAGGAAGCTACTTTATGACTTGAGGTTTCCTTTGAAAAGTACTGCTGAGTGAGTTTCCACCACCCTTTCACTGGGAACCTCTTCCTTTTAAAATGAACGACAAATGAGCGGTTTAAAAAGGTGGACCGGGAATTTCTCTTCAAAATTCCTCGCGGTGATGAACTGATCTTTGTAGCAGATGGAAAGTTCTGAGCAGAAAATCACCGTGGCTCGACCCAAAATTCCTCCCATTTTATTACGCAAACAAATGCAGAGGATGTCAGTCCAGTCAGACGAAAACAAAAAAAGATCAGGGGCTTGGTGGGCTTTGTGTTAATGACTAGCATCCCCTTTCCTAATCCAGTTGCTGGTCATGGTTCTGCACGCACACGCATACGCACCCATTCAGACGGAGATAACGGTTTTTAAGTTATGCTCGCTGGGCGAGTTCCCTCAATCCCAGTGACATCTACGCTGTCGTCTTTGAATACATCATCCACGTCTCGAGACTACAGCCATCCACCCTGCGTCCGAAACACCGCGAAATACGGACAGAGGATGCTGGATCTGGTAGCTCTCTGTGTCTCACTAACAGGATCTCCTCAGGAAGCAAGAGTCTCCCCGACAGTAGGCGCGCAAGCTCTACGGGGTCGAGAAAATCTCTCACCAATATCAATTCTCACAACGGGCTTTAAATAATCATCGAGCAAGATTTGAAGCACAAGGATTGGAATAAGAGGGAGGAATGGACTTACTACTGCTGCAGGTCGGAGGCTGTTTCCAGGGGGCTGAAAGAGGGGGCACTCTGCAACAAACCAAACAAAGAAGTCATTGATAGATCCACAGGAAGGTTTCCTCCAGCTAGAACACAGGCGGGAGCATTAGCTACGGCCAGATTCTGTCTCCTCGTCCTCTGTGCCGTTCGCTCGCCGGGACCGTGTGTTTGTCTCGAGCAGCCGGGGTTCTTAGCGTCTCCGGACCGGGCTTGGTGTGGAGGAGTAAGCGTGTGTTTTGGCCTGTATGCAAGTTGGAGAAAACAGGCGGCAGTGAGGAGAGTGGAGGGAGGGAGGGAAGGCTGGGTGTGCATCGGTCAGGGGGCGCCCATGCAGGGAGGGGGCTGTCACGGGCTCGACCAATGGGCTGCTGTCTCCCTGTGAAGCCATCTCTTTTGTCTGTTATTGAGTCACTCTCATTACCAGCGGAGCAGACCGGGGGACAATTAACCAGCTGGTGGTACGAGCAGGCCGAATTACACACACACACACACACACGCATCCATTAAAGCGACACATATGCTTCCTGACATAGTAAAGAGTACAGTAAAACATCACAGGGATAATTCTAACAGTGCTGTGAGCAGAGCAGGAACAAAAACAAGAGGACAGAAATAGGCTGTGAGCACAAAGTGAGTGAATAAGTGTTGAAAAGGCCCCCAGGAGCGACTGTGGGCGATATTTCAGAGCAGATATTATCTCTGAAACACAGCGGTGACACATTCAGAGCGGTAGCGCCTGCCAGCATTTCGAAGGGTCTGGAGCCAACTAATTTTAGCCCGCTGTTTCTGTTGCTTTCCTCTTTTCGGACGTCACAGCAGGTAAAAATAACGGACGTGACTCGGGCCCCCTGTGAATAAGAGCGCAAGTGTAGTTTGCAAATACGATTGCACAATCCCTGCGCCAGCCAGCCGGGCCCTGCTGCTAAAACCGCCTCCACCTCCATGCAACGCGGCCGAGCCTCCGCTTCCCCACACCGATGACCAGACAAGGAGCATTCTCCACAACATGCCTTTCCACTTGGTTGCCAGGGCAGGATGATCATTAATAACCCTTCAGAATAAATGCCCGTCTTTACAAGCACGGAACATCAGGCTGGCAGGTCCATAGTCTGATCTATTTATAATGCCAAATGTTCCATGTCGACACGGGGAACATGCAAGTGTCATTGAATAATCTGCACCTCTTCCTCGCCCCGCCTCCACTTGGATCCCTCTCAAATCTGATTATCGGGGGAAGAGATCGTGTCCTCTGACACCCCCGGGTAATTGGGCTCACACACACACACACACACACACACACACACACACACACATACAGTATTAGTGGAGAGTAAACAGGAAGCAGGCTTATCTGGAGTAAAGGAATGGAATCTTAATCTGCTTATTTACAGGATGCCTGATTTGACAATTTCTGTCCCTTTTTTGTTCACAGTTTCAAGCTAATCCTACACCGCCATCACATTACTCAGAGGCAGTTCAATCCCATGAAAGAGTGGAGGGAAAATGAACAACCAGAAGGAAGAAATGCCAAAACTAGCTCGATTTATGAGATAACGACACACACAGATGACTAGTGTGAAATGCCTGAAGCTCTATTCGGACGGTAATGACGGCCTCGGTGAGTCAGTGGAACACTGATGACAACGTTTCTACAGTATTTCCTGTGCATGTTTCCTAACAGGTGTCCCCCCCCACCACCCCGCCTCACCGACAACGATGCAGAGGTCTGGCTTCTGTGTGCCGCTTTCACATTCAAAATAGCGATCATGAGTAGGTCATGGTAACACGAATCTCATTCTTTCCAGCGCCTTATTCATGCTGATATGTCCTCAGGAAAAACAAACAGCTCCACCAGTGTGAAGGGCCTGTTATAGCCTCAAATCATTAAGTGTATAACAGAGGTTAAATATGACAGCACAATGAGCTGGCGGGCTTACGAAGTTTCCTCCTTTAGACAATGTCAGGTGGCAGGGGGAGACTCTTCGTAACTCGGTGCTGAGGCAGTGTGGCCGCAGCCCGCTCGTCAGCATGTGCTCTATAGATGGAGTCACTCTGTCGGATGCAGGGGGGCCATAGCAATGTGTGGAATCCACGCTCCTGCTTGTCACGCATGTCGGCGAGCCTGCATTTAACTACGCCACTGGATGTGTTTTTAGACTCCCCTCGAACGCAGAGCTTGTTAATATTAACCAAGAGGTCCATTAATGACATTATAGACAGGTGTCACTCTGGTTCCGAGGCTATTAGGTGACCAGTAGTGGCCACAGGCAGGTGAGTAATGAGGATAATAAAGAAGAAAAGCAGAGCGCTCTTGTAGGATTATCTAATGCGTTATTCAAAGTAAGCCTGCTCTTTAGGAGTATTCAGTTGACAACTGGCTAATGAGCAGTGAGAAGAACTTTTAATACTGTGAGGATGTTTACACTTAATATAATATTACTACGATAGAGGAAGTGGATCTCCACAGGGCTTTAGAATGGTCATTCATAAGAACAAGCCGTGACGCCGTGGCTCCTAAATCAATCAAGTTGCTTTTTTTTTTTTTTTTTTAAAGATTTCCAGATGTATCGCTTCTCCGTTAACACCGAGCAAGTACTGATATGCCAATCAAACTCCAACGAGCCGGTATGTCTGGCTGGGCCTTAAGGTCAAATTCTGCACATACCGGGTGCAGCTTTAGAAGTGGCTCTGACATTAAACAGGAGCCAGTCACTGAGCCGAGCTCATCTGGCAAGCATCCACGCAGTCACGAGACGGAGCCCAGCACTAAAGCTCCTCCACATGTACCCCGACCGGGGCCAGGAGACCGTGCCTGGCTGATGCTGGGACGTGAACTCGTGCTGTAGTCGCACCTCTGATCATCCCAGGTGTGGCTCCTCTGATCTTCTGACTGACCGAGAGCAAGGAGGCCCAACATCTGCTCGCGGGCGCCAGTGCCTTCCTCGTCTGTGGCCAACTAAGGTCCGGAAGCTCCGCTGTGACACCGTACACTAGGTCAACATGTCCGCGTCCATTCGGGTACTTTGGTGAATATATTAGGTAGCAGAAGGGCAGCAACTATTATTTCTGGGATTATCATGGAGCCTAATGCTTGCATGGACTCCAGCCTGTCCAAGTGAGGAGTGACTTCTGCATGAACTGTCCAGCTCAGGACTCACTGTCACGGTTGCCAAGAGAGAATCACATGGCCTTCTAAAGAAAATAAAATGGCAATAAACTCACAAGAGTCCTGTGATAATTTAATCTACCATGTGCTGATACTACCGGCTCATAATATACCCTAATCAATAATCGTCCTTATTAAAAACGCATCGTCTAAAGGGTTCGATGTAAGTGGATGTTGGACAGTTTTCTGTTGCCTGCTTGCCAGATTGCGCTCGTTCAGGCTCACGCATGCAAGAGAGAGGCACCTTTGAAGAGGACAAAAATAGAGCACAGTCGACTATTTTAGACCCTATTGGGGACAAAATCCTTATATATTGTACGATGTGAGGAGAAGCACCCCTATCAAGCCCTTTCTCAAGTCCTCTGCACACAGGATTGCTGAAATACAAACCGAAAGAGCACTGAGGTTTAAAGTAAAGAGAGGGATTATGATGAAAAAATGAGGAAGCACAGAGGTTGATCAGTTGTTGGCCTGAAGAGTTGATTTGACACATGGTAGTTAACTACCATGGCAACACAGGTTCCTCACGTAACTCGGAAGTGGGAGTAGAAACCCGAGCAGTCTTTATAGACAGACACAGTTTGAACATGGATGTTATTACATGCAATACACTGTCACGGTAGAGACAGTGAACACTTACCCCTTTGTCAAACTCCATCTCTGAAAAGAATTTATACCAAGGCTCATTCTCTAAATCTACATCTTCTGGACTTACATCCTGAGTCTAGAGGCATGGCGACGGGAAGAGGAGGAGAAAGACAAAGAGAAGAGAGTTGAGACATCACAGCACAGAATATACACACCACGGTAATGAGCCTATAATCACTGCTGACTGAGCCGGTGTTTCCCCCAAACACCATAATATTACCAGCAATTCTGTGCCTGTTCCAACTGGAGACGAGAGCTCCTGACTTGCCGTCCATGTTACAGGGATAGTTTATTTGCTTTCTTGCAGAGAGCTAGATGAGGAGGTTGACACCACTGCATGGAAAACAGCCAATTAGCCTAGCTTAGCATAGAATGGACTGGAAAATGGGGGAAACAATTAGCCTGCTTACTAATGCATCAACGGCTCATTAATTAACACATTATAAGACATTAGAGACTACAAGGAGCCATTCATAAGACTTCCTGTTCCCTCTTTCCACTTTGCTGTTTCCAGAAACGATTACATGCGTCAATTGTTGAGCTTAAGGGGTGCTAGCAGGCGCTAAGCTAAGGCTAAATTTAGGAGCCACTGGCTCTAGCTAAATACCTAATGGATAGATAAGGGACTGATATCAATGTTCTCATCTCATTCTCGACAAGAAGTACTGAAAATTTCAACATATGTCGAAATATTCTTTTACAAAAATATGCAGATACATTAAGAAAGTTGCAAGTTTTTTTGAATTGTATCTCCTGTGGACTACATACCTGTCTTTGCACACCTTCAAATGCAAGACAAATAGGGAATTATGCACTCTAGTGATACGCCTGATTTTACTGAAGCCTCATTTAAGCCACGGCCAAACTTTTAATGCACTTTAACATTTCTTAAATGTTTTAGAAATAGATGACAATAGATCTTTTAGATGAGATATAATTAATTACCTTTGAGACGTATTTTAGGAGGGCCGAACGCAAGTACGCTACTACGCATTTTACCAAAGTGTGAAAATAATAGACCCCATGTAGAAAACGACAACAAGAACACTGAAAACAGACAACTCAGCATGCAACAGAGAAACAATGAAAGTCCATTATGTGAACCCTCTCTAATGAGCGTATTTGCTGACACTTGGATGGGGCCAGATGACTAGCTTCATGTAAATGAGCATCACAGAGACAATAATTATATAATCAAGGGCTTAATCACGCCACTGAACACCTCAGTGCCCTCTGTTACGTAATCATAAAATGACCTGCGTGTTGTCCTTTTTGGCAAACACTACACTGTGGATCTAACCAGCCACTGCTATTTATTGGTTAAATTTATCACTCAAGGTCACTGAATAGTGCCACACCGACTGCTTCAACAAACTACTGAGGCAACTGATCAAAGTAGGGAAGCAAGCATTTCTCCAGAAGACGCACGGGATCCATGTATCCCATCGGCGCTGGGATCCTCTCGCAATAACCTTAAATCGAAAACAGGAAGACAATAGCTCTCCTCGTAAGTGATACTGCTCTCCCAGCAACACCACCGCTGCCAAGGAGGATCATCTGTCGCCGCAACGGGACACGCCGCAGGAATGTGGCGCACATAGTGATTCAGGCTGCACGCACGTCGCCCTCCGAGCTGTTAGAGAAGGTGCCACCCGCCAGGCTGTGTGTGTGCGTGTGCGTGCGGTGGGGGTGGGCGGTGGGAGGAGGATGGGGGAGACAGCTTACAGGACATGCACACAGACAGAAAGAAAGAGAGAGAGAGAGAGAGAGAGAGGAAGGGGGGAGGAAAGAGGCAGGCGGCGGCTAGCATACCGTCCTCTCCAGCTTCAGCACCGACGATTTGCCCGGCTCGTACTCAAAGATGCTCTTGGGCTCCGCGCGGTACTTCCTGGTGTCTACCTTTTTATCCGGGGGCTCCCACTCGTTCCTATGGTATAGGCGGGTGACAGGGAGGGGTGGGGTGTGGGATGGAAGAGAGCCAATCCTTATCAAGTAGTCTCCATGGCAACCTGCATAGGCTAAGATGTGTTTTTTTTGTTTCAATCTAAAGCTGAAGTCCACCTTCATTATCCTGCCTCTCCCCATCTCTCTCTCCCGCTAATGATGATATGACAGAAAATCCAATTCATGGCTGAGCCAAGTCAGCAATTGGATCATGTAAACAAGATTTTGACCCTGTGACGATAAACAGAGCGCAGCATTTCCTAACCGGCAGCCAGCACTGAAATAACTGCTCAGAAAGGCACTAAAATAAGACTTTCAAATGAGAAATATTGACTTTTTTTTCCTTTAATGAAATTCCTCCTCAGGGTCAAGACCATGAAACAGCATCATTTTTTTCCCCCCCAGAATGGACGGAAACATGTTAGGTAATGTTCCCTGCACATGTTACCAGTGAGGAGCGTGTCATCACACGCCGCTCCGCTGGGCTCCACCACACTTAATCCTCCCCTCACCTGTCCTCCTTCATCACGCTATTAATCATCTCCCCGGGAGCAAATCATCCGGAGTCAGTGCTGACATGCGTGTGGAGGTGCGTGATGCATCACACCCTCACGGGGAGGAAAAACAAAACAAAACTGGAGGACACAGTAGTGGAAGCCACTGGGAACAAAATAAGCCGGGGCTTGCTAATGGCATGTGAGCACTGCCTGTTACACAAACAGACAGAAATAGGAATTCTCCTGTTAGATTTGTCTTCATGGTGAATTATATAGTCTTTAATTGTTCTTTTCCTACGTATTCTGAATGTAACAAGTCGGAAAGTTGGCTTGAAGCAGAAACTCACCTTTTGGCACAGGTTTTGAGGGAAGAGGACCGCGTTGGCACAGGCATCGAGCTTCCTCTGGAGTCGACCTCGGCGTCGCTCTTTGAGCGTGGGACTGTCTTAACTAAAAAACGCCCACACACATATCGATGGCATTAATGCCTCAAGTGAGAGTTTATCAGTGTTTGAATGAAGCATGATGAATGTTATCTGGGCTCAATCTCAATGAAAACAAATATTCTTTCTATTTGAAATGATCACTTGCAAACCTCACCATCTTTCAGGTAACCAAAGGGGTTGGGGCCGTCATCTGAAAGAGGGGCGGGAAACAGTCAAAAAAAAAAAAAAAAAATCACTTTTCTGTCTATGTTACTAAAAAACTGATTAATACAGCACACAACTCAATAATTCATAAGGCATACTCCCTACCTCACATCTTCCATTAGGGCCAAACATGACAGGTTCCCAAAACAAAAATCAAAGTGTGTCAAATCAAAGCACTTTACAGGAAGCATTACGGAACTAAAGAGGGATCCGAGCATCGATGAGCACCGAGTCCCTAAATAAGTAATGCACTGCAAAGCAGAAAGATCTCCACGTTTTTAAGAATACTTCCATTAAATCAAAAGAAAGGAGCTAATCATGTCAAGCTGCGAGAGAAACCTGCTGTGTCTACTCAGAGGTCTGAAGTAGTAATACTTCAATACATTTTCAATACTGCATGTTTAAAACAGTACTTTTAAATTCATTCTAGCAAAGTTTAAAAGGCAGTTTTTTTCTCTAATGCAGCAAGCAAGTCCTCTCACCTCCAGCAACAACCTAAACTGGACCATCTACACCTGAGCCAGTGAAGGAGCTTGTTAGGAGCCTGAAAGACTGAACTCAGGGCACGACTGTCCGCAGCTTAAGAGCAGGACTACAGCAGCATCTAGTGGCTGCAATGGTACACTACAAGTCATACTCTACGTCGACGTTTGTGTTAGAAAAACATTTATGAGTAATGAAATATTTGGGAAACCAGCTCTTTGAAGGGTTTAATACATAAAAAAGAGAAAGGCCTTCAGTAATTACATGTTAATGTAATTAGAACGACACTACAAGGCTTCGTGCATCTTCCTCTGTAAATGTATATTGCAATGTTTAAGATTTCAAAAGTCTAATCCATGTTTAGTGGCACAGTAGACATTAAAGAGCTTCCCCAGCAATTTAACATTAGACTTCCATAAAAAATAATGGTCAAAAACTTCGAAAATGTGACTTTTTATCCCTGCTATGGGTCACACTCCAAAGATGACTGGCTACTACATTTCCCATTTCAGTTTCTTTCAAAATTTAAATTCCAAAATCAATATTCGACATCTTTCAGGGTTACTTCTAAGGACAGCAATATCAGTGGGCTGCTCCTTTTATTACTTTTTAAAAGTCAGTTAAATCATGTTTATTAATTAAAGAGTGCACATGTGTTTTTTCTTGGCCCAGCTGGACTTTAGCTTGAATCAAAGACTCTGTACAGCACACCCAAGCAGCAAATTCATTTTATTGTCAGCATGTGTGTTTTTTCTGCACTGCCACGTAAAAAATACCTCCAGTGTGGAAGACCGATGTTTAAACATCCCAGGAGAACAAATCAGAGTCAGATCAGGACATGTGCACGAAACCTGCAGCGTGTTTAAGGCTCACGGTGCGGAACAGACGGGGGAAGAGATCAGGTGGAATCCTTTCAAATACTTCGGACATTGTCAAAGTATGTGGTTTTGTACTCGCCGCAGGGCCAGGTTTGACAGATTAAGCACAGCTCAAGTGTTTTAAAAGGCCCAGAGTGGTTCAAGATTAGTAAAGCCACAGAGAGGGGGAGTGACTGCCATCCGATACCTTTTGGTTTCATCTGAATGTCATAGTTCTCAGGGAAAATGTAGGTGGGGCGGTAAGGGTTTTCCTCGATAGGCTCTGAGCGCAGTGATGGAGAGACAGAGCACAGCGTGACATAACAAACAAACACAGATACACAAACAGGCAGCGTAAAAACTGGTCAGACAAACAAAACGGGCAGATTTACTCTTACCTGGTATTTTGTGAATCTGCTTGAACATCGTCTTGTACCAGTCTTTGGACGTTTCCGTGTTCTGAAATTGGATTATGGAAGTTTAGCAATGTGCTTCATACGAATACATTTACCGTTGCATCGGATGAACAAAAACACCCATTAAAGATCTGCAGTGAGCAGATGATGAGGCTTCCTTTGACCGGAGGTTTTGCTGCTTACCCGTACAGGCACAATGGGCTTGTTGAGAGGACCGGGCATGGGGGAGTGCAGCGACAGCCGCAACCTCTTCCAGTCCATGTCAGGGACTGGACTGAGCGAGTCCGTCCCAGGATCGGAGCTTTTATCCCTTTCTGGAGTTGGG
>KV751317.1:8275337-8308411 GCA_001698575.1 Mola mola | reverse complement strand
TTGTCAGGAGAGCCTTTCATGATCGTCAGAGGCGTGACCCTGACAGTGCAGACCGCTCGAGGACCTGTTGAGACTTCAAACACACACAGAGACATTCGCTCATTCGACTGAAATGTTGGAACGCTTCAGTGCACCACTAAATAAGTACGAACCCATACTCAAAAGTATTAACACAGAAGCGCTGATGATTATGGCACTCTGTCCGAGAAAAATCTTTAAATGAGAATGTCAACATGTGTTTGTGCTTCACCACCATCCAAATATTACACCAAAAGCTTTATTTGTTGCACCAGGATGACTTACTGCGAGTAGAACTCGGTGCTATGCTGCCCTCTTCTGGAGAGGCCTGGAAGAGAAGCACAGCCTTCAAGATGCTGCATATAAATTAAAATAAAACTAAATGTCATTAAACATCAGATAATCTCATGTCACAAACAGTTACATGATGCACAATCTATGTAATTTATACCATCAGACTTATGAAACTTCACGATGGACACCAGGACGGCCTAATCAAAAAGAACCTTTAACAGAAATATCAAAAGAAATATGACATTACACACAGTCTAATTATCATGATTGATAATTCACTGATAATAACAATGATATTGATATTAATGCTACAGTTAAACACGAGATACAATGCAAAGGAAGTGACCTGTTTCAATCTAATCTCGAACATACAAGACACAATATTTCATTCGCAATCAATGACACAGTCATGGCTGGAACTGTATCAGCAACAGAAATGTAAATGTAATTAAATAATAGTAATTTAATAGGAAGCAACAACCCCTTAGTGTTTCCTATGGCAAAATCTCATACTCGATACTTGATGTCATAAAAGCTCATTTTAGTGCTACTAGAATACAGAGCAAAGTGAGCCAACGGCCGCTCTGATGCCAGAACCGACTGTGCCTCATTCGGCCATCGGTGCCTATGATTAAAAAGCTGAAAATCTAATTCAGGAGGTCAACAACTAGTGCACCTGAGTTTCCTGTGAATAATCATCACAATAAACTGCCAAAAACCCCTCTGTGGGGTTGCGCGCCTGCAGTTGTTTGACTTAGGGAGCCAGTTCGGTCTCGTGACTCGGAAAAGTTGCGAATTCAAAATCGGATCAGTGTTCCCCTTTAAGGACATGAGGCGAGGGCGTGAGAGGGGAACAATCGTATGTTATTCCGGGCCGCAACCGGCACCGGGACCGCCTGAAGAGGAGCTGTGAGCACTGGGCCGCTCGTCGTGCTCAGGGAGACATCACATCGCCATTTAACGAGGCCAAGAGAAAGGAGAAAAAGAAAAAGAGCTGCCTGAGTCGAGACACAAACGCACGGAGACACTCACACAGTTGCCGAAGAAAACAAACACATCACATGAAATGACACAAACTAGAATCCAATTAATGGTCATTTTTAACCTGTTTTTTTTAAGTTCTACCTGCGTTTCAGTCTGAATTTGTGCCTGACTGTGTGCATGTGTGTGTGTGTGTGTGTGTGCAAATAAGACGACTTGCAAAACAGGCTCGAGTTCCAGCTGGAAACCTCCACAAATACGCCTGAGTGGATGAAGGAAAAAGGGAACGATTCCAAACAAATCCCACCGGGACACGAAGCAAAACCCTTTTAAAACATCCTCCGGTCTCGGAGTCTGTCGGAAACTCTGTGTGGTTATTTCCACCCTCGCTTCAATGCAGCCAGCTCGCTCCCTGACCCCCCAGCATCCCGGAGCGGCAACTTGTCCATGATCTCATCTCCAGAACCATTAACAGGCATCCCTTTTGAGGAGGCATCGCTCACATCTCAACTGCACTTCCGCCACATTCTCAGATGAACCATGAAACGGTGAATATGAGGCATAAATCTGAAGCTGCCGCATATGAGCGCACAGCGGTTCCGTTCCCTGTGTAAACGCGCCAAAGCAGAGATCACACTTGGCCTTTTTAGGAAGAGATGTTTCAGAGCAGAGCCGGGCGAAGAGCACAATCCATCGAGCGTAGGAGGAGGAGGAGGACGGTGCAGGAGCTCTGGGATGGCCAGCGGTGACCGGGGGGGGGGGTTG
This sequence comes from Mola mola, assembly GCA_001698575.1. Classification (NCBI taxonomy): domain Eukaryota; kingdom Metazoa; phylum Chordata; class Actinopteri; order Tetraodontiformes; family Molidae; genus Mola; species Mola mola. Next base: position 8,306,353 of record KV751317.1, on the reverse strand, counting down.
GCCAAGACAAACAGGAAAATGAGAGGGGACGTTATCAGGCGGACGGCTTTCAAGCTGAAATTTGCCCATTACTCCTCATAATACAGGGAACTTTCAGGGGTCCCAGCTTGACTAGTTGGCTCGTCTGTAATGGAAATGAACCGAAAGTGGAGGTAAACACAGTGACAGAGGAGGCTTTGGAACCGTCACAGGTTAGAGCTGCGAGTGAGGTCTGACATCGTTCGACCGGCCTCTTCTTCTTCACACTGACACGTGCAAACCATTTCTGACAGCGGAAGTGTTGCTCTCTAAAAAGGATCCTCCACCGTTCCAGGAAATCGGAGCCCGTGAAGTTCTTTGTGATCAACCTGCTGCAAATCATCTGCAGCGCTCACATCGCCTGTTACGCTCTCGCACACATACGGAAATCCCCTCGGGTGTGACTGGAATACCTTTCCAAAACAAGCGACTCCCGAAAGGCTGCGGTCACCTCAGAGCAGAACCGACCTGATAATGCCCGCAGGCGTCGGGACCGTCTGACGCCTCCTCACGCTCGACGCTGAGCTTTGAGTGTCTCGTCTCGGCAGAGTGGTCCCGGCTCTGACCTTGACCCTTTACCATGCAGGGGGGTCTGTTTGTTTTCTGACAACAGGCGCGCCCAGATGGACCTGTCACCACGTGCCACCTCGGAATGTGGCACCCACTCAACTCCTGCGCAGACCACCGCATTTAAACCCCCCCCACCCCTCCTCCCAGCCTGAGAAACTGCTGCAGGGCCAGCAGAGGAGAGACAGACAGACCGCTGGACGACGGCAGGAATTCACTAGTGGATGACTCAATGGTCCAAGACGTGTCGGTGCCTCAACACGACGGACTGCTGCAAGTTCCTCTGTAACACGCCACAAGAATTTTAATAAGATTGCAAGAGTGTGTACAGGGCTGAATTTAAACTATTATGTTCATTATCAAATGCTAATAGTTGAATTGATTAATTAGTATTACATTGTGCCAAAAAAAAAAAAAAAAAAAGCTCCCGTAGCCCCAAGTGACACGTTTGACAATTCGCTCCAAACCCAAAGATGTTCGATTTACACAAGACACGACACAAACACGATCGTTACGGACGCGACACTGAAGGTTTCGCTTTCACGTTCATGAAATGACCTTTTGATTGAAATCAACTCCATTAGAGGACACATTTCAACATTTCGCTTTAAAGAGGATCAATACTACTCGGATGCTGGTGTACCGTAGCCAGGTACTGATTAGCTTAACTTAGCATGAAGACTAACTTGGCTTTATTTTAAGCACAAGTTCAGTTTGGTGCGCGAACGAAACCGATAAGATAAAGCCTGACAGCCCCTGAGATTTGGAGCTGTTGGTTTCTAATAACGCTGGACTGTGACAAGCTGTTTCTCACCAACTTGCTGTTTATGTTCAGCTAAGCCAAGCTAAGTAGCTCGCTGTTTATGTTACGCTAAGATAAACTAAGTGGCTTGTTGTTTACGTTAGGCTAAGTTAAACTAAGCAGCTCCTGGCTCAGATTCATATTTAGCACACGGCCAGTAGAGCAGTTGTGAATCATCTCTGATCTCTTTCATCTCATTGAATAGAGCGAATACGTGAGTCTGTCGTCATGTTGAACACGGTTCAGCGCTAACAGTTCAATATTGAAGCTGATATTTGCACATTTATCTGTCATTTTCTGTTTAAATGAGGTCTGGACTAAATCCTTCTGAGCAGTCAGGTAAATCTGAGAGCTCATTTCATTTACAAGACACCTCAAATAAGAAATGTCAAGCAGACGATAGAAACCATCCAATCATATGTAGAGCTGCCGCGATTAATTGATTAATCGATTAGTCGATCGAAAGAATTTTGGTAATCGCCTAACGAAGTTTGAAGTTTATATCGGTATTTTTTTTTTTTTTTACAAACAACAGAACGAACAAATAATAATAGAAAATAAAACAAAACAAAATACTTCTTTAAAACTGCAATTTGATGGCGTAAAACACCATTAATTCCCATCTTTTTAACTAAACAGTTTTTCTATTTGTTCATTTTTAAATTTTCTGTTTTTTTTATTTTTTAACTTGTTTGTTGCCGTGAATGTTGTTAAATTCAAACTACAACCATTCCATAATTCCACCCCTCCTGACTGACCAACACTGATTTTCAATGTTCTGTCTGAAATAATCAGCTTCCACAGTTTCCAAACACCACTTACTTTTCGACCAGTTGAATGAATATTGGATTAGTTTGTTCCCGGTAAGTTGACCAGGTTAGAATTCATGTCAGGGTTGTTTTGAGCAACATTATTAAACATTTTTTTGGTTGGAGCTTCCTAAATGTCAGCACACTGCCGCTTTTCTTTTTCATTTCTGGCAGCTAATGATGAGTGACATGGCATTTTTCACTATTCTTTGACAATTTGGAGAGTAAACAAGTGATCGATTAATCGATTAATCTAATGATATGTGCTGAAAAACAACTCTGATGGTAAACAAACTGGGGCCACCCCAGAAAAACGTATTTTTCTCCAGTATTTCAGCGTCCTGTCAAATGAACGGGAGCTACAGTGAACACCAAACAGAGCCTGGCTGGGTGGCACCAAGTTGGACGGTGATGTATTTCACACAGGCGGGGGGGGGATCAGAGGCTCTCATCACACACCCGGCTGTACCATAGACTGAGAGAAAAGAGCCGTTGCGTAACGCCGTTTGACTTCTGCTTTGTCAACAAATGGCAGAGAGGAGCGAAGCTGTCCAGCGGCGTGTGCGGTTCCCACCAAACAGCTCCAAACATGGCTCGAAAAGGGCCGCTCCGGAGGAGCAGCAGCAGCAGCAGCAGCAGCTTATCCCCCTAACAGAGGAGAGACCCCCACCTTCCCGTCCAACCCTCCCGACTCTCTTCCATAAACAGCTTCCGCGCTGGACGGCAGCCTGGGATTCTACACATTCCTCCAGCGAGCTATTTGAAGTTCAGTTGAAACAAGTGCAGCATAAAAGGAAATGTATGTAACGTGCACGCGGCAGGATCAGCCATTCACGTCGATAATGGGCAGCTCACTTAAAAAAAGAAATGTGACACAGAGACGTTGTGATCACTGAGGTCTGTGGAACAAAATGTCCTTTTCTTAGAGGTAAAAACGGCAGCAGGCAGCGAGAAGCTGCAGCCCTCAGCAGTGCCAGCACGGCCATGTGACCCCCTGACAGATACCGGACGTGACCATGATCGGATCGTGAAGGTCCTGAGGAGAACTGCAGTTTGCCAAGTCGTTCTGCTGTTGCAGACGCTGTGTGAAACTGTTTATAACGCGCCTGCTAAGCTTTAAGAGCCAGCGTAATGAGACTATCGGAGAGTAGCCAGTTTACCACGGGTGATGCATCCCTCCGGCGAGCTGTCTGGGCTCCACTCCAGGAGTTAGGAACCTTGGATTGAAGGCCCTGGAGTGGGGACGAACGACGCCGAACTCAACAGCCAGGAAGCGCCGTTGCGTTCCTTACATGTGTCTACTTCCAGGCTGCAACGGCTACAAGCCAGAACGCAGGGAAACGCTGTGCTCCTTGAAATCAGACACATATGATTGACAGGCACACATGAGGCTCATTTAATGTCATCGGGAGATAACAGGCCCGGCTGTGAGGTTCCCCCCGGCGCGCAGCTCATTAGTTGAGCCGCGATGACACGTCAAATCGCTGCGCCAGAGAGCACCGAGAGAGCTTCCTCCTCTCTCCGCTGGATGTTTTGACTCCGTGGGGGCCTGGAGACTCTGAGCGGGCTCCCTAATATAACTCTGCGAGCGGCTGCGTCGCAGGACCACTTGATAATGAGTCATAGGATATGGCGGCTGAACGTGAATATAAACAGCGATGTGATAATCCAGCAATTTTAAGTGCCGTGAAGGCATCCTCTTGTGAAATGTGCCCCCCAATCATCCGTCTATTTGAGGAATGCGGGCCCGGGTGTGACCCTGTCCCTTCACACCCAGGCACAAATATCACGTCTAGACCTGCAACGATGGGTCTACTAATCGATTAGTTGATCAAAATGAAATAAATCGACAGCTAATTTGATAATCGAATTATCGATTCAGTTTTGTTGGTTCCAGCTTCCAGCAGTGTCAAGATTTATCTGCTTTTCTTTGCAATTTCTGGCAGTAAATAAGGGGTCTTTGGGTTTGTAATTACCGGTTGGGGTAAAGAAGCAATCTAAAGACGTCACTCTGGGCTCCAATTGATTATTTATCACTGTTTTTTGATGATTTACAGGGTAAACGATTGATCGTTCGGCTGGTTAATCCGTGATTAAAATGAGTATGAGCTGCAGCTCTTATCACATTGTCACGACTCCATATTTATCATATTTTGCGCTGAGTGGTTAATAAGCATGCTATGTATCGCTGTCGCTTGGTAATTCCAGTTTGGTTGGTGCGATGACGCACGAGGACACGTGAGCTCTTATTAAAATATCTGCCGGTAACTGCCTGTTGTTATCCGTCAGTGGGTGACAAATAACACAGGAAAGGACGAGGAGGAGGAGGAGGAGGAGGAGGGTTGAGGGGCTCAGATCCATCAGTAGTGCATAAATTGTCTTTTCACTGCCTCGTTTACATGCATGCATGATCCGGGTGGGATGGGGGCTTCTTTGTGCCACGGACCTTGAAAAGCCAAAGCATAACACTTCACTTATCCGTCAGCAACAGCCAATGGCAGCAGATGGAGACAGGCGGAGAGAAGGGGAGGGGTGGGGGGGGTTGCCTAGCGACCTGTTGTAACATTAATGGAGTGAAAACAGAAACCCGGTGTCTGGCTGAGACATCCGGCCAGATCCGAAGCCATCAGTTGATGACATTACAGACGAGGCACGCAAACTGGAACAGAATTCGGACTGGGAAAAAAAAGCTGGATTTTAACCAACAAATGAATTTTTCTGCTGCTGTTCGTGTCGTATTGTTTTTCTGCGCTGCAATTAACGATGGCTAAACATCGGCCTGCAATCACTCCGGGCTACGCTTTGACGCTAATGGATAAAATCCATTGATTTGTCAAAGCGTGCAGATTCACACGCCGCATTTTAATATCGAGTGTTGGATGTTTAACCAAAACTGAGATCATTCTGGGAATAAACACAACTGGACGGGAGACAGACCTGCCGGCTCTGGCAAATCTCTGACACTTTTAGGATTTATCTCTCCGGGGGGGTGGCTGCTCTTGTTAAATCTAGGGGATCTGTGTAACATGACCCTGAACGAGCGTGATGAAACATTAACCAAGTCCAACAGGTCCCATCTCTACCCCACAGGTAGCTTATTGATCTAAAATCATTCAGCACAGGCCGCTGACAGGGATACACTGTGCTACCGTGACAGGAACACGTGTACACGTGCTCGCCTGAGGTACCATTTGACTTGCTTTAACTGCACGACTGTGTGTGCAAAAGGTCAAAGCGGGTTTGGCTGCTGCTGCTGGAGTGACTGGCTGAGCAAACGGCTCGCGGCAGAGCCTCCGGCTATAGCAAACACGAGAGAGTGGAGCATCTGCCCCGTTTACGCACTCAGAAGTTGACAGCTCCGCTGCCGGCAGGCCGTCGGCCGGGCCTGTGCTGACCCCCTGCTGGGCCAATACACCTGTGTGCTCAGGTGGGTCAGGTAGACACAAGCGGCGCCTTCGGGGAGGCTTTTAAGTGAAATAAAACAGCAAATAAGTCCCTGGGTCTCGGCCACGCTGACACGCTGCTGTTCTGTTCTGAGTAAACACGGTGTACATTTTATCTGTGTCCAGGGCCACCGCGAGATAACACCAGCATCCACATAAACGGGACGCAGAACTTCACAGGAAACCACTCCGACATGCTTCGCCTGCGTCCTCGCAGCATTTGATTAATTATTTGCGTTGGGGTTAATATTTTATGGGGCGTGTTTAGCGTCTCGTTACTCAGATTCACTCCTAGAGTGAAGGGGATGACGACCGCTGTGAAATCACAAACGATTGGTGACAGAGGAGCAACCAACGATGCAATGATGCACATTTGGACATATTTGACTTGGTTGTTCTATTCTATATTTAAAAAAAAAAATACGAAAGGCAACCGTGTCTTCTGAGTGGAGCCGCAACGACTCACAATAGTAACAATAACGACAACAATACATTTTATCGATAATGCTCTTTTCATTTGGAAGGAATTTCAAGAGTGCGATTAATCGGTTAGTCTATCAAAGGAAAATTAACCCACAACTATTGTGGTGATTGAAGAATAGTTTCAGTGTTGTGTCGGGCGAAACCGTCAAACGTTTGTCAGCAAATGAATGGATGATTAAAATAATCTCTGGGTGCAGCTCTCACTCTGCAAGAAGGTGAGACTGCAGCACTTACACATTGTGCCTCGGAGGTCACATGCTGCTCATTTGTTGGCCTCCGGCAGACCTGCCACTCCAAAACATGAAGTTTGCCACTTAGTCCCACTGTGTCAACAGCCAGGACAGCTACTCACATTACTTAAACTGCACATAACTAACAAACAAACAAACGCGCCTCAGACTATTGTCCTCCCCCCATCGAAAACACCTGAACGTGAAATGGCACCACTGTGCCAAACGCGTGTGCGTGGTTCCATAACAATAAAGCACTCCTGACGCATAATGTGCGTCCCAGTAAGAGCCGAGGTCCTTCTGTCACAGGCCGGTTGTTAAACAATCGATCACACTCTCAACGTGACTCATCGGCCGTTTAAGACGATGACACCGGTTCATATTGAGCGCGGTCTCCCGGCCACCGAGCCTGAGAGTTCGACCGTCCTCTGCTCGGATGGAACCCGCAGGAGCAGCTTTCCTGCCCGATAAACACCGACACTCGGTGACAGAGTTGGCGAGATGGAAGCATGAAGGCGGCCGCAGAATGATGATAAGATACAAATAGTCTCCGGGGTGTTTCGGGCTTACCTCCCTGCGCTGGTGCTCCAGTGTTGGACTGCTGCTGCCGCCGCTGCAGACTCTCTCTGAGCTCCCCAACAGCCGCCTGTCAGCGCTGCACACCCACCGGCCGCACCGAGCACCGAGCACCGAGCACCGGGCACCCCGGCCCTTCACAATAAGAGCCCGGACCGACTCATGACGCTAAATAAAGTTCAACTCTGGTATCACGTCTGAAATGTTCAAAAAATAAATTGCATTGAATGCGGCATTTGGCAACATTTTTGTTTGACTAACAGCTCAAAACCCAAAGTCCCTCCATTTGCAACGACAGAGTGGACACAAACACTATCTTTACTGGGCTGAGACGACCATGTTTAACAAACACAAACACACTCGGCATGTCCATGTGGCGTTTTTCTGTGCGATCACACACATTCTGACTGAAATAAGCAGTCAGCCTCGCTTCATTCTGCCATCCACCCATGAAAGCCTCCAAAAACAGCACAAGAACTATTCCTGACGAATTGTGGGGGAGGTGCTGTAATGGTGGACAAGTTATCTTTAGTTATTGATATCAGTAACAGTTATTAGTCAAATTGATACTATATATATCCTATTCAGCGAAAGGTTTCCGTGCAGGTGCATCCTTCATCTTTACGGATGTGACTGTGACTGTTTCATTCATGACTTATAAAATGACAGTTATCTATCAGAAGTAAACTTGATTACAGAAACAGCTCAACGTTTCACCTCGAGGGGCATTAAAACTACTCTGATGTTGGTGTATTGGCATTTTGCAGGATTCCATAATCTGCCGAGGATTTCACGTTTAATCAATTTGTCATTAATTCTAAGTGGTGTGGTTCAGTGATGTGGTACAGAGTAGCTTTGCTTCATAACCACATCACGTCATGAATGATGAAATCATTCTGACTAAATGATAATGATGATTGCAGTCACATTTGAGAAGACACAGTGTCTGTGATAACAAGGAATACAATCATAACACATCATTTGAATGTGCACGTAGGCATCTTCCACCTGAAACAGTTAATGTACAGAGTCAGCTTGTTCCAACGAAGAAACAGAACACTTGAGTCCAACAGCTCTGAAGCACATTCCTGCAGCCAGATACCAACTGTGCACACCTTGAAATCTGCAAAATGTGCGTCCTTGGGTCACGGGATTAAAATTACACAGTTTAGAGTGGCTTTTTTGGCTTTTTAATGTGACCAAAGTACACCTGTGCAATAACTTTGTTGTTTGATCTTGATAAACCACACCAGTCAAGAGACAGAGAGAAGTTAAAAGAGAAGAGCTCACTTACTGATTCAAACAGATTTGTGCCCGAAATCTGGGAACTCTTTCATGTGTATAAAAAAAAAAAAAAAAAAGTATCAAATCTTTTAATTTAACTTTAAAAACACAAAAGACAAAAGTGTTTATATTTTTATAGGGTTGTGTTCTGTTGCGCTGTAGACTTTATTTTGAAAGTTCAGCCCAGAAATCCCATCCGGCTGCAGTCTTTCATACTTTACGTGTGTCCTTCCTCCCGGATCTTCAGCAGATTTCACATTCAGCATCCTTTATTTGAACACTTCATTTTATACAGATTAATCAGCCTGGGAGATATTTTCAGACACACGCATAAAAACTCAATGGAGCCCATGTTTAAAGGACAAAAAGAGAAAATAGAGCACCACCAGGTGGCCAAAACCTCGTATTGCACAAGAAATGAATCGATGCCTGCCGAGGACACGTACAAGTGATTTTTTATCACCTTATGGTTCTCTTATTTCCTGATGTTGCTACATTTCATCTAGATGTTGGGACATCGAAGCAGCGTGAGATGTATATTGTTCGTCTATGTTTATTTTGAGTTTTCTTTATTTTTGCAAGCAAGTGTGTGTGGGTTCAAACTAAGGAATGATAGACTATTTTATGGAATAATAGAATTTCTGATTAAAGTGTCAGTAAAATTCATTGTTTATAGTGGAGGGCCACCTTGAATTCATAGTTTTAGAGCTCGTTTGTTTGTTTACAGTAGTGCTTTACGACTACAAATACTGCAGAATTTAAATATTTTCTATATTTTTGGATTACAAAGCAAAGCTTATCCACCATAGAGCTGCTGCATTTGAAGACCTCAATAGTACTTTTTTTCTGATGAAATATTCATTTTAATCAACTTCCATATAACCTTTGGAATAAAGTCAAAAGTCATCTGTTTTTTTCATATTCTGTCAATAATTTAGTTTTTTTTAACTTTTTAAACTGAAATTTGGGACAAAATCTTACAAATTGCACCTTTAACAGTTTGAAATTAGTTTTAGGTTTGGGTTAATAGCAGTTTTTACTGAATCCCTTTTTTTCCCCCCAAATTTCGCAATATGCATGCATTGCTTATTTAACCGGTTTAGTGTAGCCAGTATTAGCCAACTGTGTAGCCAACGATTCATGGACACAAGGAAGATTAAACAGCTTTAAACCAGATTTCTAGCGGGCTAAATATCTAAACGAACCATGAAAACCACAGCCGATCAGAGCGCATCTAAATAAATAAAAAGAATCAGGCAAATTAGCTTTAGCAGGACTTTAGCAAAAAGATTAGTCTGTGGACTTCTGAGGACCTGCATGATCATACCACCACCACTACAGATCTTTTCCAAAAGGGAAGATTTTGTATCTGTTGCGTAGCCTAGATTATTATCTCATCACAGCGTTTCATATTATATTGTGCATAACTGTGCTATATGGCTGAGAGAAAAACACAAACTCACATAGTTTCCTCTCTTATTTTGAAGAGTTTCTTTTAAGTTGAACTGAGGAGAGGTCTCAACCGAACTGTAGAGAAGTTTAGAGCGGGCGCAGTCCTCGATAACATCTCACAGTTTGTTAAACTGAGCAAGGGTAAAACTCACAAAGGCCGATCTTGAAAGACAAACGTTCTCACCGCTTCAAATGTGTTTGTTCAGGTTATTATGAGCCTTATTATTCCGGCAGCACTAAAGATATTCAACTGAATAACAAGGAAACATCAGCACTTTGACGTCATGGCGACCGAGTTCACCATCACCCCGTCGTCAAAGGTTAAACCTCTAACTGCCATATTAACCTGTTAGTGTTGAATCAGCCTGAGGCAATTCTACCGAGGAACTTTTCTAGCATGTGGTTGATTTAAAGGCTTAAAGATGCACACAATTTTTTTCCCAAATTTTGCGATAAGCAAGCGTTGCTTATTTAACTGGTTTAGTGTAGCCGGCGTTGGGATTTTTGACAGCATGCTGATATTCCACTGGCACTGCTGTCTAAATGGTGCATGACCTCTTCAGCCAGCAGTGAGTACAGAGCTCCTCTTTCCTTCTTTATTTCTCCAGTTTGCATAAGTTTTTTGGTTTGATGTTATCAAAACATCTTACCTCTTGTCCTATGCACCAATTCATAGAAAAGTTCATCTGGCTCTGTTAGTACCCTCGCTGCTGGCTCAGAAACAGTCAAACAGAGCCTCCAAATGTGTCGTCACAGTTTGTTACACAGCAGCAGGTCAAAGTTAGAGTGGAACATTCTCAGCTAAATATCTAAACGAACCATGAAAACCACAGCCGATCAGAGCGCATCTAAATAAATAAAAAGAATCAGGCAAATTAGCTTTAGCAGGACTTTAGCAAAAAGATTAGTCTGTGGACTTCTGAGGACCTGCATGATCATACCACCACCACTACAGAGGTAAATGGGAACTCTTAACTGTCGAAGCACAAACACTTTCTTGCCCTCGCGTAACCCTCAACGAAGATGTGACCTTCAGGAAAGTCCATTTTTTTTTCCCTCTCTTCTCTGCTGTCACAGTGAAACACCTGTCTGGTATCACCGTGTGGTTGTTATCCTCCTGAAGAAGCTGGAGATTTGAAACTGTGAAGACGTGCCTGCTGAGAACGTGGCAGTGCCTTGTGACAACACAAAAAAAACATTTTCCGTTCGCTTCCAGTTTGTCCTGTGGGCTGGAACATTGTTGGTGATCAAACACTGCATTACTTCATACTTGCTTTGTATTTTAGCATTTTTTTCTAATCACTCTGATAAGCATTTCATGATCATCCATCTATGTACATTCTATTCACAGTGTTAACATTTGAAAGTAATAAACATTGAACACTGTACACTAAATATCGCACTCTTTCACACACAGAAACACAATGAAACAGTAGAAAAACTGAATTATTCTTCATGGAACACTCATATGATAAGAATAAAAGCAAAAAACATGAATTAAATTAAAAAAAAAAAATGACATCGATACATCTTATCAAATCTTGATGATAATTTACAGAAAAGCTCCTTTTTCTTTCCAGTTCATCACCTGACTTACATTAAAACAACCTATAAGTTAACAGACAAAGATCAGCAGAAACCACATGTCAATCACCGCAGGCGGCGTGGTATTGGCGGAGCCGAGTCTGTGCGTCTCTGAGAAGGCCTCTGAGGAAGTGCTCGAGTCGGGCAGGATATGTAGCGCTCGTACAGCATTTTCTCTGGTATCCTGTGAGACGGAGACTGCTGTAAGGTTTTTAATGCTGACATAAAGACACAGTAAAGGTACAAAAACTATGACCTCCACCTGTGCTTATAATCCAAGGAAAGTAAAAGGCATTTTGTAGCAATCTAATTAAGATTAAAGGGATCAAAACTCCAAAAGTAGTGCTATTTATCCATCTAGATTGTTTTAATGTGAGCTGGTGGAGACGTCTCCCACCGGGGGTCAGATTGGTGTCATCCTTTACATCATGTAAACTCTTCATGGACACAAGCTTTAAACAGCTTTAAACTAGATTTCTAGCAGGCTAAATATCTAGACAAGCCATGAAAACTACAGCCGATCAGAGCACATCTAAATAAAAATCTCAAAAATGTTCACCTCAAAATATTAAATTGCCTCAAGCACTTTACTATTTTAATTTTGATATCAATGTCCTGCAGCTGAAAAAAAAAAACCCCCACACACATCTCAATATTTCACTGTAAAGGCATGAAATATTTCACTTAACATGCAATGAATATAGAAAACATGAAGGTTTACCTGTTTGAAATAAATTCGGAAACGATACACAGTATTACGTTTTTTTTTGAGCGGAAACCCAGGAGAGAAAGTCAGCACAACAATAGACAGTCCGTGCTGCTCACATGCGCGGAGTTCAAAACAAACCGTGGCGCTCGTCTTTGTCGGCTGTCCAAATGAAATGTGAATATTTGCTTTTTCCTCGTCATTAACTGTGAAATGTTGTGTGTTTTTGTCACCTAGCTTAGTCCGGAGACCAGAGGAGTCGGTGGTTTCTCCTGGTGAAGGATCGTGCAGTGTGCGACCCCCTATTTGTTCTGTTTCAATGTCACTACAGTATACACGGGCTTTTCATCTGTTCTTGCCTACCGTGGTAACATGGCGGTGCAAGATGGTGCTCTCTGTGGAAGGAGGGGGTGCTACTGTTTAACTATAAATGATAGAGTATTGATTCCATTACATACTGTATACACTACGGTTTTTGATTTAAGGTGATTACACACTAATGTTAATAATCAAATTCACGAGTGATTAGAAAGGAAAAATTAAGCACAATCACAAGAATCAGGCAAATTAGCTTTAGCAGGATTTTAGCATGGTTTTCTACATATTAGTTTATCTATTGCTTCATTTACCTGTGTGCAGTAAGACATTATATTACTAAAGTCTTTATTATTAGAGGCAACAAAGCAGGAACTGCTGTTTGGTTTTTAGCTGTGTTAGAATGACAGGTAACCTAAGACCGTGTTTCCAGAGAAATTAGACATTCACATAGCATAGTTTTTTCTTTCTTATTCTTTTCCAAAAGGGAAGATTTTGTATCTGTTGCGTAGCCTAGATTATTATCTCATCACAGCGTTTCATATTATATTGTGCATAACTGTGCTATATGGCTGAGAGAAAAACACAAACTCACATAGTTTCCTCTCTTATTTTGAAGAGTTTCTTTTTAAGTTGAACTGAGGAGAGGTCTCAACCGAACTGTAGAGAAGTTTAGAGCGGGCGCAGTCCTCGATAACATCTCACAGTTTGTTAAACTGAGCAAGGGTAAAACTCACAAAGGCCGATCTTGAAAGACAAACGTTCTCACCGCTTCAAATGTGTTTGTTCAGGTTATTATGAGCCTTATCATTCCGGCAGCACTAAAGATATTCAACTGAATAACAAGGAAACATCAGCACTTTGACGTCATGGCGACCGAGTTCACCATCACCCCATCGTCAAAGGTCAAACCTCTAACTGCCATATTAACCTGTTAGTGTTGAATCAGCCTGAGGCAATTCTACCGAGGAACTTTTCTAGCATGTGGCTGATTTAAAGGCTTAAAGATGCACACAAACAGAACAATAAGAGTTCGACAGTAGCTATGTTTACATGCGCAAAATTTCTTAATCATTCATTCTCTACCGCTTATCCCGTTAGGGGTCGCGGGAGCCTATCTCAGCATCTTGGGGCGAAGGCGGGGTACACGCTGGATGAGTCGCCAGTTCATCGCAGGGCTGACATATAGAGACAAACAACCATCCACACTCACATTCACACCTACGGCCAATTTAGAGTGACCAATTAACCTACCCCCAGATGTGCATGTTCTTTGGAACGTGGGAGGAAGCCGAAGTACCCGGAGAGAACCCACGCAGACACAGGGAGAACATGCAAACTCCACACAGAAACGTCCTGACCCAGAATCGAACCCAGGACCTTCTTGCTGTGAGGCGACAGTGCTAACCACTGCACCACTGTGCCGCTCGGATTAAAAAAATTGAGGGATTGCAAATTCTGAATCCGCTGTTTATATGGACACTAAATGAAATAGTCTGATCATGGCGTGTGTATACGTGCACCAAGTTTTAAAAAGAAAGGCAGCATTTTGAGATGCGCAAATGTGTTTAATTTCCCTAAAATAACCACAGAAGAAGAAGTTTTACTTCCACATGTGCTGTAAACAAACACGGATGTGGCTACACTTTGCACTTTTGTGCTTTTCCCTGCAATTTAAACTCTGCACCCTTAAAGAATGGACCTGCGTCGGGTTCTGAAGCCCTAGTTTTGTTTTTTACTGTTCTCCGTGATCAAGCTACAGGCTCAGCGATGCATAATGCTCCTGGAGGAGCGAGCGGGAGGACATGAGTGTCACACATGCGCAGTGAGGTTAATTTTACCCCAAACAGGGAGTCGCTATGTGTGTACATGGACGCGGATCGGAATAAGCATCGGCATAAACTACCCCTCTCGATCGGAATATAATTTCTTTCCGAATGAGCCGAATCGGATCAGAATCTTCCATTTGACGTATTGACATTTTTGTTCTGATCAGCCCTTTATTCCGAACATTTGTGTCCATGTAAACATGGCTAATGAATCAGTTCATATCTTCTCTGCACGCTGAAAATCATCCATTTACGGGAATTCAGTGCAGTTCCTGTCAACGACCAAACTGTTTTTACAGTTCCTGTGATCAGCACACGCATTTTGAAGTGGTCTCAGTGCATGTGTTCTCCCACCTCCGTGTATGGTAAGATTCATACGTTTACGCAGCATGACCATTGACACCTTCATCACTTTCTCATTTTGGCTTCCTCCCCCCTGCACAGCTGTGAATCATTGGTGGGTAACCATTGCCCCAGTATCATGTACCATACTCTCTGTTTCACTCTCAGACATGTACAAACAGGAGACTTCCGCTGTAATCACTATTGGGCCCTGTCACAATGCAATTCAACACATTGGCTACATCATATTATTCTATATGCAACTGTTTTACGTCATATTGTCATATCTAATTCTTTATTGCAACATTGATAAACTAAATCATTGTTCTTTAAACCGACCTTTCGGGGTTCCGTGGAGGAATCCTGGGTGGAGAAACCAGGGATGCCGCATCAGACAACCGCGGAGGTCGAGGTGGAGGAGGGACATTTTCTGTTATGTCCTTTAAAAAAAAAAGAAAAATTAAAAAATAGGGATGACCCCTATTTTTTGACAACACAACACATTTCCATAAGCTTTAACTTCACAGCTGAAACGATGACTCAGTTAATCAATTAGAGGATCAACAGAAAATAACAAATAACATTTTGCAATAAGAGTACATTAATGAACAATTAGTTAATGCGGTAATAGGCATTTACTAACAGTTTATTAATGCGTCACCTAATCGTTTACTAACAGTCCTAAAGTTAATTAAGGTAGTTATCAAACCAATCTGTTAACATTAATTAACACAGTTATACCAATTAACTTACAGTTAAGTAATACAATGAGAAACATTTGGATGCAGATGGCCACCCGACCCTAATGAATCATTTATTCACCTGAATTAACCATTTATAAATGCTCTTCGTGACCCTTATTGTGAGGGTGAAAACATGTATCCCTAAACCCCTTCTTCTGGATTGACACAAAACGGAGGATCTCAGCTTAGGGCCTTTGGAAATTGTTATTACATTTTAAGATTTCTGACATTTTATAGACCAAATGGATGATGGATTAATTAAGAAAAAGATAATTATTCCATAAAGACAGAAAGTCCATTATCAAGCGGGGGTTTTCACAAAACAGCATCAAAATTGAAACTGACCAAAAACAGCTCCGATCACACCCTGACATGTGATTTCTTAGAAACTATTCAGGAAACAAGTTACAAATAACCCACATGACATAAAAACCTGCATCTTGTAGTTTGAGTCTATGAATAATAACTTTTTTCCAAAAGCAGATCTGTACTTCTAAATATTTTCAGAACTGAAGTAGCCAGTGGCAATGGAATTGAAAGTGAGACTCTTAGTCTACTTCTCTGCTTTATGTGTGTTTATGTCATGCGTGTTACATGTTACAGATGCAAAACCACGGGAGGATTTAGCTCCTTTGCTGACACTGATGCCGCTACAAAAGCGGCATGGCCCACCTAACTTTTCAGCATAGAAGTACGAACTTGTGATACCTGCAGCCATCTCTAAGACAGCTTACATGCACTCTGTCCTTACATCCAAACTGACGGTAAAGTCTGTTCATGGAGGTTTTGCAACCTATCCACTGATCAACAACTACATATGTACAGCCTGCCAGCGTTAAGCCTCACTTGGTTTAACTTGAAAAGAGTGAAAAAAACGAGACAATTAAACTGATATGATTGACTGAGGTAGACTGGCTCAGGTTTTAACTGTGCTGAGGTACAAAAGCGCCAACACTAACTTAAAATGGCGTCAGCCTTTATTTGTTAAAAGATTCAGCTTGAGAGTAAGTGAATGAAAGCATTCAAGTACAGATGTTCTTACAGCCGTAGCAGGTAACTTGTATAACTTTTTGTCATATTTGGTAAATTTATCACGATTTTCTGACAGCGACACATGAGACAGATAATCTGTAAAAACAAAGGGGGGAAAAAAAGGGAAAAAACTGTAACTGTTATGTACCATAGGTCAATCCCATTAGTTATAGGCCACTCCCACTGTCACATCTACTTTTCCCCTTTTCCCCCTTTGGCTTGTGATCGAGCTTTTGTAATAGGCCACGCCCACTGGTGTGCCCATGTTTTTAGCCGAATGACGTGAAAACGCAAATGTTGTTAAAGTCGTTCACCTCAAAGTCAGGCTCTGTCCCGCTGCTGTAGCTGAAGTTGCTGTGAGTGCTGTGCCTGTTGCTATCACTACCTGATTTAAAGACAAGAAAACAAAAGAAAAACACATCAGTGTCTGAGGTTAACACAGCATAATATCACTTCATCAAATATAGATAAAAATATCTTTCTTAGTCGTACAACAAAGAGACCATTGTTGTGCATCGTGTCTGCAAAGAGAGATGTGAGAAACCTGAGGGAGAAGTGTCAGAGCAAACGTGACAATCATGCACACATCTTATCTTTTTCCGGTTATATATACTGGTTGTATATATATATTCACACTGATAACATTCATTGTGAATTCAGATAAATGAAGTCTCTATGAGGTTGCCAGATCTTATCAAAAGTCTGGTAACATAGAAATATAATAATTGTCAAACTCATTTATGAAAATAATAACTTCTGTAAAGGGCTCATTTTAGCATTTCTGGGATATCAGAGTCATTGAAATATGTTAACCTGTAATAGAAAAGACTGAACATTACAAGGCCGAGTGTAAACTGAGATTTGTTTCACTTCTTTTTCCCAACTGCTTGTGCAATTAAATAATGTTCAAAGTAATTATAGGACATCACTTTAACTCATGATCTTGAGAATGATGGATTTCAGCACTTCGATTCAAATATTGTTGTCAGTCTATAAAAAAAACCTTCATTCAAACTTCATCTCTATCTTTATCTCTATCTATTTGCTTTCAGATACCTTGCACATAGGTAGCTAGGTGCATATCGTTTCCCGTGGGAGTCAATAAAGTAGAGTTTGGTGAGTAAAACATATCAAGCCATTGGCGTTACAGTATGAGTAGGAAAGCGGGATGGACACACGAGACACACAAATGCACCAGGCATATCACAGGCAGACTAAAAAAGGCCCTCAGTGTGGTAAAGTAAATAAGTGCAATGTAGATGCGGCGAAAAGAAATGAAAACAGCGGACTTAAGGTCACCGTTGAGATGTTTATTTGGGGAACGTGTCACTTTATGGTATGAATGACTGTTTAGTTCTGTTTTTTGAAAAGGCTGGATAACGATACCTTTGATTAAAAAAAAAGAACACACATATGGGTGTCTGATAAACTATTCCCTGCTTTGTTGAGGAATCTGGGACTGCTTGGCTTTTGGACTTGGTGAGATGACAAAACTTTTGTCATAGCCCAGGATCAGCAGGCCATACAAAGGGGGAGACATCACAAGTTTTTAAAGTCATTTAAACATTTCATTGTGACTAAAGCAGAAATAACAATTAGCCTGTGGGTTGTATGTCAGCAGTGGGTGACACGTTGTGTATTTGTGTGCTGAGTTGAAGGTAAAATGAAAAGAAACCAAAGCAACAGGCAGCCGCTGATCAGAGAGGAAGGAGAGAGAGACGGCGTGGAGGATCCAGCCTTAATAATCTGGACCCGGCATGACATCCGAGTTAGCAGCTCCACCCACAGACAAGCCCGCTTTTACTTCTATCTTATTTTAGACTGGGCCCGAAATTTTCATAATGATGACCATTTGCTGTTCTTCAAGACTAGAAACTATTCAGACACTCTGTTGCGTTCTGACGCTCACACAAAATGTGTTCTGAGCAGCCTGGTGAGGCAGATAATCAGCTTGCAAGGTCATTTTTACCACCAGTGCAAATGCACACATAAAAAGTATGAGGACTTACTGGATGTGCTGGACGTGCTGCTTGCCTTCCAGGTGCCTCGCTGGATGACCTGAGCCGCTGAACCGGCCATCCCTCTGGGTGTGGCCTCATAAACACCACACTCCAGTGAGAAACTGGAGCTAGAGTATAAGCTCTTCTGCAGGGGGGCACTTATTTCATAATCTACCAGGGCAGAGAGCCAGATCAGGCATTAACAAAAGCAAAACATCCATTTGACTCCAAAAATATAAAATTAATCTTCAAATATTAATGATCGAATGATTGTACCAAGCTCTTTTCCTGTCTTCTGTCTCTCCCTGTGACGTCTGGTGATGCTGTCTCGTAATCGCTTGATGTTTGCCTGGCAAGAAAAAGCAAAACATAAACACAGCACACGTGATATGTTCGATAAATTCCAACCATCGGGCTGACAGACTGTAAAGTTTGAATAACTGATGTACATTCTGATAGCGAATGGAGTTGGCCCTTCGCTCATGGTCAAACTGCCAGGCCTTGAACTCTTGGACAGCTTCATCCACGGTAATTTGTCCGACTTTCACTCTCTCCTGCAGGGATATGAGCTGTCTCTGTCCGGGCGTTTTCATCCCGGCGTAGGGGTCGTACGCAGGAGAAAGGGGCCGGGCCACAGGCTGAGCTGGATGGACGGAGAAGTCATTGTCATTTTTCAGATGAATCGTTAAATAAGTCACTCTACAATATTTTACTCATAGCGAAAACATAAACCAATTTCAATGAAATTCAGTCACCATTAAAAGATTTCCATTTAAACTGTACAAATAGAACTAATCTCATTGCTCAGATCAGACCTTTCCTTTCTTGATATTTTGGGACTTTTGTTTTGACACTAAGAAAACTGCTGTGCTTTGCTTTTCTCCCACAGCGATGCAAAGATATATTTATTGTCGTGGCCATTTTACGTTTTGAGTCGAGTGTTTGTAAAGTGTTTAAAGAGACTGAAGAAAAAAATACAATGTTAACAAGATATGTTTGTAAAATTGAAGAAAATAAGCTGTGGAATATGCAATAAATTAGTCATTACCATCCAACCAACCGATCAGAAAAAAAAATTTAGATTATATCAATATAAACACGTTATTTGCAGTCACACATCATCATGAGGCAAGTGAAAAGTGTGAAAATGGTGACGCCTCAGTGAGCATCGTCGAGCAACAGTTTTCAGTGTAACAAATGCTAACCTTGTTCCAATTATCATTCACAAAAAAATTAGATCATTAATAGGTTGATAATAGCTGTGTTGAAGTGAAATATGAGTAATAAAATAGTTCTTTACCTGCAGGACATCCCGTTTCCATTCTTGTACTTCCATTTGACACTTTTTTATCTGAAAATACTGTCAAAAGCATTAAGTCATGCAGAGCCCTTTTATGAAATCAGTCCTGCAAAGAGAACATTTTGTTTGTCTTATAGTACCTCTAAAGATCACAGCTTGTTCTGGTTCGGACGCAGGTCTGGAGATGGTAGCAGGGGGACGGTTCAGGAGCACTGCATTGTAGGTGCTGTTTGGGTCCACAGTGTCATAGATATCATCTGGGCTGAGGTGGTATAGATCCTCCTCTTCCTCAATTTGAACTGTTTTGTCACGATCATCTGTGTCTGCTGGGTCACTTTCCAGGTTCTCCTGGTTCTCCTGGTTTACAGCAGCTTGTGGCTTTGCTGCAGGACACAGTGCACACATGTCAGATATTGTTTAACCAGCGTGTTTCATCTCAGTGATTTTACAGCAGTTCAGGCATACATTGGAAGAACTTCCTGAGCATGGCTTCCTTGCAGTTCTCGTTCCCTGCAGTCATCACCTCATCTGACACAAACAAACAAAAAAAAAGCAGCTTAATCACCAGTATTTGTCTCCAGTATTGTTAAGAGCAACAAATAAAATTGTATGAATCTTACAAAGGTCCTCTGCACATTCAGGGTCAATCATCAACATTGACTCATAAATGTCCTCTGAGCTGTCTGAGTTCTTAATCGTGATATCTTGAGAGGTAGCTGACATCAGCTCGTAAATGTTTGCGCTCCCCTGTGCGTCGAGGGCGTCCTCAATGCCGAACTTGAGCATGGCTGCTTCCTCCTGGATTTGTTGGAACACAACAGGCCGTCAGAGGAAAAACATCAAACACATTGTGGGATAGAGTCGAAGAAAAGGAAATGCTTTCATCCGCGGACTTACGACAAATTTGTCTACGAACTGCCTGAGATCGGAGAAGCCGCTCTTTTCTGCCAGCGAGTTTGGGTAGTCTCCATTCTTGTTCATCACGCTGCAGGCCTGCAGAGCGCCAGGACACTGAAGGAGAGTGGCCATCAGCTTCTTCAAGCCGTACTCTGCAGCAAAATGGAGCAGCGTGGGGAACTCCTCGCTACGCTGATCTGACAGGCACAGACATTTGCATGCTGACTCTGACAAATTCTCTGGGGTCTCATCATATTTAGATCAAGAACATTGGCATGAGATAATGGATCAGCTCAAAAGAACAAGAAATCCAAACTATGCTCACATGCTGACATGTTTTCCTCTTCAATCTGTCTGACCCCAAACACCTGAAAACCAGTCGTAGGCATTCTGGATTTTAATGACTCAGTGAGCATGTTGTCCAGTGATTCTGTTGCATTGGACTGCAATTTGAATGCCTGAGAGTGAAAAAAAAAAAAATGACTTTATGACCTGGAGAACTTTAAGAATGAGGAAAACCCCTGACCACACTTACTACTTTCACTCAAAGACTCACCTGACAGATGAAGTTAACAGGATCTGCAGCATTTTCGAGACACCGACTCACTTCTCCCATATTGGTATAATAGGTGACAGGCCGTAAGCTGACACTGGATTGGTCGGTGTGCAAGGTGAGAGATACGACTCCGGCAGGCAGATCTGGACAAAAAGAAGGAAAAAACTGTGATTTCAGATTTAAGGGTTAATGAACGTGCAGTCATCAACGTAGAAAGGGAAGGTTTCATGGAGATACTTGCCAGGCGCAGCAACACTTATAGTGTATTCATTCTCAACCGTGCCTGGGACCCTTTGTGCATTGACACTTTCAGAAGAAAACTCCACTTCTGGTGTCGACTGCACATCTAATTTATGCCTGAAAATGATAAAAAGTGTTTCCCGTTCCTTAAAAAAAAAGGGAACATAGAATTAATGTAGCCTTTTGATAATTTCGATGAAAGTATTTTATTGGTGTCATTGCAATTGAACTAAAAAAAAGAAAAAATCTATTCAAAAATCAAAATTACAGAGTGTTATTTTCTTACCCCGCACAGAACTCTGTTTGGTTGCACGGTGAGCTGAGCAGGTGCACTAGTTCCCTCGCCTGCTGAATTCCCCGTGCTTACTCCTTCTTCTTTCGTCAGGACTTGTTCCGTTGGCTCCCCTGACGTCACTTCCTCTTCTTCCTCAAAGGTGGGCCTTACAGTTGAAATTGCTGCTGCGTTGTGCTGCTCTACTGCAGCTTCGCGCTTCTGTTGAGCTAGCACTTGACTACCTTTGAATGAAAAGGAACGACCAAAAAATAAAGAAATTGACTTAACATAGTCACCCAAATATTCTCAATCAAAAGCTAAATGCACAAAACTTGTTCCTCCTTCCTGTGTTTTGGTTTTGCCTTTTTTTTTGCTGAGTTCAACACCTCAAAACTTTCTGACGTGAATCCAAAACTGTAAAAAATACCATTATAGGGGATGAGATCTGTTCTTTTTAGAATTAGAGTGAACTGACCCTTTAATTGATAATGTCAGATTTCCTCTAATTTAAGTCCATACTTAACAATGCCAATTAAAAATTGAACCGGAATGGAACCATTCACCTACAAAGCATAAATTCTGTCATTATCCGTTCAGACTCTCTTGCGAAGCGTTATTCTATTCCACAAAACATTTCTGGAGCTTCACTGCAAAACAGCTTTGCAACATTTTTCCCTCGTCACTGTCCCGAAGGCTGTAAAATAAAATCTGAAGTTGATTACTGCTCCCCCCTCTACGAGACAGTAAGAATATTTCTGAAAAGTGAAAGCCAGATAACCAACTGCCATCGAGATAATGAAAAAACCGCATAAGCCTGCCCCCTTGTTGTTTGCTTCCTGTCGCAGTTGAGAGTCTAGAATTGGCCAGACCATTGCCCTTCCAACCACTGCAGAGAGATGGATGCTTTATAGTTCTGGAGATTTGCCTCAACCGGCCCTGAGTCCAGCTTTGTCTCATTGGTGCTAATGATTTTACCGTAGCCTCCAGTCAATCTGATCCCAGGCCGCCTTTTGAGTTTATCTGTGCTGAGCCAATCAGGAAGTTTGCTCGTGGAACGCAGGCAGTTTACGTCCATTTTGGCAGCCAAATTGACTGTGTGTCTGGGAGGAGCAGAAAGAGGCACTAATTCTTGCTAGTTAACGCCATTACATAAGTGTTTAATTGTACGAGTGCGACATTTGGGACGTTTAAAGCTTTGGCATACACACCATATGAAGTGTGCACACAAGAATGAAGCATACGCGTGCAACTAGGGGACATGTGGCAGGCAGTAGTGAGGTATATTATAGAAGCTTCAAGGTCTTGTTTATCTCGTTTTAAAACAAATCCTCAGCTTCTTTGATTAGGAAAATATGACAACACTGTTTTATTGTGAAGCTCCAGAAAAGTTTTGTTGACTAAGAGACCTGCCACGAGTTTCGACAAGTTCTGCGTACTTTCAGCGATAGACTCCGAAATGGTGGAAATGTAGACGTAAGGGTCATCCTCGGCAGAGAGTTTTCTCCAGCTCGGCCAGTCCTCGAAGCAATCTTTTCGCACATCGTCCTCCAACACGCCACAGAGCAGCGCCACCACCCGCTGTGGAGGATAAAGGAGTTCCCGAAGTGCAACCTGCAGCTCAGGGACCCAGAGCATGTCCATCAGTTCTCCCGTGAGGAGCAGCAGAATGCATCTGCAGCGTTGGAAATACTCAAAGTCATATCCGTGGAGCTCATCGGCCGGGGCCACCGCATGCAGCACAATGGGCCTTTTGCGGAATTTCCGGGAGGATTTTAAGATCTGCTGCAGATACGTCGCCCACTCGTATGCATCAGCTGTGTGCAGAATTAAGAGCTCATGTCCCGAGAGCACCCTGCGAGAACCTGGATGTGCTGAAAAACAGAACGCATCAGTTTGATCAGCATGTACAGTGCAGGTATTCAAAGTGAAAATTGCCTTGGCAGAGCTGAAAAATATCAATCACTGCTTCTTCTTAAGCGTCACCGACGCGGCCGAACCACGTGGAAAATGAATGACAACCCAGTGATCGGCTCCAGTGTTACACCAATGACACAACACTGGCAATATTATACACTGGCTTCCATGTTGCAGCAGGTAGTGTTTGTCGGGGAAACGCTCCGCAACATACCAGCTGGGGAGAGTCAAGGTGACTGTGGCTAGAGAATGAATGTCCAATTTGTTTGACATGTCAGCGCAGAGCCAGCGCGGAGTTGTACAAACATTGCACTGTGTCAACACTGGTCAGAGTAATTTAGTTTGACTCATTACAGCGTTTAATCAGGTCAAGTTCACCTCTGTACACGCCAACTGGAAAAGAAATCCAACTCGACCATTTCAGCTTCGCGGCAGCTTCGCGGCAGCTGCCGGCGGTGACAGCTTGGGCACGTT
Organism: Mola mola; assembly: GCA_001698575.1. Taxonomy (NCBI): domain Eukaryota; kingdom Metazoa; phylum Chordata; class Actinopteri; order Tetraodontiformes; family Molidae; genus Mola; species Mola mola. The sequence continues at coordinate 8,282,483 of KV751317.1, read as the reverse complement.
TACCATCTGTGACTTAATGAAACAATAAACATGAGAGTTTTGAAAGGGACATGCCACCGATTGCCCACATGTTAACTTAACTAGACAGGAAGGCTGACGCGCTTGGCTTCCTCTTTTTTTATAAGCTAACAAAAGAATTTTTACAGCTTAGGTAAAACAAATTGTCTTACTTTCAAAGGTAAAATGTTCTAAAAGAGTAACCCACACTGGGTGATACATGACAACCATAAAGTGCTGTTTTAAAGTAAATTATAGATATATTCTCACAACACACACTGATTCAAAGTACAATCAGTGGAAATCTAATATTTACCTGATTCACTTGAGATTGGTTCCTCCATGGTTGTAAGGCCTTCAAATGTGCACCAAATCACGCCACAAGAAGCATCCCAAAATATGTCCTCCTGATCGCTCAAGTTTACTCAAACCACTTTCTTCTTCAACTGAGTGGATTTTTAGCTGTCACAAGCTACGCCACTCTGCTCAGTTGTATTAATAGCAACCCTTAGTTTCCTGAATTTGGTGACTCTGCCTCACTTCCTGAAACAGCTGAAGAAGTGAGAAAAGGTACCGCAGTGGTGTCATGTCAACATGCCTGCGTTTACACTCTCAGCCCTGTAGGCTGTCATTAGTCTCCACTGAACCAAATGAAATGAGTAAAAATAGCAGGCTCTAATCTAGAAACACTGCTTTTGTTTCCTCTTCTGAAAAATACTACACACCCACAGATATATCAATTTACCCGTTCTGTGAGCCACATGTTTCTTCCATTTTTTTTTTCTTCCCACTTCCTTAAGAGGGTGTCCTGAGAGTTTTACAGTCAGACTGATACTCTAAACATACCACGTATCCTCAACAAAATCAACATGCTTGTCTCAAAACAGCCGCACTCATGTCACCCACGCTGAAGACCACAGAGCTGATGATCTAAAAGTTAATGCTAAACTTGCAGGTCTGCACTTCACAAGCAATAAAACATAAATTGATAACATTATTTCTGGTTCTGTTCTCTATTAAAGAAACAATTAGTTGTTTTTTTTCTGAAAGTTGCAAAAGCAGAATAAAAATTAACAAATGTGGTAGCACCATATTTAAATGGTCTGTCTTAATTTCAGCTGTATTTAACGTGAAAGGTGTCAGTAGTTTTTGTTGAGTCAACGTCCATCGTCATTTGTGCCGACAGGAAATCTCCTCCACATGTAATACACGTACAATAAGTTTCTTATTCAAGTAAAAAACTGTGTGAATGAATCACCCGTGTGATGTCACTATTACTCAGTACGTGAAGTTCCAGATTAACCAAAAGTTTCTCCTCTGACATGACAACGACTGATTACAACACAAGGCACCACAGCATTGTGACCACTAGAGGGCAGCAGACAATCACTTCAGCCAAAATAGCATCTCGAACAGTCTCTGTGCAGGTGAAAGCAGTCGCTACAAGGCTTACTGACCTACACAGGTGTGGTTCTGCGTCTTTAACAGTATCATTCCGTCCCAATGATTTGGTAAATCAGTTGCTTATAGGGCGCCTTTTGTGGTAAAAGACACCCAAGGACATTGCTCTAACTGTGAGGAGCATCTTCACTCAAACTCCATTGGGGAAAAATAAAGACTTTTCAAACAAATTGCTCCACCTCAGCTTAAATCATTAAATTAAATTAAAAGTTGAAGGACTGAGCTAAAGACATGACCAGCATGCCACATGCACAGAGGACGACTGTGCTTTCAGAACCTATTCTGGTCCTATTGGACCTATTTTCTGTAGGAATGTGTTTGAAGCCCGTCTTGCTGCTTTGGATAGACAAATTTATATTGTGAAAGACAAGAACTTAACTAACTTCCATTATTATTATCAATATTATTTTTTTTTTAATTCTTTAATTTAGGAGGGAGGTATACTATGATTGTGTTGGAAATCACTCTCTGTTTTACTCTCTTAGATTTTTTTATTCATACATTTATGTCCCTGTATATACACTCCATTGACTTTCACCTGACGATCCCTCCTTTCAGTGCCTCAGATCTCAAACACATGTCTGTGACATGATCAAAACAGATGAACAACTCGAAACAAACTGACTCCAGGCTCGTTCTAAAATGTGAGCTGGAGGTTGGGGTGTCAACAACAAACTGCAGGTCTTGAAGCCCTTGTTCATGTACATTTATGTTGCACGTGAAAAGTGTTGAAGGCACGTTTTCCTGGCATGTCTTGGACCCTCTGACCTACTTGGAAGTCGAAGCAAATGCCAAAAAACACAACGCAATCACCAGCGATCACGATCGCTGCACAAGAATTGATGATCGCAACCCCAAGTGCATGCGGAGGATTCAGAGGCAGCGCCTGAAACAAATCAAACAACACACCGAACCTGTTACATCTCTTATCAGATTACGTGGACAAATTTCCAAACACTTGTTGAGAGCCAAGACGCTGCGAAGTGGTGCTAGGTTTCTTTTGGCCTGTACGTGTCAGTCCCTCCTGTCCTAAATCTGCAGGTTCTTTAATCCTATTTACAAAATCAGAAGAGCAGAATTTTATTATTTGACTGACCATGAATTTCTGCCATGAAATCAATTTGCACAGCTTAGGCTTTTCTCCGATCCACAGTTGGTTTTGTTTCTTGCTTTGACCTTTTTAATGGCTGCAGCAGGAGTTCAAGCTATGACTTTTGAAGCTGCCTGTGAAGAGCAGGGTGATCCATGACCCGTCTTTAAGTACAATTTCCTGTAGAAAAAGAATCCCCTAATTTCTTCTAACTCTGCCATTAGCTACCATAAGCATGACCGGCCCGTTACCTTTTGTTTGGGCTGCCTTGAAACCACTATCTATTAGGTGGCTCAAATCAAATCCCTGCAGCCTGAGTTTAATAAGAGAATATTATTGCTCCTATATTTTAACCTTGTTATCCAATATCCTGTCGTTCTTGTCCACAGCGTGTTTTTCATCACACGGAGCGATCCTGCCAGGGAGCGTGCGTCAGTTCACAACAGAAACCTGACATCCTGCCCGGCGGAGCACAAAAGTTCAGCTCTAACAGCTGAGCGGTGATACGCTGCTCTGCTGGCCGCTGCTTTTAGTCTGGAGCTAACTGAGTCCTGCTAAAAACGGTGTATTACACTTAATATGGGGTTTAATATGAAGCTGCCTGAACATCTCCTGCGTCATTATTTAAACCTGTGCAGGAAAATTCTTTTACAACTTTTCTTAATTTATTCAGAGACACATAACCACCGAGGCGGGAATGAGGAAATAGATTGGAGCCAATTTTCTGAACCGCATTTGATCTCAGCGACACCCACAAAACTTTGTATTTCAACAAAGAAATTGTTTCAAGGGAAGGGAAAAAAACGCATCTCCGCGCTTTGAAACCCTTTCATAAGCACATGAAATTTGTTCCGTCTGTAGAGACGTGTGGAATTGTGCAGCGACAGAAGGTTTAGGGTTAATATGAAAGCTGAAGCTACTTTGAAGTGGGAGGCCTTCGCAGAATGGGAACAGAGTTCTGTACATCTAATATTGGCGAGACAATGGTCATGTTACCATCTCATTTACTGTACTTCCCCGGTGCCGGGAAAGCTCTATCTCAAACACTTGTGCTTCCTCTCAGGCCGTTCAGGTGACTTTGAAAGCGGAGGAAACTGGAAACAAAGCGCAGTCCGGGGACACGGAGTGCAATCTTGAAATGGAAAACTGAAATGGGGAAAGGGTCTCTGGCTGAAATGTTATTTGGATGATAGCCTGCATAAGAAAGGAAGTGTGTTTGGTTTCTCGTTGAGAGTCACCAGCAGGGCTCATTGTGATAAGAAAATAAGTCTAATGTTACCCGATCTGGTATAATGTGGACCAATTACCACTCCATTGCACTTCATTACAGGCCTGTGACAGGGTCGGGGGTCAGTGCTTGAGATGGAGTGGCAGAGGAAAATTGAGTCGTCGTTGATAATATGATAAAAAACGAACAGTGAGAGGCCCCTCCAACAAATTATTGAAATTTACAGTTGATAGGGGGAAACACTATAACCTCATTTGGTAAGCAGCTGGCAGACACTCGTACAAAGCAGGTCGTCTAACACAATGAGAGGCTTATGGAGGGAGGGAAATCCAAAACTATCACCGAATGGTGTTCTGCTCCTTGGCTTCTGCCTCTGAGTGTGCACGTGTTCACGCAGTAGTTCTCTCTTGAGCAGTGTGGAGCCTGTCATTATACAGCAATAATGTGCTGCTCGAGAAACATGCGGCTGAACAAGCAAATCAACACATTATTTACGTTCTGCTGTGGAATGCAGAAGTGCAGAGACTTGCCATTTCTGTAAACCACAGCGCGCCTGGAAAAGGCACGACGGCCATTTGTTTGCCCGAGTTAAAGTGTCTGCATTTGAGGCCCCTTGAATAAACAAATCAAATAAACTACCGTCGGACACAAATTTCCAATCCATCAAGGTAATCAGATTCTGTTTACCTGAACTGGGAACTATTTTAAAATGTTATTAAAAACTTAAATGGAGTTTAGGTGTGGAAAAACCGGGCGCAGGAAATGATGAGCAAACAGCAGGATAAGATTCCAATTACTATTAAACAAGCATCGCATCGACTGGTAAAGAGGAAAATAGCTTTGACGTTTTCTGCAGCAGGATCTTCCCACCTGGCAGACTTCGTCATATGAAAACACGGCAAATTCAATTCAGAGGCTTTTAGGCCCGAGGTAGACAAAGCTTTCGCCTGAAATACTGCTTAAAGGCCCTTTTTTTTTTTTATCTTATTGGTCCATACATGCTCAACACGTTAAATTGTAAACTGGGGACAGACTGGTTTTTGCTGTAATTTATCACTATCATGTAAACGTTAACTGCGCTTTGTAAGTGTTAGGAATAATGAAAACATCAATATATTGACTGGTATTGATTTAAGGCTGGCGATCAGGTCACCATTTCTATCCAATATAAACAAAGTCCAAGGATAAACTCGCTTTTTTTTTCCTAGGTCATTGATAGTTGCTGTCGTACAAAGTGGAGAGCAACACAGCAGCAATCATCCATCCATTCGGAAACATCTGGGGAGGAAAATCTGTTTCTACTTTAAACAAGGCCTGTTGCAGTATCAGATTTTCACTAATTGTGCCTAAAAGAATCCACAGTAATGATATTATCGCAATATCTGTGGATGTTAATGCTTACATTTACTTTTATTTATTAAATTCAGCAACTTTGTTTATTGGGTTTTATATACTTTTGACTCAAAGGGGCTGCAGAAAGACTCCGCAGCCATAATTGTGCAAAATCACAGAAAACAAACCCCTCCTGGAACCGCCACCTTACCGTGGTGGAGGGGTTTGGGTGCCCTAATGATCCTAGGAGCTATGTTGTCGGGGGCTGTTTGCCCCTGGTAGGGTCACCCAAGGCAAATTGGTCTTAGGTGAGGGGCCAGACAAAGTGCGGTTCGAAGACTTCTATAATGGTGAATAATAACAAGGACTTGTGTACCCTGCCCGGAGGGATACCGGGACCCCGCCCTGGAGCCAGGCCTGGGGAAGGGGTCCGTAGGCGAGCGCCTGGTGGCCGGGCCTTTTGCCATGGGGTCCGGTCGGGCTCAGCCCGAAAAGGAAACATGGGCCCGTCCTCATGTGGGCCCACCACCCACAGGAGGAACCATAGAGGTCCGGGGCTATGTGGATCGGGTGGGGTGCTACGTGGATCGGGTGGCAGTCAAAGGCAGGGGCCTTGGCGGTCCGATCCCCGGTTGCTGAAGCTGGCTATCGGAACATGGAATGTTACCTCTCTGATGGGGAAGGAACCTGAGCTTGTGCGTGAGGTTGAGAGATACCGGCTAGATATAGTCGGCCTAACCTCAACGCACAGTTCGGGTTCTGGAACCAGTCTTCTTGAGAGGGGTTGGACTTTGTTCTATGCTGGAGTTGTCCCAGGTGGGAGGCGGAGAGCAGGCGTGGGCTTATTAATAGCTCCCCGGCTCTCAGCCAATGTGTTGGAGTTTACCCCCGTGGACGAAAGGGTTGCTTCCCTGCGCCTTCGGGTTGGGGAACGGGACCTGACTGTGGTTTGTGCCTATGCGCCAAATAGCAGTTCAGAGTACCCACCCTTTTTGGAGTCCTTGGAAAAGGTACTGGAGAGTGCCCCTACTGGGGACTCCATCGTCCTACTGGGAGACTTCAACGCTCATGTGGGCAATGACAGCGAGACCTGGAGGGGTGTGATTGGGAGGAACGGACTGCCCGATCGGAACCCGAGTGGTGTTCAGTTATTGGATTTCTGTGCTAGTCACAGTTTGTCCATAACTAACACCATGTTCAGCCATAAGAGTGTCCATAAGTGCACTTGGCACCAGGACACCCTAGGTCGACAGTCAATGATTGACTTTGTAGTCGTATCATCTGATCTGCGACCGTATGTGCTGGACACTCGGGTAAAGAGAGGAGCAGAGCTGTCAACTGATCACCACCTGGTGGTGAGTTGGATCAGGTGGCGGGGGAAGAAGCCGGACAGACCAGGTAGGCCCAAGCGAATAGTGAGGGTCTGCTGGGAACGTCTGGCTGAGGACCCTGTGAAAATGGTCTTCAACTCCCACCTCCGGAGGAGCTTCAACCACATCCCGGAGGTAGTGGGGAGCATGGAGTCTGAGTGGGCCATGTTCCGCGCTGCCATTGTCGAGGCGGCTGCTCGAAGCTGTGGTAGCAAGGTCGCTGGTGCTAGTCGTGGCGGTAATCCCAGGACCCGCTGGTGGACACCAGAGGTGAAAGGGGCCGTCAAGCTGAAGAAGGAGACTTACAGGTCATGGTTGGCCTGTGGGACTCCCGAGGCAGCAGACAGCTACCGGCAGGCCAAGCGATCTGCGGCTCGGGTGGTCACTGAGGCAAAAACCCGGGTGTGGGAGGAGTTTGGTGAGGCCATGGAACAAGACTTCCAGTCGGCGCCGAAGAAATTCTGGCAAACTGTTCGGCGACTCAGGAGGGGAAAGCGGAACCCCGTCCACACGGTCTTCGGTGTGGGAGGGGAGTTGCTGACCTCAACTGAGTCTATAGTTCGGCGGTGGAAGGAATACTTCGAAGATCTCCTCAATCCCACCAACACGCATTCTGAAGAAGAGGCAGAGCCGGAGGACTTTGGGCTGGGCCCTCCCATCACTGGGGT
>KV751317.1:8238594-8274026 GCA_001698575.1 Mola mola | reverse complement strand
TGGCTTGGGAACGTCTTGGTGTCCCCCCGGAGGAGTTGGTGGAAGTGGCTGGGGAGAGGAGCGTCTGGATGTCCCTGCTCAGGCTGTTACCCCCGCGACCCGGACCCGGATAAGCGGCAGAAAACGAAACGAAAACGAAACGAAACGAAAAATGAACGGTAAAAAAGGCAACCAGATGAACAGATAAACAAAAGATCCCCAAGACCTAACATCTGAGCTGGATTATTTAAATGCAATATATGTATCATAATATACATATATATGACAGCAAATATTTCATGTTTTAATATCACGGTTAGTGTCTATATCAGTATTTCACAAACACTCACATAACACACATTGATGAATTTTAGCCAGTCTGATGGAACAATTGAGATGCATAAATAAATTATTGATAAAAAAAAATCATATTCATGCATTAAAAGCTGAATCAAACATAAAAGACGCGTACGGCAATGTACTGTATGTCTTTTTCAACTCGCCACAAGTCCCCTGAAGCGTTTAAGACATGTCCCAACATTAAGAATTCCACAAGGCCATAAAGTCATTACCTTGAACTGGAGGAAATATAATTTCTGAATCATTTAGAGGCCCAGCTAAATTTATCTCACATATCTAAATAGGCAATATATTGACTGCATGCTTCAATGATCAGAACTGTCGTGGAACAACTTATCGACAAACCATCTTGAACTACTATTTAACGATCACTTTTGCTTTCATCTACCGCCTCCACTCAGCTAAAATCTCTTCCACATGATAAGACAGCCAATTTGGTTGTCAGCGTTGGCTACAGTAATCACACTGGCCACTAGATAAGTGTGACTTTATTTATTTATATGGAGCCCTGTGCGTGTCTAGTAGAAGATAATAGTTTCATTTTTCCGGAGAAAGTTTGCCAGCGACCCTCATTGTGAAGTAAATGTGACAGATTTCTGCTTCATTAGGATTCATCGGGCTGACAGAGATGGAGCCGTAAGATGAATCAACAATAGCAAAAGCAATTTGTGCTCCTCTTACTGGTTTAAATACAGCCTGTCCGAGCTGAGATTCAAAGGTTTATCCTCGCGCTTTGAACAGTAATGGTTCAAGGAAAGTTGCTCCGACATATCAAATGTTTTTTTTAAAGGCAATTTTTACTTCAATTTATGGAAATAAGTGATATATTGAATGGTAATTGAGGACTCTCGCATGTGGAGGTCATATTCTTGGGATCCTTATAGGCCCCAAACAATTCCTTCAAAAACTTTATGCACTTTTTAAGGGGATCAGACTATCATTTTAATATTTAGAACTGCTTTGAGCTTCTCTGAAGGCATCTTAAAGGAGTATTTGGAGGAAAAAAAAAACAGGTTACAGGATACTTCATATACAAGCATGACTTATCATGCTTGTATATGAAGTATCGTGAACTGCATGCATCTATTGTGTTTTGTCCCATCTCAGTCTCAGCTCAATTCAATTCCACTTTTGCAATATTTATTGTTTAGTTTTATGGAAATCGTTTGCATTAAATTACACATAGCTGTTTGGTAGAAAATAGCAGGCAGGCCCTACTAGCTATGGTCAGTCTGATACCTGCTGCACTGAACATTTATCCATCAGGTTCCACATCAGCTCATGTTGATCCTGGGAGCTCTGTTAAACTGCCACAGTCTTGCTTTAGCTCCGAGAGCAGCAGCATGAGTTCAGCGTGTTCTCCGGCAGGTTCCTGATAATATCAGCCTGGTCTGTTTCCCAGAGTTATATGCAGCTACTTGGAGACAATGGCATCCCCCTTCGTTGTTTTGCCAGCTGGCACAGAGCCTGGTGACAGTGTTTGTCAGTAACAGCTTAAAAAAAAAAAAAGGAGGGTCACTTATTCTCCTGCCTCATTACATTCAGCGCTACTGGTGAAGCATTTAGGAATATTGGAAGCGTTTCTGCTTTAACTGTGTGAGTGGAGAAAATGGAACAGAGCCGTGGATGTCAAACAGATTTGATGATGGCGTTGCCTTCACATTCGTACCGTTAGGCTGCTCCATCTGTCCTCTCGCGAACCGATAAAGGCTGCTTCACAGTTCCAGCCAGAACAGCTCATAAATGGACCCTCGTGGGACTTTTATTAGAGCTTTTCTGGGAGTCATCTGAGGGGTTCATGATGTCCTGCATGTGGAGGAGCTGTGAAACGGCCCTCCGAGAGGCTTTCATTTTTAAAATGAAAGTGCATACTTACAAATAAATTACATTACAGAGCTTGTTCCTGCAACCACTGCCGAGTGTTGCACGCAGATGTTTGCACTTCCACAATAAGGCACAAGAGGTCAGAGCTCCACTACAAATACAGTGAAATAACTTGGCATCCGCTCCACAGCGGCTGTATGCCAGACATGCACTATTCATCGTTATCATGAAGGCCACTGCCTGGAAGATGTCTGTTGAAATAAGTTTGCTTGAAACGTCATTACAAATCCAATTAATGACGCCATTAAAGTAGATGAAAAGAGTGACAACATTGTGTGATTTGAGAACACAGAAAGCCTCTCGTTGAATAGCAGGTAGTAATGGATCTCGTCAGGGATGTTTAAATGTAGACATTATTGAGGTGCTGCCACGATCCAGCTATAAACCAGCCTTTTAATGCGTTTAACTGGAGAAAACGTCAGACTGTTTTTTGCTGCAACCAGTAATACCACGTATTAATCATTGAAAATCTGATATGAAGAGGGCATTTTAAAATTCACATGGTTAGTGATCGTACTAGTGTTGTTTTTATCAAAACCTTCTGTCCACGGTCCGTGCCATGTGTCTGGAACGGGGTCAGTCTCGACTGGCAGTCCACCTCTGGCGCACAAAGATAATGTTCAGGCCACGAGAGGATCAACAGGCCCAGAGGAAAACTGGCTTAGTTGAATATATCAGCTAATCAGTGAAATTAGCATTGTTTCTGAAAAGCTCCACTCACTGTCTTTCTAGACTGAGTTAAAGTCAATTAAAATAATGGATTCAGTCTTTAGATTTGATGTAAATGTAAATTTCAGAATGTACAACCCTTAAATTAAAGCTGAAGTGAGTGATCAAACACTGATTTTTGTTAAAAATAAAACCCAAATTTTGTATGTACATACATCCTCATTATTTATTTTATTGTAATATATATTTCCATGAAAAGGTCCACTGCTGTGTCCTACACTTTTAAAAGCATGAAAGGGACCGTTAATGCAATAAAAAGCACATCAGACCCAAATCTGTGTCTTGATTACCAAAGCGCCACGATAAAGGCCGAAAGGGGGACGGAGAGATACAGCAAAAAACTATAAAAAACAAAACTGCATCTGTCAGTAATTCTGTTCCACTGGAACTGGAAAAATGTCCTTTTTTTCTAAATGTTATTCTGCTTCAAGCTTAAACCATTAGCCTGTTATTCTTTTTGTTTGCCAAAATGCCATTTGCCATGCTGAACTCCACAACTAGCTGGCTGACTTTATCCCACTGTACATATCACCCCCTTTTAATAAAAAACAACAACAAAACATCTAAAAAATGTATGGAAAAATAGTAAATGTTAAGATGTTCTAATAACAAACAAGTAAATTATTTTGGTCCACCTACAGACTTTGGGACACAAACCACCACAGGACAACATGGATACCGGTATTCCATTAAAGCTAATCTGTTGTCTCCTCCTGCTGTCAGAAGATGTCGTGCATCAGACACGCCATTCCCATTTTCCCCGCCATCATTGACGACATTGACACAGAGAGGATTACAAGGTAAATCAATAAACACCGCCGGCTTCATCCCCATGAAGTCCCGGTGAAGTGATACCTTTTGCACCAGGTTAGGTCTATTTACCAATCCACATTGGGATCTCGGGGGCTTATTCTCTGTGGTTAAGATTAGATTTCAGCACGCTTAACGAGGAGAAGGACACCTCACCGCTCTGCGGCGCGAATCCAGGTGAATGTCAGCAAAACATTAAAGCGGAGGGAAGTATGAAACTCACACATATCAATGTTGATATTATCTAACACAACGAAGTCTTATTTCTCTTTGATAAGATCAGTATCTTCATATGTATCCTCAGGAGACTAAGGCCTGATATTTTTCAAAACACGCTCTAAAGTATTTTTTTAAACTCCGATAAACTGAGTGTGTGTGTACACATGTAACACAGAGCGTTTGGGACAGAAAACAACATGACCAAAACCAGCAACAACAGCCACAATTTGCACTGTTCTAACATGGTCTGTCCAGACACATGAGTCACCTTTTACCTTTGGTTTCTCCACAGCGCCTCAGGCCTTCTGCCAGAAAGGTCAGATAATATATGTGTCACATAACTGTAATTAAATTAATACTTAACAACACTTTTAGCCACTTTCGCTAAAAGGGAAATATTATAGTTCAGCATGCATGCTCTTCTCTAGTATTTAAGACATTGGTGATGTGGACTGTATCGCCACCTACTGGCCTGGCATGCCTGTTTTTGAGCTACCTAAGGCACGATGTGTGGACGGGAAAACCAGCCGCTTACAAAAACACTGATGTCAGTGTGGTCAGGCCCTTGGTACTCATGCTATACGTGAATGCCGTCATCTAGAAATTGTTTGCTTCCTGCAACTTGAGCAACTTGGCGTGTTACAGTTGGAAAGTAGACCTCTAACTTTCAGCAAATGGCATGGGACAAGAGGAGGCAAGAGCTGCCGACTAGACAGACGAGTGTTCCACTCTCCGGCTCCTAACAAGCATAGTAATACATCAGTCAAAAGCAATAATTTCACTATTAATGAAATTCCAATTTGCCTTCAGTGCATTTCACATTGACATTTTCCACATTGCAACAGTGCTTTGATAAAGTTTTTAAAATGCAAAAACGCATCTAAGAGGCTAAAGACCAGCCCGGGTGTCAGCGTGCCTGGCAGAGGACTATGGTACTTAATTTTTATCGCCCTGTGCCCGGGGCATTGAAAGCCTGAATGTTAACACTGGCTCCATTTTCATTATCACCATATGATTATGGATTTTACTGCATTTAGCTGATAATACAACTAGGAGCTCACCTTAAAAGAAAGTTGCTTGAAGGTTTCATTTCTGCCCAAATGAAATTTTCATTTGACAAACAAGTATAATTAGGCTCCGCTACTTGTTCAGTGTCAGTCTGTTTTCTGATTGAACTTAGACCAATTTGCTGCCACTAAATGAGTTTGAATAATTTCCATTCTGAATGTCTCGGGGACATTAGCTTTAGGAGTGCTAAGTGGCAGCATGCTTTTTGAAGTTGCTGATTATTTGATGCCACCCCTGTCTACCTATACATTTTTCAGCATACTTCAAAGTTAACAAGGAAATAGCCTACCTCGGAGTACAATGAAGATTTGAAAGTGTTTTTTTGGCCAGGTCTGGGAGGCAAAGTGAAAATTACTTTAATAAGTGTGTAATACACTTCGTTAGCTTCAATGCGCGTTGCTTCTTCACTTTATTTCTTTCATGTGGCCACTTTTATTGTCGTGAATGAGCGGATTTGTTTCTGCTGAAACTGTACACCTAATAACTAATATTGCGCTATCACTTTCATTAAACCCACTAATTACAAATTAATGCATTTCGAATTATACAGTTGGCTCTCACTCTGCCTCCGTGTTAATGATAATGATGTGACGGAATAATGTTTGGTGTACATCCGAAAAAAAGTGGTAAAGCTGGACAAAACATGTCATTTATATGAGTTGTTAATTGACTCTAATACAATGACTGGAAATACACTTGCAGACAAAACTGTTGCGGATTTCTGGCTATTAATAGCACCGTAAGCCTCTGGAGCCACGAGATGCAAACAGCGCTGCACTGTGGATGGCAGAGAAAAGCGGGGTTATTTGTATATTTTCCTCTAATGGATTTGGTAGATGACCTAAAATCTGAGTAACAGCTATTTCAGAAGGGGTAATCCAGTCATCCTCGAAAAAATAAATGGCAACGCCGAGCGAAATTGAACGGGAGAATTGGAGTGAACAAAACGGGTGAGGGCAAAAGAAAGAGGGGATCACAAATAAAGCTACGATTGATGAGAGGAAAGGGGGATTTTGACAATATGATTAAGTAATGGCTTCAAAATATGGAAGCAATCGTTGGAAAAAGAATAATTTACTCGAGCGCAAGAGAACTGCGTGTCAGTGCCGGGCGGAATTACATTTCATTACCATAAATAAGAAAAACTGCGGCTTAGATGTGAGGAGTTTACTAGCTGGTGGGGCAAACTCTCCAAAGATCCTCTGACACAGCTTGAAATGTTTCTTGGTTGCATTTGAAGATTTTGGTCAACAGAATTAATATGAAATCATATGTAGTGGAATAGTCTCAAAGCCACACATTTTGTCTCATTAAATTATAAAATCTGTTTCCCATCTCACTCATGGTTCAAACCCAGAACAGAAGATCGTGCTCTGTCCTGGTTCCAAGTTCCCAAAAGAGCACTAAAAAGCGGTGCTATACACAAAGCCGTGGTAGTTTACAAAGGGCTCGGAGACCACCACAACGTGGAGATAATGATGTGGAATCGGCCAAAAAGCAGAATAACTGTGGATCGAGCACATCTGCCTTTCATTCACACTGTGCTTATTTGTCCCATGAAAGCAAAAAATTCCCCAGACTTGACATCCACGACACATTGGGGCTTTGTCACTTCTTGTATCCATCACTCCATGAAAGACGGTGGGGAAAAAATGTCTTAATATCAATCAGTTCTTACACAAAATCAGAAATGAATGTAAAGCGCTTCAAAAAAAAAAAAATTCACCATTACAGTTAATTTACACTAGGGTTTTATAACTAACTGGAATTCTGTTTTTATTCGACTGTTTAATGTTGTTTTTTGTTTGCATTTTTGTCTCAATATCTTCTCATTGCTTTCCAGACTTGTTTGACTTATAGAGCCAGAGCACTTACTTTCATATACTGCTGTAGTTTTAAAAAAAGTGTACTCAGCGAGGGTTCTTTTTAATGTGGCAGTAAATTATGATTTCATAACAATGCTGCTCTGTCCTCCTGTTTTACGTGGTCTGCTCATACGCTAAGGTCTTAAAAACCCACCACACAGGTATAATTTCTGTGTCGAAAAGCTGAGCACTTCTGCCCAGAATTTTAATTCTATATACGCCTGAAAGTGTTGACTTTCTTGCTGGCTGGTTTTACATCTGCCATGATGATTACCACGAGGTCCGCTGCTTCGTGGAGACAGGCTGCATCTTCTTCTACCTGGTTTTGACATCTTCTTGCCACATGCCAGAACTTTTTTTTTTGCATTTTTAATCTTTGGGGAAGAAGAATCCCTGTGTCTCAACAGGAAGCAATGCTGTTCTACACACACACACACACACACACACACACACACACAGCAAGGTCCCGTTAATTGACAAGAATTAAAACATACTGACAGTTGCAGCTCTAACATCGAGTCATAGGAACCTGTTTGAAGATGTGAATTATACACGTTACTTGACACTTAAACTTAACTATAGCGTCTAATAAGCCACAACCTGGCTGCTCAGCTATTTATTCTGCTTGAGCTGTTTTTAATTTATGCTTTGACTTGACTTGTCATGTGAAATTTGCCAGAAAACTGCTTCCCCATCTGGTGCTAAAGAATTGGGAGCATATACACGTACACATCTTTGTAATTACATTGTAATAATAATTTAATTGTACAGTTGTAACCACTTACATTTTGAAACACTCAAATGTTTTCGGATATGCTTGTATAAGGTATAGTAAATGCCCAGTAGTAACAACATTGTTGTTCAATTCTAGCATCAACAAGTTTACTCTAAATGAGCCATTTCAATTATTATGAAACATCTAAATTACAAAATAAAAGCACAATGATGACCCGTATATTTGCTTTCTTTTTTGTTTTTTAAGTGTAATGAAAACAAAAAGTTTTTAGAAGTGATTTGGCCAAGTAAGGGATGATTTGTCGTCTCCCCTGGCCAGGATTTCTGGAGATTAAATCTCTCTCTGTGTCTCTTTTAACCCACTCCACACACACAAACAGTGATGAAGCCAGAATCAGATTTCAGTATCTGCAGCCCACAGTTTGCATCCCTACACACAGGAAAGCTGCTTAGCCTTGGCAGCCAGCACGTGTGTGAATTGCTCCGGAGTGCACGACACCTCTGAACTGAGCTGCTCCAAGCATTAATGAATACATACAAAGAATCAATGCAAATGATTTATAGCCATAATTACTGAAAGCCTAAAGATCTGACAGTTTAAGTAGCCTTTTCATCGCTGAAAGCAGGGTTGATTACGTGCTACTGCTGGTGGGAGTTTACTCAGCTTCGCTATTCAGCACCCCGCCCCCCCTCCAGTTCAGATCTATGGCTAAATCCCAGGTGAGTGACAGGTGCCAGCTCCAGGGCTGTTAGGAGAGAGCGTTTGTTGATATAACCGTGTTTTCCTCTCTTTGAGCGACTGATCTGCAAGGGTACACATAAAGGCCCTCCTTCAGCAATGTACACACAGCACTTCGAAAGGAGTACATAAAAATGCCCCTGCACCCACCCCCCAACCACAACATTAAACAGTGTGGAGTGGGTGCAGTGGGAGGCAGGCAGGGGAGGATGGGGGACTCAAACAAACGCTTGAGAGTGGCAAGTTTGCATTTGCCCATACCAACAAGCTCCTATCTCATTAACAAACCGCTGAAATAAAAGAGTGCTTTTTTGGCTCACAGCTATAAAAAAAATTATCATAGTGATGATGTTCCTCAGCCGTCAACAGAGCTGTGATAACGTTGTTTGATGATGACTTTCCCATGAATGTTAAGCAGCCGCCGCGGCAGAGGAAAGGAGCTTATCAGCGTCTAATGCCCATCTCTAATTCCTGCCCTTCTTGAACTAGCCATTTTCTAACAGCGTTAACTGTCAAATTTACATCCCGTCTTAATGCCACTAAAGAGTACGGGGGATGAAGAGTAAATGACAGCAGTGTAATGAGGAGGGAAAGGCATTCCTTCTCCCGCTTCCTCTCCCCCCTCTCTGTCTCTGAGGAGCAGGAGATTTCCACAATATGGGGGCTTTTTCTTTCTCTCCTCCACCTGCGCCATGATGTGCCTACCTGTGAACTTACTGAAGGTGCACAGGGGCTTAATTAGCTCTAGTGTTTTCCAGTGGACTGCAAATAAATACATAGCATACAAAAAAAATAAAAAATATTGACAGTGAAGCACATGGAGAGACACTTGAAAACGAGGGTGACATATTTCCAAGAACTCAGCAGCTTCTAAACTCGGGGTGAAGGGGACGAGCTTGAGCTAAAACACTTTCTACCAGCCACAAAAAAAAAAACAACTAAATGTTTAATCTATGTTTGCTATTTCTTTTTTGGCAATAGAAGAATGACGGATTAAATATTCCTTTGTGTGCATTACAAGTCATTACAATTACCCATGATGGATTTTTGAGTAATAATAATAATAATGATGTTTGCCTGATTAATACAGTAAAAGATAGTCCTTGGGGCCCGGTGCACATAATGAAACAAAACAATAGCGCACATCTGTATATTGATTCAGTACGACTGAGTGTTTCTTATCAGGGAACTCGCCACTTTAATTTCCTGCTTTTAAATTGGCAGCATTTTGTCCACTGCGTCAATTAAAAACACTGAACTACTGCAGAAGACAATCACTTCTGACATTCAAATAAAGAAATGGGAAAGCTGTCACAGCTTCAGTGAAACAAGAAATTTCCATTTTAAATTGAACCTTCGAGCCTTTGATATGCATATTATGTGTAGTTTTTATCAAAGTATTTAGTCTTTTGATAAAATCATCCAGTAATTCCACAATGTCTTATTGGGTGAAAACAGAGGCCATTTCATATATAAGAGAAAAATCATCAAGCGCGCTGAATCAGTCATAAGTGGAGTATTGTCTTCTCGCCACAGTTGGATTTACAATTTTCTTTATAAGGATCAGTCCTCACAAACAATGGAAATCCCTGTTTTTCTTTGTACTTCTGCATACTTCTGCTCTGTTTATGCAAATGAGACAAGCTGAAAGTTTCCTAATGTCTGCATGTAATTTAAGATGGCATTTAAGTCTCCTGCCCTAGATGCTATCGCCATAATTAATTCATCAGGTAATATTCCCCATTATTCCAACGCTTTATTCTACGGCAGAAGAGGTAATGAATAGCTACGAGGGCACACACACTGTTTAGCCTCAAAGTGCAAAAATGTCTGCAGTGTGAACGATATACGGGGGGATGTTAGAAATGATGAACCCGCCCAGGACATGAAGGGAATATCGATCTAAGACAAACCTTCATTTTGGCTCAATCATGTGGTTGGAGTCCATATTTGATATTCAATCTTCATTCTCACACAGGAAATCTGGAATAAACACAGGATAGGTGGTAACATCCCTCTATGCTGTTATAATCAACCATGCAAGTGGACCTATGCATATGTAGTTCATTTCATCGGAGGGGTCGGACCCTCGTAGGGCAGCCTGGCCCAGATTAAATCTCAGCTCATCTGATTGGACCAAATAAAGACTCAGGCTGAGCTAATTTCATGCCGATCTGGTTACCTCCTGTGAAACTATCCAAAAGGCAAGAGGCTATAATGATTTAGCAAGGAGCAGAACACAGATAAATGGTGAAGTGACAGCGGAGGGGCCTTCATACCTTTGAGAAGAAATATTTCAATTAAAATATATCATGTTATCAGGACAGCTCTGAGATGACACCAAATAAACATCAAATATGGTGAACTAACTGCAAATGAGCAGAATTTTCATATTTGTTTAGTTTTGCCTTTTCCAGAGTTCTAAATTTTAAGTAACAGAGACAACTTTGTCTCATTTTTTACACTAAGTAGGTCCGTCAGATTTCTTGTGAATACTGTGTCCCTGTTTTAAAGCATCAGACAGTTCAAGTGCCTAAATGTTTTCTGCTATTACGTCAATATAATATAATAGAATATATTGCAATTATGTCAATATTCAATGGACGAAATATAGCCTCTGCTGCTAGTGGCCCCACAACAACTCAACAAAATAACAAAGGCGAGGCCATTTGTAGACATTTCAGTAGCACTTTTCGTAGTTGTTACACACAAACTGCCAGCCCCTGGACGTTTGCTTTAATCCAGTATTAGCATGAAATGAAACAGAAACAGGTGGTTTTGCATTTTGCAGCACTTATTCATGGTTATTACATGGAAAGTACCAAAAGTATTTTCAGGTAATTAGTAACAAAATTAAACGTATAATTAGACAAAAGGAATTCTTTGTAACATAAGGGCGGGATGAATTTCAGCATCACAGTGTGGTAACTAGCAATTTTAATTTACAAAAAAAGTTTAATTTGTATTACGCTGGCAGTAGCCTATTGAAGTATGAAAACATCAACATATTAACTCATTATTTATCATGTTATTACAACATTAATTTCACCATATTATCACTTCTGAATTGAGTGATATTAAAACCGAACAGTTTTATTGTTAGCATGTTACCATAATATTACCTTACATCACCATATACTTTTATATCTTCAAATGATTTTCAATATTAGTAACCTTAGATTGAGCCATCATTTCCTTGTTACATAAATTTTACTTAAATATTACCCTAATACATACATTGTTATTATGTATCTATTACTTACTTGTTTCTTTGGTAATTACATGTTATTACCTATGTATTACTTATTTATAATCGCTCTCTTACCCCAGTACTACCATTATGACTGTGCTGTAATATGAAAAGCAACCGACATTTCCATGTGGAAAAGCTGCATATTATATCTAAATGCTGATGACTGCATGTCAGCTAAGAGATCGCCTGACTCAGTCTGGGTAAACTGGAAAACATCCGGAGGACCCAGCAGTGGTTTGTCTCCAACCCCTCTCTCACTTTGCAGTTTGCCATCGCTGAGCTCTGCCTGTGGGTGCAATAGATTTGACACAAGAGTGCTGATGAATCTCATCAGTTTAATGTGTTTATGCTCGCTAAGCCCCAAAAGCTTATTGCTGTTCAATGGAGTGCTACAAAGTTACCTAATTTCCCCCCTGGTTGTCTCTCAGCACGCTGGCAGCACAGACTCCCAGTGCCACGATGTGTTCTGCAACCTGTGGAAGACAGGAGGCACGCCGTGTCTCGCTGATTTGTGTTATCACGCAGAGAATAGACCTTGACAGAAATACAGTGAGCGCAGATATTACAGTTTTTTTCCCACCTTAAACTCTGCCCATGACTGTCTCTCTACCTCCACATTGATCCCTTTTTACAGCCTTTTCACAGTAAGTGCTTTAGTCTTATCTCCGTTGCCCCCACCTCGCCTGTCTCATATTCCAACCAATGAGGATGGCTGCCTATATGACAGCTAACACCCAGTATTAATTAAAATGTCATGCCTCCAAATCAATATTGTAAAACAGTTCAAACACAACTCTGCTGTGATAAGTGCTTCTGGGTGACAGGTAAGTCCAAAGAAAGAGATGCGGGAGAATGGTGTGACGGAATAATCCAGAGAGAACACGTAACATTAAAATGTATGACCCCCCCACGTGTTACTTCATCACTCACAATTGCAAATTATCCACAGTGTCGAGAAGTGTGCTGCGCTTAAACTGACACTTCCATAAGTCAGCAGCAACAGGCCAGGAGGCTCGGAAAGCGAATTCTTTAGCTTCAGACGTCTGACTGCAGTGCCTCAAAGAGACTAAAGCGCGCTCATTTGGGAATGGGAGGGGGTTTATCAGCGCTGCTAAAGTAGCTGCAATCCATCTGATTATGGTCATGTTAACTCTGCTCTTTTGGGATGAAAATACAGAAAACGGTGCAGGTTATTACCAACATTTTTGGACTTCTGTGACACTGGGCCTGAGTGTTTTCCTGTAAAAAGTTTCCATGAATGAAGTCAATAAGGCAGAGGACTACTGTCATCTACCGCAATATTCCAACAATTATGGGCGACAAATAGGGTTGACTCAAACTTTTGTGAGGCCGCGCGTCTTCGCACATACTTGCTGAAAAACATTGCTCAAAAGCAATGCTCGGGATATGGATGGAATGTGACAAATTCTGTCAGAGTAAATATGGTTTAATAAATGAATTAGCTTCATAAATAATGGCTGTAATGACATTTTAGGGGACAATAAGCCTAAGCGTTGTCAGGAAATAGTTGATGTATGAGTTTCATGCCTCAGCGGTTCCTCAAAATGAATAGGCTTGGGAAGATAGCAGCGGCCTGCAACCAGCCTATTTCCTCGAATTATCTACTTGTTGTCAATTTGCACAGTGGAATTACACATGCAAATTGAACTGCCTGCACAAACACCACTTGGAGATGATAAAAACAAATTAACAAAGGCTATAGAAGGAGGATTTATTTCACTGGCTAACCCGGGTCAAGCAATACATGTACTTCACAATTGTGTGTACCCAATTTTGCCGTAATTATATCAGCAAATTATTATTTGTAATCGTATTATTTTTCCCCAACCTTCTCCTTTCACACATAATTAACTTCCTTTTATATCCCCGTGAAAAAATCTGCTTGCTTCTGCATCACAGTAGCACAGTTTAATCTGATTTGGGGTTCATTCTCTTCACTTTCTTGCAGCTGGAATCCAGAGGAAGGTGAGAGGTCAACAGTTTAGCAACACTGTTTAGTGTAAGGGCTCAGCGGAGGAGCGGGCAAATCTACATAGCAGAAGTCGCAGTGTTAAAATATATATAATCACCTCTTAACATCATCCCTCATATTGGGGAGGAAATTAAGAGTCTCCGGACCCCCACGTTTGCCATTAGATATCTCATTTACTTTGTACACACAGCGCTAATCTGTGCTAATGAATTCTGCCACACCAAGCCAGATCGAGATGACTTAAAATTATTACCACTTCCACAGATATGCCTTTCCTCATTTGAGGCTCAATTTGGCTGGCTCGCAAAAACAGTCTGTCACAGTAAGATACTAATAATTAGGGTTTTAAGATGATTAGTTTATCTCTGTGCTCTTACAGTCCTGCCTCTTATCCACCATGGCCAAAACTTAATAAGAGGCTCTAAGTTTTAAACAGCCAACTCCAAATTACCAAGAAATGACGAGCAAGGGAGAGGGAGGGAGGGAGAGACACATGGCAGGACGGATGGCAGGAAAGCTGAGAGACATTAATTCAAGTGTGAAATAGAACAAGAAAGTCTAGTAATCAATAAGGAAAGGATTCAGACCTGCGCTGCCAAAATTGTTTAGTATTAACAGGACTTTGTGACTCTCATTTACCTTCAGACGCTGCCGTGCTCATCAACTTGTCACACAAGTAATTAAAGTCACGATAATGCTGAGTGAGTGATACCAGTGAACGGCTGCATATTTTAGAGGATGAGATAGAGATTTTACATGTTCGAGATGACATTCAATATAGCATAAGCCTTATCAGCCCAGTTTAATATGCGCTGCATTTTGCAAAGCTGAACTGTGTAAATCTCTCATCTTAGGGTACAAGATGGTCAAGGAGAGTGCAAGGTCTCCAAGTTTAATCATCACAAATATTACTACATTCAAGACAGGATGGATTGTCAAACTCAGCAAAAATGACAATTAAAAAAAGCTAGTGTCTGGCTCAAATTGTGTTTTTGTTTTTCTTCTTCTTTGATCAGACAGTTTCTTGTTTTATTTTCAACCTAATATTTTATTAAGTATAGATTTAACCTTCCGATCTTAAAAAAGGTAAAATAAAGATTAGATCCCATTTTAAAAGAAGGACTTATTTTATCAGTCGCGACAACAGAAATGCAGCACGTGAATACACATGAAAAAAAGCAAGAATAGCAATGATCCTGCTTGATAAAGTGCACTAATTACTTACCAGACCTGTGAAAAAAAAAGGTTTCTGTAAGACCAATTCTGTCAATTGACAGTTGTTTCAGCAATGCTTGGAACCATAATTTTGAGATATTTTGACAATTATGGTTTAACAATTGAAAAAGTTTGTCAGCAGTTGTTGCTGAATGATTCCAGTCATGTACTTTATACTAGTGTTGATTTACTTTTCTTGTTTCCCTTGTCTCCTCCGCGTTTACGTTTACGTCTGGCCATGACCTTAACATATGAACAGATGCTGTAGGTCTCCAGCTTTATTCTACATTTATAGGGCACACAAAATACAGGCCATAATTTATGTAGATTGTTGGCTTTGCAATAAGATGCAACCAAAAGAAAAAGCCTAATGTGAATGAGTGTGAAAGAGCAATTTAAGGGTAGATGTGGCCGTGCCAGTGCCAGGGGCTGTACAAGATTTGCATGCTAATCATTCTAATAATAATGTAATGCCCAGAGCGCTCTGAGTAAATTGCGAACCATTGGTCATAGAAGGAAGCTTATCTCTCCAAGAACATGACACAAATATAGGTTAACATTTGAACGATTCCTGGTAATTCACGGACCTGTCAGTAACCTGGCTCACCTCAATTAGAAATGCCCCACAACAGCCTGCTGTGGACTGCAGTTCACTGCTAAGGCAAGTTTAGACTGCTAGAGCTCTCCAAACCCTCGATAGCAACAATAAAATCGTAATTGAAGCGCCGCATTAGTTAAAAAGCTCCAAAAACTACACAGAATATGTTTAACATTGTGTCTTTAAGATCAGCCAGCTCGCGTTCCGTTGCGCAGCCTTTGCATGGAGAGCTCTGATTGGATAATGTGCTCAACGAACCGACCTAACAGCCAATCGGTGCTCTCTTACGCCAAACGTCACTGTGTTTACCCGGAAGTGACAGTCCGCTCACCGGCCACTGCTGTTAAAATCTATAATATTGCCGATTTTTTAAAAGTCTATTTGCTCAAATGTGTTCAAACTAACTGTAAACCGTTGCCCCGGAATGTACAGTGGACTCCTGCCGAAAGGTTTAACCGAAGACGACCTCAGTCCGGATGACGAGGAGGACGGGGTTGAGGAGGAGAGGGTGGATGCGGGAAAAAACACGGGCTCGCCGCTGGAAGTACAGCCGGCTCCCGCTTCCAGAGAGCCACACAGTGAATCCCCGACAGACAGTATGCCTGGAATATCCCAGGAAATGTGGCAAGTATGTCGAAATCGCTGTGCAGTAAGCTAAAGTGCAAGCTCGCTGCTTGAGAACATGGCTTTGTCTGGCTAATATCTCATAAAAACAGTTTTACATTTTGCTAAATCCCATCTCGACCTGACACAGCTGGACAAAAAGGGATGTTCCCGAAGGCCGTGGCGCTCTTGTGAACGCAGTTTGTGTGTGTCTAAAGAAATTTCAGGTGCTGCGGAAGAAGAACGATGAAATGAAGACAGTGAAGGTCCCCAGAAAAAGAAAAAGAAGACGACACAAGAAAGGTGTCAGTGATGATCATAACAGTAATAATAATAATATTATTACAAAAAATATAAAGCTTCACATCAGTATTCACATCAGTCTTTATGATACTGCTGAATTATTGGTACACTTGTTATACCTGAAGTCTGTTTAAGCTGCTCCAACTGACCTTTCACTTCCCCTTTCCATGTTATTCAACAGGAACAGGAAGCGAGGAACCTGCAGAAACAAGGTACAAAACACAACCGTGCTCAAAGTTTTCGCTCCCAAAGCGCAAAGCTTGTCAGTGCAGCCTACTCAGAATTCAGTGTCTACTTGTAAGGCCAATACTCATTGTGTTTCTGTGCCGTTGCGGAGGCACACTTATCTCCACGTACGGATGTGATTGGAGTATATTGATTCAAAGGGTGCTGTAGAACGGGGAAGTGGTAGTTTTTGCCTCATCACGGGGCCGCAACGAATATTAACACACATTTTCTGTCAGGAGGGAGCTTCAGGAGGAGCGGAAGAAGCACTGGGATGAGCTCAAGCAGTATTTTGGTGTAAATGACCGATTTCATCCCCCCGCGTGTTCCAAGCCCCCTCCGAAGGTAACAAAGACTGCTGCCTTCCAACTTATCTGCTGAGGTTTAATACTGTGTCAGTCGTGGCTGCTAGTAACACCTTCCCATCCTTTGTGTTCTCCGTGCCAACTGTATCCTCTCATTGTTTCATGTGATGTGACATATGGATTAGAGGAATCCGTAGGGTAAGTCAACCTGACACTGAGATGAGTATTAGGGATTATGTTTGGTGGCTACATTTGGCGATAACATTGGGAGGAATCTCCTTTATTGTGCAGTTGAGATTAAAGTTTAATGTAGGTTTTTCCTCCCCAAGTAATCTAATAACAATCTAAATTTTGCTTGACACAAGAGCAGAGGGTGAGAGTGCCTAATACAGCCTCTCTGATTGAAGCTCGAACATTAAAGTGAATGGTTAGATAATAAATGGGCATGTACCGCTGCGGAGGAATTCATCATTGTAGAAATTATAACTTAACTTTATTTCGTTCGGATACATTTCTGCTCTTAAAGATAAAATGAACATTTTGTGCTCAGGCTTGCAAAATTTTCAATGAAGCTAAATATTTGCAAGCCGGATGAACATTATAGCTGAGCCAGTGAATGGGAGCTGCTCTCTTTTCAATTTGAAGTCCTTTTAATGATTATTTTGGAGTATTTTGCGCTTAATGTATCTCAGAGCAGCATAAAATTGAGTTTTTGCTGATTTTAGCCTCATTCTGAATAGCACAACTATGAAAGGATAAAAGAAATGATTAACAAGCTCAATGAAACAGAACTTGTCACATCAACATAAAGAGGCGCTCCCTCATCCCTCAAATGCATTTCCTTGTAATTAATATATTGTGTCTTTTTTTTTACTTCTGCTGCTGTGACAGCTTTTTGAGGAAAATAGCTGTCACAGCAGCCAGATGTGATTAATTCATCTGCTAGCAGCGTTTCTTCAGTGACCTTAAAAACACATTTCAAAGCTTGATGGACTGTCAGTTTGAGTTTTGTTTGCGAGGCACAATAAGACTATAATTGAGATCACCAGTGAGGATGTATCAGTGTCAGCTTGAGTTTAGGCGCAGAATAATAAACTATATAAACAAATTTAAGACTAAGCAACTAGAGAAAGCTGTTTTAGTGCTAATTCTGCTTTATAGGCCTGATGGTATTATCCCTGTACTTTTACTATTGAGTCAAGGCCCTCAAACAATACATCAGAAGAGATACACTAATAATTACAGCCTCTTTCCACTGTATTTTTTTTTTACCATGATGAAATTTTGGGGGCTGCACAAATCTGGTGCTCCGCTTCCTCAGATGGGCTCATCACAGCAGAACTGCCTTGCCATCAGTAACCGGGGGCTCCTCTGTACCCCCTCTGCTTGGGCCTGTAATGGAAATGTGTAATTAAAGAGTCACATTTATGTTTGGTAATCTCCTGTAGCATTTCCAAGATTTCCCCACTAATATCCAATCAAAAAGGTTTTCATTTGTGAAGGGAAATCTACATATTTGTAGTAATGGCAATCATATTAAAAATAAGGCCCTGGGGACTTTGGAAGTTACTCTTTGATTTTTTTTTTTTCTTTTTTCTATTCCCCAATTTCAAAAAAAAATCTTGATTTTCTTTCCCCCACTCTTCCGCAGTCCGGCCTAGAAAAGAGCATAGAGAGGGCCATCGCTGAAGGGGACATTGCAAAGGCGGAGGAGATGAGCGACAGGCTCGCCACTCGAGAGGTACGTACGCCGATAAGAGATTTTTGGGGTGCTCCCGCTGTGACAAATCAGGCTAATGGATCCGTGGCCATTTCTGCTGCAAAGACATAGAGGAACAAAAACACACGCAGACATCCGCCATTCAGTCCTGCAGCCTTTTTCCATTGAGTTAATGGAAAGCCCTCCCCTTAGTTTTGAAGTGCCGCAGTGTCTATAGGACTTTTGGCTCTGCTTTTTAATGAAGGGTACATTGCTTTCAAGCCAACTGTTAAATCATTCTCCAGGTAAGAGTTTCATACCTTTGAAGTGTACATGTCCCTAAATGCAGTGCCTGAAGTTTTGTAACTAACTGCCTTGGCAGGCATCAAGGATCAAGTGGTCTGAAACTAATTTAGCATAAAATGTAGCCCACACTCATATAATTGTAGTTAAAAGGACGTACAGCTGCCGCGTCACTTCTCTACCGGGCGATTACTGCACTTTGAGCATCAAAGTTAAACTTCTTTGTTTCATGATGCATGTTGCTTATAGCATCCCATGAGCCTTTTCATCTTGTACAGTAATACTAGCAACACAAACACGTCTGACGCTGTGGGTCGGATTCATTGTCGGTCCTCGATTGCAGTAAAGTTACTAAGAAGGCAGGGCTCTCTTATTTATATTTTCATTTATTCTTTAATAACATCCCTAGAGTTTCTCAACAGAGAAGCATAGGATCTCCCATTTAATGTGCTGATCCTATACTATCAGTTTTAGTTAGCTTCCAAGAAATACTATTTTGCTGTCAGTTTATAGACGAGCGGTCCAAATAATATAATACCCATAAGACTTTGTGGCTGACGCTAAGATGGAGAAGCAGCAAAGTCAGACCGAGTTGCTGAATTTTTCCGAAACTAGCTGAAAATCTGAAAGTCAGTTAATTCCAGCGAATGTTTTGACATTTTTGAAATACACTCACCTGCTTTATTGCAGAGAGTTAGAAAACCAATACACATCACTATTAATGCATGTATGTTACTGTATATATGAAGGTAGATCGAGCAATCAGTTAGCTTAGATGAGCACAAAGGATGGGATCAGGACACACAATAACTCGTCTAGCCATTTTATGCATTTTTTTGTACAAAAACAAAAGCTTTAAACATCCTATTATCATTTTGCTGGAGTTCTTTGATTAGATATTTTCGCTAAAATTCAGTTAGTGAATTTCTTTACAGATGTGCCTTGTGCACACAGGCTTGTACATTTCACTTTCTGTCACAAAAAGAACATATTTATTACAGTGTCTGTCCTTTGCACCGGTACTTACAATGTACTTTCATAACGATTCTCCTTCTATTTCAGAACACTGCAAAAATAAATCAAAAATAGATGTAGATGTGCCACCCAAAAAAAAGATGACGTGCAACAAGAATAGATACCAGGGTAAACAGGAGTTGATAATGAGCGTTTGCATGAAATATATTTTTAAAAATGTAAAATTGAAAACTTTAACCTCAAGTAGGCTCCGAAAACAATTGCCTGAGTTTTAAAAAGGAAGTAAAAGCAGTAGTGCTGGTCTTTGAATTGGCATTACATGTGTCGCTCCCAGTGTGTAATAGACATCAGTGTGCAGTGTCAGAGCCCGTTAATATTCCCGTCTTTACTGCTGGCAGAGTGGTCAAATATGGGGGAGGTAAATGAAAGCTCTTGTGAGTGGCACCAGCGCTGTACTTTCAGAAAGCCTCTTAGAGCGCTGGTGGATTGGTTTTAGCCGGAGCTGAGGTTCTCGCCTCCCTGGCACCTGCTCCACGTCTTGCCAGGACTGTGATGGGACGTGACAGCAGTCTGGCAGCCACAACTCATTGTTTAGCACTGATAACTTAATTTCACAAGAGTGTAATGAGACGGCCAGCCTCGAAACTGAGGTGCCATAAATTCTTTATCATTTCCTTTTGAATACAAAGAAAGGCAGTGCTGTGTATTTGTTCAAAAGTATCAACTAACAGCCCAAAAAGTTTGAAGGATTCTGAATAAGTTAGAAGGGATTATATTACATCTTAACGCAGCCTGTAATTTAGATCACATTAAGACCAACGTGTTCATTCACAGTGTTCCTGTTCACTTTTCAACAGTTGCGCTGTGACAAACATTTAAGGGATCAATAATCCCCGCTGTGACCAGAATCGATTTCAAGGTTATAATTGAGTGGCTCATTTGGTACAAGAATGGCTTAGATGTTTAATGTGTTTACGGTCATAACACCGAGACATGATTGTGGCAGGCTTTACACGGGAAGAATGGGAACAGGTTTTCTTCGCAAAACATGCAAAAGCATTCTGACAGCTGTGAGGAGCTAAAGAGGCCTGTTTGTCCCCCCCCAGGCATTGTTTTGTAAAGAAAACACAAGTATATGCTGGATGACAATGTTTCAGTATATTTTCATCCTTAATCTAAACGGTTCGCTGCTTATCTTCTCAAAGCAAAGAGAAATGGAAGGGAGATAGCGAGCGTGCTGTCAGAATCCCCCCTTTTTGTAAGACCAACATGTTTGTTTCTGCTGTTTTGAGCTCCCACAAATCAATTAATG
Organism: Mola mola; assembly: GCA_001698575.1. Lineage (NCBI taxonomy): Eukaryota > Metazoa > Chordata > Actinopteri > Tetraodontiformes > Molidae > Mola > Mola mola. The sequence goes on along the minus strand of KV751317.1, from coordinate 8,252,854 downwards.
ATTTCCATTTGCTCTACTTTCTTCTCTTAATCTGAACATTAAAACAATTTGGTAAAAACCCTGTTTTGAAGGCTCCTTACAAATTCCGGTACATGTGTTCTTTCATCTGTCAAACTTCTGAGACGCGCTGCTCGGATACTGCAGGTTTAGGTTTTTTATTCTCATTACAGTATATCAATATTTCCCAAGGCTGCGAGTCTTTGTTTTTAGATGAATTCATGGAGACGTGCTCCGTTTAAGTGAAAGTATTAACGCCCACGAAGATGGTGCGAGGAAATCCCATCCCCTTTTAAGTAACAAAACATTATTTATGTCTACATTGCTTAGACAAAGCTCCCTAATGTATTCCTTTAAACTGTGCAGATAGGGTTTCATTCTCATAAAGATGTCTGTTGATCCTTCTCTGCACGTCCAGATTGCTTTTCACAAGCCCTAGAAGACACAAAACAATGGGAAAAGCTTCTTCCCTCTGAAGTAGTCATAGTAGTTCACTAGATTAAAGAGGTGCTAGTCCTCTACTTAAAAAGACTGGGTCCCCACACTTTGATTACTGCACATTTCCTACACTGCTGTACGTTGCATTTGCACTAATTAATTCAGTAATTAGCATAACACGGAGTGACTGGCACACATAGTATAAACGGCTCAGCCTGTCAGGAGGCATGATAGCATCCGGTGGCTCATATATGACAGATTGATTTTGCAGCTATTCCTGGTAAAAGAGCCAGTGCTAAAAGCTAATAACTCATCAGTACTGCAAAGCAATGTGTGGCTTCCCATGTTATCTAAAGGAAGGAGTGATGTGCTGTAAAATTAGCAATGTATTAGTTTGGCAGCGTTGGCTTTGTTCTGCTTTTGTTTAAAGTTTCAAGGGTGAGAAAACTATTTGGTGAAATTTAACCTTGATATTTTAAAGACGGTCGAAGCCAAAAAGGTCCATACATCACTGCATTTTATTGTCCTACCCAAGTTCTATATTCAGCATTGAACTAATGAAACCAAATCGTCAGCATACATAAAATGCTTGCAAGAAACTACACATTTAATTTATTGTTGATATATTAGAAAGACCAAAAGTCAGGAGATTGATCCTTGTTGAACTCCTCCTTTACTTTTCTGATTAGTGTGCCAAGTGCAAATATGAGGGTTGGGGGAAACAAACTGAACTATGTTAAGTATTGCAATTTTTTATGAGACATTTTTAAAATCAAATTTTCTCCCCAGAGTCGCTAAGTTTCTATATATTTTTTATGGTAGCACAAATGGTGATTATGCAACACTATTTTACGTGTCTGGAATAAACAGTCAAGGTGACGCTGAGGTGAGCTGAGAGAAGCCAAAAGTGGAAAATGACGAACTACCCTCTCAGCTTGCACCAAAATATCACTTTTTTAAGAAGCTGAAATGAATATTGAAGACTGACTGACTGACAGGTGATATGCATTGCTTTTGGGATCGTGACTCATGATTTATTGTCTTTAGAAGTGGATGATTTACGCATGCTAAGAAAATTGCACTAATCCATTCTGTTGAATCGAACTAATCAGAATCACAATACACATCAAATTGGAGCCCAAATATTGTGATACAATGGAATCAGGGCAAGAGCATATTGTAGCTTATTATAGCCTTAGTAATTACATTCCATCACTTGTTATACCAAATAGAAATTCAGTTGGTATCAGCCTTGAGAGAACCATATGGGTGGATCCATGCAACAGTTTGTGATGTCCGGTTGCATGAAATTAAACAACTGTACATAAATTGTACTGTATTGGTACCATTTTATTCAAAATTGTACTCTAAAAATGATGGCTACCGTACAGTCACACTCTCATTGTAGTATTATCCTTGCAACAAACCATTACTGCCTTGTTCTTTCTTGTAAAAGAGAGCCACTGAGGTCTTTTGAAATAGTCTCGAGCTGTACTTTATATATAGTAAGTGGGTATATTTCAACACAAAAGACTGTCACACCACGTTAGAGCCTACAGTTCCCCCTTAGCACTCATCACAGCTATTAGGGTGGCATTACCACTTCAAAACAGAAACTCTCTCAGGCTGACACAATAGGGGGTATCAAGTCCATGTCGTGACTTCCAAAAGCTAAAGAATATGAAAATTAAAAATTAGTTGTGTGACTGCTAAACCAGTAGGAGAGAATCAGGCTTGCGAATGGCATCGCGCATAAAGAAGCACATATGTTTATTCTTTTCAGCATAACATGCACAAAAGAGCTCCGCTCCGCCGAGGATCAGTTTATTTAAGACATACCTGGTGTTGAACTATCAGATAGTTTTATCATATAAGGGGTCAATGTCTTATCTAGTTGTATCTCGTTGCTTCAAAGTGTCGACTGTTTTTGTGGAGTTCTTCTCCTGCAGAATCAAATCAGTTAAAAATGGATATTCTAGTTGGATTATCAATTTAAAATATGATCAAATGCCTCAGAGGACCTGTTCATTCAGTCCTGGCTGTAAAACAAGTCAGGTCTCTTTCTTTCAGGTTCGACTGTTGACCTCCAGTTTAACCACATGACCACCAGCTAGCTCAGTTTGCAGAGCTCCGGGTGAAATGAATTCACAGACATCACTGGCAATTACTTAACGTTGCAAGTTTAGTTATGCTAATGTTTACGTTTCTATGAATGTTTGCTACGTTATGGTGCGTGTTGTTAATGTTATGTTTGACCATCCCATTAATTGGGCCACACCCCATAAGGAACAGTTTTTAAAAAAATGCTCATTTGATATAGCTGCTACAAGACGAAATACAAACTGAACGGGCTCCTCTTATGATTACAATTTCCGTGCGTGTATTAATCAGCCACAGCAGCGCCAATTTGTTTTTTAATGGGCTACGTCTCATGTAGAAATGACCATGGACTACATTTCTAGAAGTATACTGCATTTCCACTGTAAGTCTGTTCTGCTGCTTACAGATTAGTGTCCCATCTGCAGTGCGATAAAGTGTTTTAGCTGAGTGTAAAATAAGCCAATTACATTGTGTTTTGTGTTCACATCTATTGTTGAGGAAGGGGATTAGGGACAAGCACGAGACAAAAATTCTGAGAGGACAAAGACTTTTTTCATTATGGACCTCGAGAAAGTAGTGGAAGTGTCGCTAGTAATGTTGAAATATAATTTTGAGAAAAAAGTCTCAGACACCGCACCTGCCTGAGCTCCACGCCTTCAGGATCAAAGAACTTGATCAAGTGTGTTATTGTGTCTTATGATACTACATATTCCCTCTTAACGGTTCGCAGGTGTGACCATCGATAGCCTTGCATTTGCCATTTAGCCACTATTTCAGCTTGCAGGAATACCTCCTCCTTTTCCATAGCTTGTTTCGTTTCTCCTTCTGAACAGACGCTGTTTTGGCCACGAGTCTCGTCTAAAGGCTAAAGAGGAAGAATTTCTTTGTTAGCAAAGCCGATTCTGAAGCACAGTTTCACCGGTTCATCTATAATGAGCCATTTTGTAGATGCTCTGTTTACAGTCTTGAAGGGTCAACTTTAAATTCTCAACATTTTGACTTCATCCTCAAATTGTATTTCGATAGTATTCTCCATATTTGGTTTTTTTTTTGGACATTTCGACTTCTCCCAAAAGCTCTTAATAAAAATCTTTTTTTTGAAAGGGTGTCCTCTCATAATTGTTTTTTCATGCTTGGCCAGGATAATCGTGACATGAAATTTCCATATCGTCCCATACTTATTTTGAAACTGTTTGCCTCTCCTTCTTCAGCACTTTATGACCTTCCCATTTGTAATTTTTTTTAACCAGTGGCTTTGGTTCTCTGGATGGCTTTTGGTTGGTGGACCTCTCTTTAGACCCCGTTTCAAGCATGATAAACCAGATCAGCCTAAATAGTTTAAAAAGTGCTTCCTCCTAATAGTGGGATGAGTTAATATGTAATAATTAACCGCATGAATATGCATTAACCAGAGCCATTTATGGTTTCTGTAGCTTTTGAACTCGCGGATGGTTATAATATCCCTCATTACGTTCCAGCTTGTATTTCAATGGAAGCGTCTGCTGAAAGGAAAAGCCCCACTGTCCTTGAAATCTACCCTTTGGAAAGCCTCACTTAAATGCTGTGAAACAAAGGTGGCGCAGCATTTTGTCGGAGGAGACATGGTGGCTTAGTTGAAACAAAGAGCTGAACTAAGAGCGTTTCATGATATTCATGTTATTTAACACCTTTTTTTTTCTTTTTCTGTTTCTTCTCGCCACCTTCTCCTTGCCATGCCCCCGTGTTTGTAATCAAAAAAAATTAATGAGCGGTGCTTTTGTGGAAAGTGGCTTTTATCAGATTCTGACTTTCCCCGCCCCACATCGGAGTCGGAGGCTGACTCCACTCCGTCTCCCCTGCGAGCTCCCCCGGGCCACCTCGCAGAGTTTAGGGAAACTCTCCTCTTTGTTCATTTTTCCCTTAGCATAAGCAATTTATCACTGAATGAACTTTTATTGTATCTCTGGATGACTCACATTAAATTCTCGCCCATTAATTTTGAAATGGATTTTGAAATGGGTCCTAAGCTTTTATCAAATGCCTCGGAATCTCATTTGGATTATTGTATTTCATTAATTACTTGATAGACAAAGCATACTTTTCAGTCTAGATTTGTGTGCTGTTTAATTAATTAGCATGTTTTCTCTTTTAATTAAAGCCATTTTTTTTTTTTAAATTAAAGCCCACAGCAAAACACATATATAATTTGTTTGTAATTAGGCCTTAATTGGTGGTAGTGGAAGCTTAGCACCCTCGGTTTCTTTTTTCATGATTGCCATTTTATTGCCAGTCACTCATTAATTAAACAGTTTTTTCTAATTAGCTTATAAAACTGTTGATGGCATATTATTGTAAGTGTGAGTTCAAAGCTTGCTAATAAGCCTATCCTACTCAGAAGAGGCAAGATAATGGAATGCGCACAAAGCAGGCAAACTTTGAGATTTTTTTTTCCTTTTTCTTTTTTTTTTTTTTTTTTGGTCTACTCCCTAAAGATGGCATGTCATGTGTATCTAGCATCAGATTACTTGTAGAGCAAACGGAGGCACGGCTGTTCTACTGTTCCCTCCCTGGAGTGGCTTTCTTTTCTGCTTGCCATGTAATTCTGTTTGTCAAAGTGGCGGCAAGATTACAAAACACTCTTTTGAGGCTGTCACATGAAAGAAAGAAAGAATCAGTGCGAGAATATAGCAACATGGAGATGTGATATTTATATATTTTTTTTCCACTAATGCCTCATGGCTTTTGTCTATGCTTCTGCATTCTACATTGGTTAACAGTGGCTTTGCTGTTGCAGAACTTAGTATTAAGCATTCATTGTTGAAGCAGTACACAGAATATAAGTTACCATTCAATGCCTGATAGAAGCTACGACTACATAAAGTCGTTTAACGAGTATAAGGACACAGAAAATATGAATAAAAATGTGTGGTTTGATTGTGCAGCTGCTACAAATGTTGCTGGTTCCAGCTTCTTAAATGTGAGCATTTGCTGCTTTTCTTTGTGTGTTAATTGAACAGAAGAAGCAATGTAGAGATGTTGGAATGTGTGCTTGAAAAATTGACCCTTTATACACTATACAATGATCTGCCTAGCTGTGAAATGAATTAAATTAATTGATAATGAAAATAGTTGTTAGTGCTAGAACTTTTTGGGTGGTACGGCATTCTGACTCTTAGTGATTTGACTAATTATTGTTTTAAAGAAAATCCAATGGGAACTCAATAGGAATGCATTTTCTTTGGAAATATTACTCATGATATATTTTCTCTAGAAGTGGATGACTTCTTTTTTGTTTTGGAAAAGAAAAACTGCAACATTCGCTATTACAGAGTCACAATACAAATCAAATCGGAACCCAGGTATCGTGATAGTACATTTTGTGATATGAGTTTGACTTTTAGACTGACAGGAATATATTTAATACTAAACATTGTCTTAAATGCTTTTGTCTACCTGTGGACCGAATATCAATGCTTCCTTATAGATCCATTTTTAATGTCGGCCATTATGTCCTTAGCATATTAGCATATACGTATGTCCTATAGTGGTACATATACAATATAATACAGCAGCTTTAAGGTCACCGAACACACGTGCCAGTAAGGATATTGATAACATTACACTGATGCCTATTGTGACGGTGACCTTTGTTCAGCCGTTGTGTTGCTTCTGTTTTGGGGGATATTGGCACAGCCGCATTGCCTGTTGACAGTGTCTGACTAACATGCAGTTCTCCCTCACATCCCAGAATGAGAAACGGGCGCTCGCAACATTTTCTAATCGTATCATTTCACTTTGTGACATTTATTACTCCGCTACAATTGAGAGAGAGAAGTACTTTACTAAATTTGTTTACAGGTAGGTAGGAAGGTAGGATTTGACATGTGAACCATATGCTGATCTGTGTTACACTTTTCATTTGTTTGTAGAATTGTAGCTGAAACAATTAATGGTACAATAAATTGAGTAATTTTGGGGTTGGTTGTAAAAATTTAAAAAAATCTATCATGAATAGTCAATAGTTGTAAACAAAAGAAATTATGATTTTTTTCAAAAAACGGCTTTTTATGCATTAACGAGTAACACCCCTTCTCATTATATACATTTAATTAAGCCAAATATTGATTGTAGCACTGCAACCAATAGTTATTTTTTTATTAATCTGCCTATTATTTTCAGGATTAATCATAGATGCATAAAATGCCAAAAAAACAAAAAAATGTTAGAAGTTGACATCACAATTTACAAAAGCCCAACTTATTAATTTGGCTCACATGTCGTCTAATCATTTTATTTGTAGTCATAATGTGCTTTGAGTTTGATTATCTATAAATGGATTCAGATGTTTTCACCCCTTGAGGTCTGAATGTTCACACCAAGTGATCTTCCATCACTTCTCTCTCTTGTCACATTCTTGATTCTTTGTGACCAGTCCATTATTCCACTTTTGAGATGTCAAACTGAAGTAACTGAATGAAACTTTGTTGCCCCTCCCTTTAAATGCGATATGGGTGGCACTGATTGACCTCTTGAGCCTTTGACCTCTCCCGCTGTTGCCGCGACGTGGAGGCTTTGTAGCCAGAGACACATTTTGTCTTCCCCCCTCCGCTTCAGTTCTAAGAAATTATGCGGAAATAACACACGAGCTGCCTAATCTGATATTCATTCCTTTCTTATATAGCCCTGCTTTCCAAAGTTGACTAAGGCCACATTATTTAGGCATTAAGGTAGGGTGATAAGGGAATTAGGCTGGTCATTAATCGTTTACACGTCAAATGCAGCGGAGCAGCTCGGGGAGGTGATTTAGCGAGGCAAAGCCATATAGCCCTTGTTAATCCACCTCTCACATGTTTTAATTGGAAGAGGCTTCCTGGATAGGAAATTTATGAATGGGTTTAAGGCCATTTCTTCCTTAAAGCCATCATTTATTTCTTATTGTTAATAGAAGCTTTAACATCCACATGAGGTGTATTTTCCTCATCTTTCTTTTCAGCTGTTGTCTTCTTGCACTTGCTGTTTAATTGCCACCGTGTTGTTGTAAACGCCGCGCTGCCCATTAACATCTCTTAATAATCCTTTAAAACACCTCAGAAATGATGGAAATGAACAGACACATAGCTAAAAACAGAGCGTCTTTAACATTGGTTTATCTCGCACACGGCTTATGCAGCGAGAATGCAAATTTTCTGTTTTTTGGATTGAGGCCCCGTGTTTGGGTCTCCACTTGAATCTCCATGACGACCCAAACATGAATGAACAGACAACGGTACTGTTGACTTAACCCTCCTAGTGGCCTTAAGCTGCTGCTACTGCAGTGCCAGCATTGTGTATGATGATGTTTTTTTTCCTTGCCCTCAAATCTTCCAAAGGTCAGAGTATTAATCCTTTTTTTTTTTTTGTTTTATCAGAGCTGTGCCCAGGCCACACAAGAAAGATGCACGAGGCACGAAAACATGTCTGTGATGGACACTTAATTGTACATTAATATGTGATGGAGCTGGAAAAATTGTCTTTCAGGAGCCACATAAACAAAAAATGCAGGAGGTTTCCTGTCTCCCGCTTTTATTCCAGCTTTGTACTCCCATTCTTATTTTTTTTTCCACCAGCCTCTGATGTGAAAGGATTTGGCACTAAGATGCACGCAAAGGGGAGGGGAGGGGGGATCCTAAAAAGTGGATCAAAAAAGTAAATGAAAAATAATGTCATATTATGGAAAATATGAGAGGCTAATTTGTGCCGACTTTTTGCTAATTTTGTTCTCGCCACAGAGAGAGGAGCCGTCACCTGCTCGGCGCCACAGCGCTGACAGTGCCAGTGATCCATGAAATAAGCTGCCGCTGGCTTTGTTCAGATAAGAATGAACAAATCTGCACAATGTACTGCTCTCGGAATCTCATTTTCATACTTGCATGCAGGCTAAAAGAAATAAGCTGTTTGCAGGCTTGATTAATCAGACATTTGAGGGTTTTTTTTGTCTCTTTGATCTGCTCTGTCTCCTAGGTAACTTGGTTGACATTAATGTTGAGCCCCAGTAAAGACAATCAGGGATTGTAGACTAAACTGATAAAAAAAAGGGGGAAAAATTAAAGACATTTAATGTTTCAAATGTAGTTAAAGCTAAATTGTGAATTCGAAAAAAGGGGAAATTGTGGGGTTTGAGGAAGGTGTGTTTTCAAGACCTTTTGCATTTCAAATGCAACCCCACAGGAGGGCAGGTTTATGTAAGTAATCCTAAAGTGGAAAAAAAGCCAAATTTGTCTGTAAATCTCCAAATGAAACCATTTAGTGTCATACATATTTGTCAATAATTTAATAAACATCTTGTTTATAATCTCTGCATGTCACGCCATGGCGGAGCGGAGAAAGCCCTGGTGTGGAATTATCTGCTCAAAGATCTACAGCAGTAAGAGCAGTCACCCGTTATAGCTCTCTTTAAGAGGAGAAAACATGATTTGAGGAATTTAAAACCTATAAAATGGCAAAGAACTGGAGAACTGTCATAGTACGTATGCTTCAGGCTGTGCAGACGCTCTCACAAATCTTCCAGTGACTGTATAGATGAATGCCTTGAGGGCCCAGCCGGAGCCCAGCACTTGCAGCCAGCCGAAGCCCTTATCTTAAATCCAAGCAAAGTACCATTAATCTTTTTGAAAGACCTTTATGGCTTTTAATGTATCCCAAATTAGAACATTTTACACCCTTGGTTCCTGAAATATGGTGATAAAAAGCCTTTAGAGTTTAATTTTTCCTGCCTGCTCGCTCTGACCTGCTTAATCCCAGCATGCATTAGGAGATATTTTAGTTTCAGTCTTTCTAATAAAGTTTATCCCACTTAATTATAATTGAAACATTTTTTTTTTTTCCAGCAGGTCTTTTTTTTTTTTATTATTTTATTTTAAGTGGCACATTGGTGGCACATTTCTTCATTACCTTAGGACTTTCTTCCCCCTCCCTTGATTGTACTCTGAATATTACAGAGAGTCACCCAGAGGTTTAGTGAAATTGTTCCAAGTTGTTTATCAAAGTTTGCGTTTGCTTGAATTATAAACCTATCTCAGGAGTGACGGAGGAGGCAGGGTTTTTCTCTTTGTTTCCTGTGCTTCTGTGTGACTGGGGTTATTGGGATTATTCTGCTTCACAATACATACGTCTTCCCTGGGATTTGACTGTTTGCTTCTTGCAGTCACGGTCATTCTCTTCACGTCTGATTTCAGGGAACGCCTGCAGTACTCCAAACAGGAAAAGTCTCTTTTTGGACTGCTGATGAGAGAAAAATGCCGTTGCATCGTTTTTCTATTTTTTTTTTTTTGTTTGTTTTGTTTTGGGGGTTTTTTGAGCAAAAATGCTCAGCACCGTTTCTCATTGTTTATTCATTCAGTTGTTTCATTTGCACATTAAACAAGACAAAAAAAAAGGAGTAATCAAAAAGAAACAATGTGCGGCAGCTAGGAGCTTAAAAATATGACTTCTTCTTGAAACCCCTCAAACAAAAGGCAAAGTAGATTAGAATAATTTTAATAAAAGAGGGCTCCTTTAATTTATGGAGCTATGGGCTTCTTCAGCCACCGCACAACACACATATTCACCAGTAACATTTCTTTACACCCTTACCTGTGGTCGTACGCTACCTCTTCATCTCGTCTTTCTGTGTGTTGTGTGTTGCAACAGACCCTTAAAACTCTCAACCTCAACTACCGATTGATTAATAGTTAATGTTAATAGTCTTTTCTCGCTTGTTTTAACTGACCAATGAGGAGATGGTGTGACATTATCTTTGTAGTCATTATAGTTCTTTTTTGCTTTTCAAGAGCAGGAAGCTTCATTTTGATGGGAACGGTTTAAACCTGTGTTTGAATAACAACCACCAACAAATGCCAGGGGAAGAACTTTGTCATCATAATTGTGTTGTGTTACTGCAGACGGAGAGTAAAAAGAGCCAACTGAACCCTGAAGTTCAACGAGATTTGGTGAAAACAAAGCAGTATTGATATTGGTCATTGTCCTTAAACATGCAAAGTGTCATAATTGCCCTTCAAACATGTGTTTAACTTATATTTGCGCCTGTTTCATCTTGTGACATCATGTTTTAATTAATGGAATACATCATATGTGCACGTTTCTGGATGCTTTGCTGTGGCGTGGAGGAGGCAGCAGAGCAGAGCAGAGCAGGGACACTGACGCGACAGCCACAAACAGAATGATTCCCAGTCTCTAATGGGCCTTTTCTCCGTCCACTTTTAAATAGCTGGCGGTGGATATTGCCCAAGCTGCTGACTGCCGTGACTTTGTGCGATGCAAGGAGGAAGAGGAGGCATCGAGGGCGGCGCAGAAAAGGAAGAAGGAAATACCCTGGGGGTACGATTTCTCTCCCTCCCTCTTCCCCCATGTGCTCATGTTTATGTTTGTCACCACATCTGCCGTGTGTGACACTGTACAGCTCCGGAAACCTGGACTGGTGAAAAACCTGCCCATAGAGGATCAGTAATTTCTCGTCTCATTCTGTGTTGCAGGTTTGAGGCGAAAAAACGTTGGGAAACCAAAAGCAACATGGGCTTCATGTGACAAAGAAGCGAGACTGAGATGTAATTTTTTTTAGTTCATTTCATTTGAATAAGTGTTTTTTTTTTTTTTTTTTATGGCAGACTGGTCCTGTTTCTTTTTGTGCTCTTTGTATATTTTCAAGACTTCGCAACAGCAGAGCGCGAGGGAGGCAAAAGTGGCCACAGTTGGCTGAGGAATCCAGAGAGACAAAATTATGGGCAGTCAAATTAATTCCTAAGGCGCCTATTGGTGTCTGCATTGTGTTATTTTTCATTACATTTCAGTGAATTGAGCGTTCTGGCCTTTCCCCCCCCCACCCCTTCAAATTAAATCTGGTGTACATTACTGGATGATGCGTTTATTTATTGCTGTAAAGTGGGTTAATCATGGAGGCGCTCCTTTCTTCTTCTGAGGAAGAGAAAGGAAAGATTAGGGCCCTAATGCAATGTACAGGATAATGTGCGATAGGATTTGGGAGTAGAAAATGAAATTTGGCGGCTGTAAACAGTTGTGAGCAGTTGTAAACTGGAAGTTGAGTGAACGCTGTGAGGGGGGGGGCGTAGAGACATGAAACAAAGGCTTTGCTGTTGGCCCTCACCCATGCTGGGAGACGTGCTATTGTATCTCAGCCCAAACAAGAGGCACACGCTGCTTCTCCAAGCCTACAGTCGGCGCTCATTGTGTGATGAGCTCTCTTCGGCATCGGTAAACTCGTCTAAAACCGTCAATTCCTCCTGCCTTCACTTTGATCTCTTTTCATTTTTTCGTCTGCAGCTATTCGCACCTCTCAAATGCTGGTACAGATTCCACGAATTGTGTTAATTGCAAACATGGTGCAAAAAAAAAAGCCCCAAAAAACCCCACATGAATGATAATTACTTTTATTTATAATGCGTGTTCATTTTTTTTTTTCAGCTATAGAAAATGATTGCTTTGCTTCAAGGTAATGAGAATTAAAATGAATCCACCTGAGTTGTTTGCATCACACGTATTTTGTGTAAGGAGCTTTATTCTCGCTGGGTAGGCTGAATCTCTACCAGGAAAAAAATGAACTAAACATCGGAAATTAAAGTTTATAGGCAACGATGGTACAAAACACGAGATGAGTAAAACCTACATATGAAACGAATTCAAAAACACATGCTGAATTTTGAAAAAAAATAACCAATATACATGTGCTTTTTGGATCATTTTACACTCAAGTGAATCACATGACTGTCGCTGTCAGTTGGGGGAGAATGGATGCTAATTAAACTATTAATTATCTCTATAATGAGACACAAGTTAAAACTGTGTTAAGCACATCAAAGTGCAGCGCTGGATTTCTTCTCTTTGAAGAAAATGTATCTTGTCTGAGGACCGAGGAAGAATCAGCAGATGCTTTATTAACAGGACAGAAAGTAGTCCTTGAGAACAACGTACAGCTGAGATTTTATAGTCTTTAGTTTTACTTTATTCATTATTATTTTAAAAGTACAACTTCCCTTCTTCATTTCAGTGGAAGAATTGGAAAGAATGTCCCAAACAAAAGGCAAAAAGCACAGGTGGAAATGTATTTTCCCGCAAAAATAAAGCCATGTAGCTGTTTTTCAAAGCCAGTAGTCGTCCATGAACATGACCGGTGCTGATCCAAGAGCAGCACAGCACCGTACAATAGCATCTCACTTTATTAATCTCTCGGAACAGCATATTGCCTTGAGCAGAGACAATTCTGCTCTTAAGCTGGAAAATCCACCTCCCCTTCTCGTCATGTTGAGGAGCTGTTCTCACTAGTCTGCTCCTGGAGGCCAATCTTAGCCCCTGACCCAGGCTGATTTGTCGTGAAACGCGGAGGCAGGTTCCTTGGGCGCGAGTTGGATCACTTCTAGGAAAAGTGTTTGTTGTGCGGAGCGTGGGTAAGGATAAAACAACAACAGCAATCCCATTAAATGGTTCCAAAGCTGCTGTTGTGTGAAAGGGAACACATGTCGCCAGTTAACGAGACAGCGGCACTATCGCTCTCTGCTATCGCCGGCTAGAGGAGGATTAATTCAACGGAGAGATCTCCGAGATGATGCTGATAAAGGCCAGCAATGTTGAAAACGCCTCGCACCTCACACAACACGTAGCTCACACACGCTAATGCCGCTGTGTTTGTGTAGAGCTGGAGGTTTTAGGTAACAATTGGGTGCAATGTTGTGTAAACGCAACATGTTAGACTTGAATTTCAATTGTTTGAATGAAGGTTTCGAACGATATTACATATATAAAATAACATATTAACCTTCATAAGGATACTGGAACTATTTAAGGGGACATAGGGAATAAAGGCCAAGGAAATAAAAACATCATTGGTACATCACAGTCCACAGAAAAACACCTCATGGACATGTTAGCAAAGTCGAGCAGAGAAGAGATTTTCATAAGACGGAGCTTTTAAAACTGCTGTCAGGACAAAATTAATGAGACACAACACAAAATTATGGGCCACAAGTATCAGAGAATGCCACCTCTAATTTGCTGGTAACAGATATCAGTCAATAATGTCAGTATCAGCACCGGAATATCGGTATATTGCTTAAATGTACACTTGTTCCCCTTGGAAAGCTACTGTGCGGTGGCCCTGAGGGGTTTAATATGGAACTAATTAACAAAAGAGACACAACACTCTGACCAAATCCCTTGTCAAAAATGGCTTGTCAAACTTAGCTTGTATCACTAGCAGCATCCAAGGTGTTGGGTTTCTCTTCTTGACCTCTTCGCCATTTCTCATGAAAAACTTTTGAACCTAACTGAATGTTTGTTGCTTATTTTTGAAACCTGGAAGTGTGGTATGTTTAAAATATAACCATCAAGGGTTAAATCAAATCATGGAAATGGAGACAATAATTTGTTTTCTCCGATGTTGTTTGTGTTTGGCACCTCAGGGACACCGGAGTGATGCCTCAGTAGAAAGAGGAGGTGTGTTTCTTCCCTTCTTCTCAAAGTAACACACTGTGGGAGTGACAGGCAGCGCGGCCGCTCACATATTCCTCGGCTGATTTAATGACCTGTTTAATTCTGGCACGTCTGTAGCGCTCTCAGATGTTTTGCAGTTTTAATTAGTGTAATCATCGCTCTTTACAAAGGCCACAGGATGGTTTAATGGGTCATGTTTGTCAAGATGCACAGAATTATAACACAAAAGACATGCCATTTATTCAGCGCTGCAGCCTTCCAGTGATTA
>KV751317.1:8216504-8233590 GCA_001698575.1 Mola mola | reverse complement strand
AGCTGCAGACCAGTCAGGGTGCCCATGCTGACCCCTGTCCACCGCTGAAAGCGCCAACAGTGGGCACGAGAGCATCATAACTGGACCACGGAGCAATGGAAGACGTTGGCCTGGTCTGATTAATCACGTTTTCTTTAACATCACGTGGATGGCGGATGCGTGTGTGTTGCTTACCTGGGGACCACATGGCACCAGGATGCACTATGGGAAAAAGGCAAGGCAACGGAGGCAGTGTGACGCTTTGGGCAATGTTCTGCTGGGAAACCTTGGGTCCTGCCATCCATGTGAATGTCACTTTGACACGTACCACCTACCTAAGCATTGTTGCAGACCTCGTACACTCTTCCATGGAAACGCTATTCCTTGATGGATGTGGAAAGCGCCAATAATGGGTATGTGAGCAGCAGGATAATGTACTATGCCAAAAAGCAAAAATGGTTCAGGAATGGTTTGAGGAGCACAACAAAGAGTTTGAGGTGTTGACTTATCCTCCCATTTCCCTAGATCTTAATCCAGTTGAGCATCTGTGGGATGTGCTGGACAAACAAGTCCAATCCATGGAGGCCCCACCTCGAAACTTACAGGGTTTAAAAGATCTGCGGCTAACATCTTGGTGACAGATACCACAACACACCTTCAGAGGTCTAGTGGAGTCCATATTTTGACGGGTCAGGGCTATTTTGTCAGCTAAAGTGGGGGAAAACACAATATTAGGCAGGTGGTCATAATGTTATGCATGACTGGTGTACATGTCCTACATATAGATTAGAAACATTAACTTTTCACTATGACTAATACTTCCATTTGAATGTAATTTTCCATCATTATATGACAAATACTCATCCAGGGGTCCATGTGGACTCTTTATGCACATAATGTTGTCACAGTGCAAGCGCTAGTGTTGCCGAGTTCAGGTCACAATCAGGGCAGGCCCAATGAGTGGAGAACCAATTTGTGCCCAAACCCCAAGAAACTCCAAACTCTCCCAAGTAATTCCCTCCATTCTGACTCCTTAAACCCTTGTCGTGGCGCAAACAATGGTGATGCTTTGTAAAAGTGACTCTAAAACCTCTGCCAAGCATAATTTATCATTTGAATGACAATAGACCACTTAGCAGGGCCTAAATTATTTCAGCGCTCTATCTGCCACTTGACTGTCTTTGTGTTGTAACAGCGGACGATCATTAACGCCACGGGGTGATGCGGTGCACTCTTATCGCAGGCTCGGTCCTCAGAGTGTACCGTAGATAGAAGCTGCTCAGCTATGACAGCAACAACTTCTGTCTTTTTATTACAGGACAAGTCTAAGTCATGGCTTATTAGATTCAAGTCTACCAGAGTGACAAAAGTTCATAAGTTATAGCAGTGAGAAGATGATTAGGTTGTCTTAAATATTAAGATATTATCCATTAGCAAATAGCGGTCAGGAAAATGTCTTTTTGCCTGCGCTGTCAAGAGAGAAAATACACTTTTAGGAGACAGGATAATATTGGTAAATATTTACATCAAAGAGGACCTCAGATTTTCACCACTGAGTTATCGAACAGGCACTGCAGCAGAGCTGATAATGGATCAGTTTTCAAAAGAAAAGTTGACAATCAATTAACTAATTTTTCAAGCAAAAAGTCAACATTTGCTCCTCTCGGCTTCTTTAATATGAGAATTTGCTTTTTTTCTTTGTCATTTGTGATAGAAAATGAAAAGTCTTGGTGTTTTGAATTCTTAGTTGGATAAAATAAGCAGAATGAAGACATCAATTGTAATAAGCAGTTTTTTGAATAATATTTGAATGTTGTAGCTACACAGTTATGGCATTAATCATGACAATAATTGGCAGATTATTCCATCAATAATCAAAATAACTGAGGGAAAATGCACTTATGGTTCACTATAACCATGTCATTCTCTTAATTTTCTCCTTAAATGTCAACAAAACTTTCATTAAATGACAAGTCTGGTCATATTCAGTTTTTTTGTAATAGTATTAACAAATCCAAAGCAAAACTAACAGTACAAGGTTGGTTCGACCTTATTAACACTAAAGAAAATATAGAATAACACCATTTATATTGTTCAAAATGTGACAAAATAGATTTTTTTTCCCCTAAAGGATCACCAAAACTCTCTTTGGCTTTCATGAAACAACAATCAATGAGCCTTCTGCTCTGACAGACTAACATTTGTAGATCTAAACAGACTACATGTAACCCAGAGTCGAGCCAACTCAAAGCCAGAGTCCATATTATTTTTGGAGGTGTGCCATTCAATCGCTGATCTTGGCTTTTTAGTAACATACACGTTTGTAGATAATGTGTCGGCCGAGAAATTACCGTGTAATGGGCCAGCATGGTTTAAGATTTGCTTTAAAATGTGCCTATTTGCTTGACACTTCTTTTAAATCTGCACACATTTGATGAACGTATGTGTGTGGCATCAAACATATTTTCTAGGAACGTAAAAGTGTGTGCAAAAATGTCAGACTAGTCCTTTAAGAGGTCAATTTCAATACATCTGGCTCATCCCTCCGTATTTACTGTTGATAAAACTGAGAGTTTGTACTGTAATTAACCACAGTGATTTGTAAGTGCTAAACAAAACCCAATTTTAAATGTTCCTCACAATCTGACCTCACAGTACGTATCGCGTTCTGCAGCACACAGGTACCAGATTCCGGCACTGTGCCGCTCTGTGGCCCCGTCGTCCCCCGTCTTGTTCTCCGTACAGTGATAACTGCCATAATGAGATTTGCCATTAAGGCAGAAAAGAAAGAAAAGGACCTCAGCCATCTGTATAGCTCACCATGGTAAAAGGCTGAATGCTATCAAGACGGAATTCAATCGCTGAATTATACCCTCTTTGTGTGCGTGGGGCGACTGAGTACCTCGCGCCGTATTCATTTCAGAAAGGCCTCAATTTAATTAGTTCTCGTATGTTGAAAAAAAATCATGGATTTGTCTGCAATTCCCGCTGCCATTGTTTGGAGTGACTTAAGCGGTGGTGTTAGCCTCTCAGGCAGTTTGGAAGGAAAAATAGTGCCCCCGCCCCCCCTCTAACAAAAAAAGAAACAACTGTTTATGTAAATAGACACTGCATGTTTACTTGGTGGAAGAAAGCGGGGGCCCTGAACGGAGTGCTAAGCTTAACGTGGCTGTGCCAAAGGGGACCTCTCACCATCAACTTCAGTCTTATTAAACTGATTACCAACTCCAGCTAATTAATCAGAGACAGTGCCCTTTCTTGTCACGCAGGGAAGGAGCTCTGTGCGTCTCACAGAGTCCCTCTCTCGCCGCTTCCCCCTCCCATCTGCTCGCCTCTGGTCCCCCCTTTCTCCCTTTTCTCTCTGCAGCTCTGATTGAAGTAGGGGAATGGTAATTTCCATGCATCATCTGGGCCGGCAGGATGGGAGGACAAGTAGTAATTACCTTAAACAAACAAGGCCAAGATTGCTCGAGAAGCTGCCCCTTTATTCGAGCAAAATCAGAAAACAGACTGAGAGCGTAATGGTCTCAAAACTCGTTTTTGTTCACCACGCTCGACACGGTTTTCCCCTCAGATAAAGAGTCAGCCACAACATTTTTGCAAATAAGACACTTTAGTAGTAGTTTGGTTCAGGAGCTGTAACAATGAAGGTTTGGTGCTTTTTTTAATCACACAGGCTGTGTGTGAGAAGTGCAAAAGAGATGACTGGTAATCCTGAAGATCAAGTACCTCGATTTTAGGGGGGCATATTTGAATGTAACACCAGGGTCATCATCATGCTTTCAGTGCAAGCATCATTTCTTTCCCCTCTTTAAGAGCAGTTAAACTTGTCCTGTTTTTTTGTTTTTTTGCCAGCTGGTGATAAATAGCATTACTCAAACAAGCCTTAATTGAACTCATTAAGTCGGCCCATGCATGCAAACATCGCCAATGTGCTTGGTTCAAATCATGCATTCAGTCGTCTTTTTTCTTCCCCCTGGAGCCCTTAAACACAATTCAGGCCTTCTGCGATCGCTCCTTACACTTCCCCCCACATGCTCATGCCAGAAATAAAGCTGTCCAGTTTTCCTTTTATTGCATTTACAACTGTTTCTCACCTCAGTGACCTCTGCGTCGCAGCTTTCAAATGGCTTATTCAACAGTGCTGATTGTTTCATATGCAATGTACTATCATAGCAGTCTGTTATATCGTCCCAAAATTAAACTACTGGAAACATGTATGTGACTCTGGTTGTTCTCTGTGATTCTGTGACTCAATGAAACATAAACTTAGAGAGAAATATTTTCAGTTTTGGTAGAACATTTAATTTATAGAATTGAAACTGACATTAATTTTAAGGAAAGTATATAATACAGACAACATTTTGATGCTCAGGATTCGTGTGTGTGTGCACAATTTTTTAATATTTAAGTGGTGCTGCCCTTTATATTCATCTTGATTACAAATATGTCACTGTTTCATGGGTTGCAGTGTAAATCAATCTCTGCTGAACTTTTCTCTTCTTTTGACTGCTCAGTGATCTTCTATGTCTACATGAAGCAGTAATCTGTTGGTGTGGTCTCATCCTCAGGCTAAATGGTTAAAATAAAGGTGAAATAACAGATTTATTACTCTCAGGCAGGCAATGGAATTGTGGGAAGTTGCATGACATGGATGTTCTGCCTATTACTGAGCAGGGTGCAGCGAGCGTTCAGTCTGGGTTCTGTCTGTCGAGGAGCTCAGATCCCCATTTCTCCCGACTCACACTTCCTGCTGTTCTGTCTGATTGTGTCGCCTTTGTCTTAGCCCGATGCGCTCGCCTCCTCCTCTGGAGAGGCTAATGCAGGCCTATTTCTTTTTTTTTTTTTTGTCTCACAATCTCACAAAATACCAAGTGTAACTGGTGCCCCTATTGCTCCTAATTAATGCGTGATTAAAGAGCGAAATAAGGGATTCTACCAGTGATTTGTTTTTTCAAGGAGTAAGAAATTAATCCCCCTTGGATCTGGCGGAATCATTTAAGGATTCTCCTTGTTCTGTTTATCAAATAAACCAAGTAATTAGAGACTTTAGATAAGTAGGCTAAATTGATGCCCGCCCTGTGTCTTCCCGAGCTACTATTCGCTGATAGAAACAGATGTGGTTTCCCTGCTAATGTGCAGCATTAGACTTGTCCAATAACAATGCCCTTTGTGTTTGGTAGTTGTATAATTACGCCGGGGAGCCTCCTTGACCTTGGTAAGCACATCTATCTTTATCGTGGATCAGTGTATTTCAAGTCTTAACCCACTGAGCAACATCACAAGGGAGTTTACTGACATCCCCGTGAACGTAATTCAGAGTACAGACTACATTACTGCCAATGCACCATTGTGTAATATGCAGTAGAGCAGTTATCAGGGCTGATGGTGCACGCACAGCCTCTGGATATTTAACTGCGTAATCCTCAGCTAACTTATTGTAGCTCTACTGTATCTGGAGAGGCAGCGGCGGGATTTTCACTCCTTTCACCTGAGTACCCAGGGGTGGTATCTTATCTCCCTGCCTGATTTTCTGCAGTCTGGTTCTGAAAAGGTCTCCAAATGTTGGGAAATTAGAATTTAGGCAGCACGTCTGACCAGGTGGACGCGTGACGTGTCTTCACTCGCTTCGCCTCCCGCCTTCCCCCCTGGATGGAGAGAGCTCGACCATTTCTTGTGTTGCATCAGTGTTTCCAACACGGCACCTGCAGCTCGCGTCCGGCCCGAGACCTCAAACAGACACTTTGAAGCCGAGCTGATTGAATGACTCCATCGTGTCCAGATGAAAGGCAAGGCGTTAGATTTGTGCATTGCAAACAAAGATTGAGGACGTGTGTCTCATTTTTGTGGCTTTTGCAACGATTTTTTGCTTTTCCTCGTATCATGTGAAGAAATGAAAACATTTTGGATGAATAATTTTGAAGGCAGGAAACGTCAATTTTACCTTTTTAATTACCAAGACTGTTGGTGTGTTTAAAAAGAAATATTAAACTGTTCTATTAGCAGCCAGCTAGCTCTTAACCTTAACAAATATTAAGCTAATTCCTTATTTTTTTGACTATTATCACATTCGTTACATTTGTTCTGGTATGCTTATCAGTGTATTCCTAATAGTACAATAAAATACAGATGTGAAAGGACACAGGATTTTGTTAACAGCTACACTGTGCAGTTTTGGATGCAGTCAGTGCACTCTAAAAACAAACCTATAGAACCTACTCAATAAAACTGAGCAAACAATTAGCACTGTAGGTTTTAGCAGCTAAGACATAGTAAAGCCAATTAAATAAAGTCTACTTAACATTCCACAATAATTACACAACCAATTAGTCATAAAAAGTAATATCTACACTAGATTTTTTTGTAGGCAATTGTTTATCTATGTAATGATCATTAGTTAAAATGAATCAGTATGGTTTATTAGCTATTGAGCATTAAGGGATGGTTAGTTTTACTAGAAATGGGTTTTTTTCTGTCAGGGGACACAATATTGGTTATTTTTAACCAATTAATCGACCAAAAGTTCGACAAATGAACAATAAACTTACAAACTTGTACATATATTGTTAATTCGCTGAACTAATAACTCAACAAATTCAGCAAACTCTTGTGTTCAACTACCACGAAAGAATGTTCAAACTTGGCATGTGGATTTAATCGTCATATACATCATATCATGTCTCATTAAAGTCTTATGGATCCTTCGTTAAGGGGAGTGCTAATGTTCTCTTCTTCTGACCTGATCGTCTATATTTCACTTAAAAGGTTTGAGAGGATTGTAGTCACAACCCCTCTAATGTAGTGGGAGCCCAGTGCAAAATAAGTGCTAAACAAGGAGCCTGGAAGTTTGAATCTTCAGTTTAGTTTACCTTCATTTTGAGCTGAGATACACTGTGGACTTTTAACAAAATTGTGCTGTTTCTTGTATGCCTGTATTATTTCTAGAGTGAATTAAAGGTGCAGCATTAGTGTATCGTTGTGCACTATACCATACAAATGGACCCACATATTAATATTTACATATTGTTTTAGTGCATTAATAAAATAAATACATTTACAAGGTAGGCTAT
Source organism: Mola mola (assembly GCA_001698575.1). Classification (NCBI taxonomy): domain Eukaryota; kingdom Metazoa; phylum Chordata; class Actinopteri; order Tetraodontiformes; family Molidae; genus Mola; species Mola mola. The sequence continues at coordinate 8,226,541 of KV751317.1, read as the reverse complement.
CTTTAATATATTCAAGTAATTTCTTCACAGAATGTTTTTTTTAATGTTTATGTGTGACACATTTTCGGCGTCGTATCTTCGGGAACATTCAGAGAAAATAGCCGTGTCTTAAAAAGTCTCAGCTCTCTCTCCAACCTGCCTATCGTAACATTTGTCAACCTGCATCCACGTCCTGTTGATTATTTATTGATTCTTGACTTTATGGATTCTGTGGATTAACTGAACTGGAATGGCCTTGTTAACCTATTAAAAACGCATTTGCCGTATGAGAGAGTAGCACCCAAAGCAAATTAACTCCACCTTCCAGTTGCCTTGTTTTAAACTCTTGTATCATTGAAGTGGCCACATTATGCAGCCTGTACTGCTCCATCACACCTGCACACATCATAGAACCACAACTGCACACAGATAACCAACAAACCAACTCTTCATCAAACTGGAACCACTAAAATTCAGCGATTCAGGGATGCACTTATTTCTTCTTTTATTATTGAACTGTTGATCCTGGGATAATCTAGAATATATATGTTATATTTAGTTTGTTGACATTTAGCCTGTGCTCCTATTGGTTTGTTTAAAACCTTTGTGCTAGATTTTTGAAATAAATTCAATGTATCTGTTTCTACAGTCAGGCATAATCACATCATGAGCAGATTAAGCCTTAACTTCCCATATGTGTCTAAAACACTGTCACAGGTCTGTGAGCAGGTGGATCAGATCATCACTCGACGTTTCCATCAATCACGTTTACCTGTTTGGTCGACCGTACTGTGCACTTGTTTTTCCTCCCTTCTCCTCCCTCTTCTTCCCTCTTTCCATTCGACTGACTTCTTATCCCCTCCTTCCTCTCCCCAGGCACGCAGTCCGTCTGTGTTCTTTAGTCTTTTATGGCAGGCCTCCTCTAATTAGATCAGGAATTATGGTTTGGATTAGGTGATGGAGGGGCATGCCAGCCCTTCCTCTGACCATGGTAGCTATTTCAAGTCACCATTTCAAAGTTATGTGCTTAATGCCCCCCTCTACATTATAACACAGCTGCAGCAAGAGTGACAAACACTGTTAATCTCTTGTTTGCTGGCAGTCCATTACAAAGGGGTAAAGCAGGATTTTTCTCCAGCACTGTAAACACTCAAAATTCAGCATTGTCCATTACCTCTTAAACACAGTCGATAGCAAGCATCATTAATTAAACTGCGGGAGTAAGTGGGGTTACATAAATTGAAATGAATAATAGGGCACAAACAGAAATAGAACGCATGTTTCAGAATTGTTTCCTCAGAAAACTCCCAAATGTAGTCACGTAGATTAAGGAGGTTTGGCTCCTGCTCTCGCTTCTGATGTTCTCACCAATCCCAGGGATGGGTTTAGTCATGGAGAGCTCTTTTAATTTGTTTGCCACATGCTCACATTTTCTAAGAAAAAAAAAAAAAGATCAAGTAGGCATTTAATTACTTCAAGGAAATAAATGACTTCCCATAGCTATTGCGCTGCCGCCAAGTCGATTGCACGCAAGCTGCAAAGAACATAAAATATTTCACCACTTGTATTTGCAACGCCGCTGTTGGGGCGATGTTTGGCGGACAATGAGGGGAAACGTTAAACTAAAACATAACTTCTGTATCTTTCATCTCAATCTGTGTGCACGAGACACTCATTGTTGGCCATTATGTCATCTCCGATTATGTATAATGGAATGGATCCCTCACGGTGAATGTCTGAGGCATGATACAGATCAAGACTAGCATGTTGTGTTTAGAGCGCTGACAAGAGATGAGACACCAACGAGTCCCCGGGTGACTGACTGAGGTCCCAGCAGCCTGTCGCTCCGTGGGAACCATCAAGGGGCCGTCATGTCAAGACATGCCCACCTACATTCGACAGCAGGAGAGAGGAACTGTGCCCCCAAAGGTTTTTACAATTTAGTTCATTTTTAGACATCTGCGGGAGAATTTCCTCTCTGTACATGAACACAATCTAGCGTATTCATCCTTTTTGAGCACAGGCTTTATGGATGAACAAAGAGCGGCGACTCCCGTGAGGGACTGCAGGCGACTGACATCACTTTCGTGCACAAATTACGGCCACATTGTGCCGTAATATCCCCTCTGGGGAAAACAGCAATCCACCTGATGACGACTGATAATCGAAATCTGAGAGAAGACTCCAAAACTCCCAAAAGGTGACATGGAATCGGCCCCGTGTGCCTAATGGGGCTGAAGGAACATCTGCCAAAAGCCACAGTTGAAATCCATATGGCTGGGAGTTAATTGGTGTGCGCAGGCCCAGGCTTGACGCGAGCATGGATACATAACAATCTGTGTGGGTGGGCTGAGGCGGCTGGAGGGTTGAGGTCGAACGTCAGTCCCCTCTCGTACCGTTTCACAAGGTCGAGCGAGGAGCTGAGATGGAAGCTCTTGTGGCACTTCCTGCAAGTGGCATAAATGTCTCATTAACGGAGAATTGTAGAATTTTTCGGCCGAGGCCCTTTTCCCCAAACTTTGAGAAGCTCAAACTTTTAAACAATCTTTTTGTGTGGGTGTGTGTATGGGGGGGGGTTACTCGTACAGAGTTCGGTGGCTACGACCAATTAGCTTGACAAAGCTAGCGGCACACGGCATAACAGAATCACTTTTTTACCACTACTCTCAAAAGTTTATGTGTCTGGTCAGTGTCACAATGACTGCAAAGATACCGTATAAAACTAAACTGACGAAGCTCCTCAGTCCCGATCTGTCAGTTTTTTTTCACTGTTCTTAGCTGCTTTTCAATGTCTGGAAAAAGATTTGCAAATTTGATTTTTTCCAATTCGTTTGTCTTCGACAAGCATCAGAAAGCAATGGAAAACAATTGACTGATGGTGTCGATGGAGCTCTGCCAGTGGGAGGAAGCAGGAAAAAGAAATATTTGTCTCATTCAGTATTTTTACAGTTACTGAGTCAAAAACACGCGTTGTTTCACTCTAAGTATCTGCTCCATGTTACCAGACACTTCAATAACATTTTGACTGTGGTCAGTGGCAAAAAAGTGAATTGTTTCACTCTTTTTGCACTGTATATTCCAAACGATTGAACTCAATATTGGATTAATTTTCAAAAAATTCTGTATTCTGGGAATTTTAGAGCCTCAAAGTTCAGGAAACGACGCTCAGGTTGAAAAATACTGTAATTCTCCTTTAACGTGGGTGACCTCAAGCCAATCCATCGTCCATTTCCGTACTGGGAGAACGACTGCAGCCTGAGACAGATAAAATGTAGGTTTGTGTTTTGCCATTTTGTGACTTCAATAACGTATATGACATAACACGAGTGAAGAGGGATCTCTGGTTACTGTCTGGTGAAGCTTCTGCAATAAAGAGCCACAGGGCCCGTTCCCCCCCGAGGTCCTTCCCACATCGGAGAGGCGTGATTCATTAGGACAGCAGGTCTCCTGGGGGAACTCTCAAGGGCCTTCTAATCATACAAGTGACTGGGGTAAAATGCAAAAACACTCATAGAGAGCGAGCAACAAACCTGTTTCATTCCAGCACTAAACTGTGCTTGAATCATTTGCATGTTTTTTTTCTTTGTTTTGTTTTTGTTTTTTACATTCTCTCACAGCAAAACACACAAGTTGGGCCCCATCAACAAATTGCCGTGATCCCTCCGACCCCCAGTCAGCCATGGGAATTTCCATTAAAGGCGTTTGAGTCAGAATCGGCGTACAAATAAATGGCGAGCTCCTGGGAAATCACGGCAGCAAGCAGATACATGTTAAAACTCAGGAGAGGCCTTCCCCAAAAATCCAGATGTGCCGGGGAGCGCAGAAGGGGCTCGGGCCTCCGTGCCAGTAATGAAGCAATTAGACAGACAATTATGAACACCTGTGATGCTGATTGGCACCGTGCGAGGCCGTCTCCATCCACGGCGCTCAAGACGGCCCAATGTTGCTAAAGTTAACCTCTAACAGGGCCCGTAATGACGACGAGGGGCCAAAAACACACCGCGCCGACGCTCACAGGAGGTTCGCATTAGGCGGACGGGCTCATCCCGCACGGCCGCTTGCGTCATGTGTTATTGAAACCAGCCCCTGTATAAACACAACTCCGATAAATTGGGGTCTCAATTTTTCTGATTCATTAAGGTTAATGCAGTTTTAATTAGTGCTTGATTTGAAGCCTATTAGACGCAATTTCTAAGTCCATTTCGGGGAGCTGCAGAATGACATTGCGTGGGATTATTAAGATAAAAAAAGGCGCAAGTTGGAATTGTAGTCCCTGCTGGCTTGACGCACAGATTCAGGGATTCCTCTTTTCACGGTAACGGCCTGTTTATTTGCACAACTGCTTTCAGGCACATTAAAAGCGTCTAATGAATAGAGAGCTTTGGCTACAGGGTTTGCATCACCCAATGCAGGAGCAAATGAAATTGGTGGTTATGGCCTGATTAAAAGGATGCTCAGGAAGTAGGATGAAACAGCTGAGGGCTCCATAATTATAAGCCATCTAATGGGGATTGCGACAGAGAGACTTCACAGCTTGTTCCTGAAGCTGTTGGGCTTTTTTTTTTTTTTTTTTTTATAAGTCAGACAATTTGAGGTTCTTCTGAGATGTTTGAATTTCACGATGAGTGCAAGTAAACAAACCACTGAAGCGGTAAACAGGGATGCAGCGACACTTTAAACTGACCACCTCTGTTAAGGGACTGTCCAGACATTGTTGGAGGTAGTCAACAGTGTTTTTTAAGAGCTGGTAGTCAGAGGAACGAGGTTTCAGATTGATCTTTGTGTGTCTTATTTGTTCAGAGGTGAAAATATTGCAGTGTTAAAGTCTTCGCTTGGACCCTCTTCACTCATTAGTTTGAATTGAGCCTGACTGTTCACGGTCCTTCACTGACAAAACACAAGGTTGGCCATAATTATTTTGTTGCGTTAGCCATAAAAAATCTTGGGAGGGTGAGCTTTGCTTTAAGAAATAAAAGATTCAAACTGCTTTCCCTAATATTTAGACACTTAAATATAATTTATATCACATTATAATATAGTCACACGGATGGGTGAGTTGTTAACTACAGCAGTTTTTGCATCACTGGCAAAAAGTCTTATTCTTTATTTTTGTTTCACTTACATGAGAGCAAAAAGGAAGAATTAGGAAAAATTTTAATTAAAGATCAGTCCTGATTTTTTTTTATACAAAAAGCAGCCTTTCATGTGTGCTTTGTATTGCATCTCCTCTGTCCCCGAGTCCAGTTTTGGAATTTCAACTTTGCACATTTTAAATTTTAATATTGATCTTATACTGTATCAACTTCATGCCATTTTAATATGAAATGCACTATTACCTGTAATATGAATTATTATTATTTATCTCTTTACAAAAAAGATCACGTGTCTCTTGGGGCGACTGTCATTTCCACCACACAACACACATTGTGAACGCAGCGCGTCTGTAAAGGGTTTGTACTCTTGCTGAGCACAGGAACGTGCAGTCACACAGAGCTCACGGCTGCAGGACAGAGTTAGTTACATGGCTCCGACTGGACTGAGAACAAATCAAGGTGCATTGCTGTAAACTCAGGAATAGATTATATTTCATTAGAATTTAAACAAATAATAGGAAAAGTAACACTTCATATGACAGGATTTGTGTATCTATACTGCTGACTCTAAACATTGGTGTTAAGGGGTAAAATAAGCTAACTAGTTTTTAAAAAATGTGACAAAATGTCATTTCCGTCACTTTGTATATTGAGATGACATATTCCAACACATAAAGACACAGTGATGGAAATGACGGCCTGTTTTAAATTCCTTTCTGTTGTCTCTTAATATATTCAAATTGCAAAAAGAAACACTCCACTCTGTTAATTCATATTGTAATATAGCAAAATGATGTATGATATGTAAATATTTTGATGGAAATGACAATTGTCCTTAAATGTTAATAAGATAAATATTTGAATAAAACAAGTGCAAATAAAAAATGATATATTGTTTGAACAATTTAAACAAAGTCACTATCAGGAAGTGTACAATAAATGGAGATATTAAGTATATATATACATTTTTATTATCAGGTGTTTGATTTTTCAAACATTTTTTGCCCAAAATTGCCCATAGTTAAAGAGTCACCCAGCTATAAGGATGTTGCAAAGTTTTTGTAAGTGTATTTTTTTCTCAGTATAAACCCTTGAGAAAATACCAAAATCATTTATTTATTTATAAATTCTTTGTTTATATAGAGTTTGGCAAGTTTGTGCAGTACATGTAGCTTATTAGGAGTATAGGATCGCCAAGAGTGATGTTGGCATAAATTCAAAATGAATAAATCACTGTATAATTTAGAGCTAAAAAAAACCAAACAGTATGTTCATCAATTTGCTGATGATCTCACTGACTGACTTCACAGTTTTGTAAGAGGCTAAATGAAAACGTTTTTCCAGTTCACTCTCTCAGGTGACATCAAAATACTATACAAAATGTATCTCATTTTTAAATTAGAGTAGGGACAAAAGTGATATGTCTATGTGATAAAAGAAGTACAGAAAGAATTTAGAAATACTGAATATTGATGAAGATACCACCGGATAAGAAATAATATGGACCCTAAAATACATCCCTGTGGTACACCACCTGTTTTATGAATTAGATTGTTTGATGGCATATTGCTTATGAAGCTAAATTAATTCTTTGGTGAATTGCAGAAAAACTACTGCGTTAATGCTATGGCCACCAGAATATCTAAATTAAAGATATCAAATGCTACAAGGGGACATTTATTGTAGGAGCTGTCTATAGTTTGTAAATTAATTGTTATTTTATACAACCCAATTCTACTGATAGTGTTTCATTCCATCATATTTATACGTGTTTATTATTTAGAAAAAATATTGAGGAAATAATTAATGATTATATTCAAAATCTTTTAAAATATGAATGTACATTTAGGTTCATACAAAAGTTACAGATGCTTCACTGGAGCTTACAATAATAACTAATACTTGTCAGGCTACAATGACATTATAGTGTTTGTAACCACTTATAATTTTTTTTAATATCAATATTAGTCATATTTCTTATGACTGCAAACTGTATTCAACAAAAGGCAAACAGACAAACAAAAAAAATTGTGGCCGCTGTACATAATGACAACAAGCCATTTAGTGTGTTCATATGTGTGTGTGTGTGTGTGTGTGTGTGTGTGTTTGTTAATTTGTTAATATTTCTGGGTTCTGTCTCTATCGAATATTAAGACAACAAACAAAACTTAAGCATGTCCCAGAACAGTCTGATCAACTGCAGCATTTTTTGTATGTTTTAAAAGCATCTCTCCCTGTTCACACACAGTGTAAACAGTCAATAGACCCGACTGACTCCGCGTGAGTGAAAGTGAGCAGGCTTTACAAACGGCATCAGTGCAGTGAGGAAGGCGGAAAATTACAGGAAGAGAGTGCAGAGCTGAACTGCTGACAGCAGGAGTCACAATACATTAGCAGATCCTCTAACTGGCTGCTCTTTCTGCTTGACATCCCCAGTGCACTGTGTTGAACTGTTAACACACATTGTTTGACATTGTCACAGCAACACACACACACACACACACACACACACACACACACCCTGTGTAGGCAGGGAAATTGTGCTCCAACGAGGTTATGAAACAGGTGGAGCGCAGGTTGTTGTGGCAGAGCTGGCACTTTTTGCATGTCTGTAAATTGTCAGCAGAAGAGCGTAAAATGGTCCCACGTGTAAAACTGCAGCTTCACGGGCTCCACTTCAGAGACCTGAGATCAATTTTGGTGCATTTATATTCCGAGAGAGAGGCACACAATGGGAATTCGCTAAAGATCAGTTTTCAAATGGATAATAGGGTTGTGAAAAGAGGGGATCTACAGGGCAATGCTTTCACACACTCTTATGGCTTCATATCTCTGTAACACGAGCTGCTTCACTCTCAACACCTCCACGAGCCCCTTTTTTCCCACCTAAATCAAATTCAATTTGAGTTAGTCTTGCACTACTATATTATCAGACCCTACCGACGCTATTATTAATGAGAGAACACATAATCATGGTATTGAATTAAAATGATATCTGTTTTCTTTTCATTTAAATCCCAATCGTGTTTCAACCAAGGTAAGACAGTTTATATTTTTCCCTCAATGTCTGTCTGCCTATCCATCCGTCTTGCCACCAATGTGTGAGCGTTGGTGCGGAGAGCAGCTGGTGAGGGTCCAAAAGGTGCAGCTCACACTGTCCCTTAACCCGCTGCAGCCACTAGATGGGGTATGATAACCACAGAGGGGCTCTCCCTGTGGGACGCCTCCAGCTCTGGTGAGTGCTGCTGCTCCTGGGAAGAGGAGAGGAATTCGTCTGCCAAGTTCACCACGGATCCACCCATTGGCTTCTCCTTGTTACGTCAGTCATCATTATTACTGTTTCTCTTCCTGTTTCCCAAACCGATCTAATGATGCGCACGGTACACGTTGTGCAGAAAGGCCCGAGACTGTCCCCTTACAAAGTCAGCTGTGGAAGACTCCAGCCGAGCTATTGATGATGCAGTGGCCATCACTTTGCATTAATTTAATTCGGTTCATCTTAGTCTTGCAATTTATATAATGTTATTATATCTTGTAAGACCAATTGACATAGTTTGCAAATGTCATGTCATTTGTCATTTCTAAGACAATCAATAGTAGCAAGCAAACGAGAGTATAGTTCTTAATTTTTGTGTTTTCTATTGAGTAAAACTTTTTTTTTCCAGCTAAAGAAAATGAAACTAAGTATTTTACATAAATTGAAAGTTTGGACGTGGCATAATTTGGTTGGATTGATATACTGAAGTAAAATGCACACAGTACAAACACACAAATGGTCTTCTACGGCCAGTGATGTGTTGCTGTGACAACATGGCCCTCCAGCCTCTCTGTACACTGGAGACTAAAGCAGGGAAATAAACATTAATGTACTCTGGTATCTAAATTCTGACATCTTTCAAAACAAAATAAAAATGAGCGCAATTGACAATATCTATATACAAATATATATTAAAAAGTCTATCAAATGACACCGTTAAATGAAAAGAGATATCATTTGCTGACTGACTCCTGATGTCTGTGTGCTTACGCCAGGATCGTACTTGTGTGTCAGTGCTGCCCAGACTCTGGGCCTCCCGTGGCTCTCGCTGGAGTTCAAAGCAGTTACATGACACCAACGTTCCGATCCGACTTCTCTTCTGTTGTCTCTTGCCAACAGTTTCCCTACTTTGTGGTGTTACATATTCAACATCGCAGCCACAAAATAAAACTATTATGATTTAAAGGGGGATAAAGGGAATCTAAAATGTTAATTTTGTTGCACCGAACTGGAATTTGAGTCGAAAAAAACCCCCGGCTGGATTACTTGTGAACATAAATTGAAAATGTGAATGTTTTTGTGGAGAGCGCCTCTCTCATTTTTGATGGAAATGAGTCCAACTTTGTTACACATACTGTGTTTGTTCATGCAGCCTTTTAAACAAATATTTGTCAATGAAAGATGGCCTCTCTCTCTCTCTCTCTTTTTTTATATTTGCTTGTAAAACTATTTTCAAAGGCTACTGTTTTGTACTAGCATGTATGTGTGTGTTTACAGTATAAACAGCAACATTATAATCTTAATCTTAAGCAAAGCGCAAATGGATGCTAAATCACCTACTGAGAGAGAAAGTTTTGGCTTTTCCTGAACTGAAGCTTCCTCAGTTTAATTGCGATATTACTGAACTTTTAAGTACCCACAGGCTGTACAGTAAAACCCCTGTTTTCTAATGATCTGGCCAGAGGGGAACATATTCTCCTTTATCTGCATCAATGCTTTAAATGGTTCACAGACACTTCATTCACTTCAGTGTTCAAAATAGATTTATTTTACTTGGAGCACCTATGTCAACAGTAGCTACAAGAATTACTCTGGATGCGATCCCATTATAGGATGTCAAATATTTTGATGCTATTGGTAAATGGCAGAGCGGTGTGGGCGACAACAACTAGGTGGCAATTCTGCAATTTCTGGATCAGAATTTAATG
>KV751317.1:8188665-8207373 GCA_001698575.1 Mola mola | reverse complement strand
GTCATTCCCTATCAATTCACTTTGATCTTACATGGCAAAATTTTGCATTTTAATAAAAAAATTCCCCCACTGCTCAGTTTGCCGCCTTCTTACGCACCGTTCCCCTCACTTTTTCATTTCCTACCTTCCTCTTTTAACCAGTTTTATATTTCTCTCACAGTACGTAAAAACGGATTACGTAAGGTAAATGCCACTTTTTGTGAAGGAAATAAAAAGGATAATAAAATTATGTTTTGCGCTTCATAATGTAGCCTCTTGACATGCCACACCTACAGCAGATGTATAATTAAACTGCCATGCTTTATAATGATTAGCTCTTACGGGTGGTGCACAGTCAATTATGTGTAAAGTATAAAACTTTTCTCATGGTTATTAAACTCACTTCTGTGGAAATTCCCTCATAGCAGACTAAAGATTATAATTTTACCTCTTAAACGCATAGAGGTCTGTTGATTTTTGTTTATTGCCAAATAAACCTAAATCAGTGGAAAACTACTGTAATAGTTTCTTGGAACTCTCTATAAATAACACGTTCGCCCCTGGGATGAAAGTTGCACATCACGGCGCGTCTCCGCCGTGTGCTGCAGCTGTGTGTTTCTATCAGTCTGTTATAATGAGAAATCAACTGTCTGCAGATCAGCTGCTGAAACGCTGTAACGAGCCATGAGCGCTAATACTTGAGGATCAGTTGCACTGGATGAGGCGGCTTTATCCAGTTATTAGGGTAATGTAATGGAGTCTCCTAATCCAAACCCACCAAACCCTTCCACCGTAGGGGGCACAATAGTGAGGCAACACGTTATTCCGCCACAAAGCTGACTTCCCCGCTAATATAGGCAGGACACTGAGGCTTGCAGCCCATTCGAACAAGTCCTTCACAGTATCTCCCATAAAATGATTTTCTCCCTTCTTTCTCTCTCCCCCTCTTTTCCCCGCTAACTCTCTCTCTCCAGCAAAACGCTCTGCTGCCAAGGCGCACTCTGCACTCCTTAATGCCAAATTAAACCCCAACTCTTTTATTTTAAATGAGAAAAGGCAAAAGAGTGCGCCGACAATCTTGATTAGGTGAAAGAGAAGGAGGAGAGAGAGGAGTAGCAAAAATTAAAGGGTATTAAAAAAATACAGAACATTACGTTTATGCTGTCCGGCACAATTGGTGCTAATTGGCAGATAATCCGGGAGCTCCGGGCTGCCTAATGCCGGGCTGCGTATAGGAACAAGCTGGGCCTCTTGTCCTCTTCCGCCAGACTTGTACAAGCCACGGGATGGGGTCAGAGCGCGGTGGAGGGGGAGGGATTAGCGCTGGCATTGTTGGCTCTTTCCACTGGAACATGACCTTGACGAGACTTTGATTCACCCTCCCACCCCCTTCTTCCCAGTATTCCAGAAACATGAACTTCAATAGGGGCATAATGGGCACTTTTAGAGCGCCAAGAGAAACACATGAAACATAGAGGCACCCCAAATAAAGCCTGGCATTCCCACCACCTCTGCATTCAAACCCTCTTAGGCCAAAGATCTCTCGGAATACAGTTTGCGCCGTGTTTACGCAGCCCCGCACTGCAAATAGCTTCTCAAATTGGGATTGTGGATGGATCGGAGCGGAGTCAAAGGGAATGTGCAATTTACACACACAAGCTTATAAAAAAAACAACAAATTAAACTCTGTCAAAAAGGAATGAAAACAGTTTATCCAGGATGATAGCGCAACAATTTTAATGGCACTTTGCGCTCCGAAACAGCTGCTCTATCTGCGACAATAAAGTGTGCCAAAACAAGAGTGGTCATCCAAAAAGGACTGTGGGAAAGCCGGTAAATGTTATGTGTTTTGAAAATGGTTCAGATAATCTTTATCCTAATCCCTTAATTGGGAGTCAATATGGTCTCCAGTGGACATACAAAGCTGCTGACTGGAAGGAACTCGGGACAGAAAGGAGCCCTAAAAGGGGGCCATCTACACCTGGGCGCCAAGTGCCCTTTTCACTACTCCGAGGAGGCTTTCAAGCAAGTCCTTGGCTGTGAAAGTTCCCATGTTAAAAGCACTACCTATTACGGCATATCCGAAAGAGATGTATTTCCGCACAGTGTTTGAAGATTTGCCATTTGCATGAGAAAAGGGCCTCTGCAAAACTGTAACTTGTGGACTGATCAAAAGCCGCAGGCCGTTCTCGAGTTGAATGGCTTTCCCCCTCTGACACGAAAGGGGCTCTCTTGAGGCGCCTTTGCGGCGGTGGCCTTGGAGGTTAGGAAAATGTAGCCTCTCAGACCAAACGGAACTATTCTCTGGAGTCCGGGCAGCACTTGAGTCTGCAGCAATAGAAGAAAGCCGGTTGGCCGCCGTGGATCAGTACTTCAGCGGGCCTCACTAACATTCCTTAAGAGGGCTTTTACTATTACTATGGTCGGCCTTTCATGTCAAGAGTAGTGTGTGTGTTTATGTGTGTGTGTCTGCATGTGTTTACATCTGAACACCTATGCAACATTATTTCAAAATTAGAATTAATTGCCCAGACAATATGTGAAGTTTTATCCACATTACACACAAATGTCCTGATAAAATGTAAAGGTTGCTAATGTTGGGAAAAAGTTAAACCTCTTATTAAGAGTCTTGAAACATAAGTAAGTATCACTATGCAAAGGAAAATAAATGCCTTAAAAGGGGTCTTTCAGGTCACACACACACACACACACACACACACACACACACACACACACACACACACGTTTGCCTCACTGGATATTGGCACAATCTGTCTTTGCAAACATCTTCAAAGTGGACAGAAGAGCGATAAGGTGCTGCGGCATTTGTTTTTCTTTCCAGATCTACCGAAAGTGTTTTGACTGGATGCTTTTCTTGGGAGAGGACTTGTGACAGTTGGAAGAGGTCTTCGCACCAGTAAAGTGTCAGCTGAGGGGCGAGTAGCCGCTCCAGATCGATGGGTAAGGGAGGCTTACTGATCCTCAGGCCAATCCGGACCATTCCCGCTCCCCTCCTCCAATCTCCGACTCTGTGACTCAGCTGCTTTCACTTAGAGAACACGGAGAGAGCGGGGTCACGGGGTCATACCATGACCTCATCAAATTAGCCCCAACCGAGAGAGGTGTTTAGCACAAGCTAAAACAAGTAATCTGAAGGGCATTAAATGCAAATGCGATGACCATATGCCCACTTCAAACACGGACAGCTATCATCCAGCCACACACACACGCACAGCGGAACCATTCACATGTCTCACAGGGTCGGGGGCTGTTAGGATGACAATGGGTTTCTGTCATGCCAACCAGGTGCAAAGCATTTCAACTGCTGGCCGAGTCCTGAGCCGTTTCATATCTATTAAAAGAACATTTGCAACGACAAGTCTGCAACTGAATTACTCTCTGCCTCAGAGAATAGATATCGCTTACACACACGTATGATGTGCCTCTATATCTATTTTCCATCTTGATCTTAAACTTGAAATATGTAAATAAAGGTTGAGGGGGTGGGTGGGGGTGGCGTTTAGAGAGGTTTATCCAGTGGTTGAGGAGGAAGTGAGAGAAAACGGCAGAGTAATATTTCTCCATGTGTGCCTGTTAGCGTGAAGGACAGGCCAGTCAGGCTGTGAAGATTATGGGCGAAGACTGATTTTGCCCCCTCAGGCGGCGGCCGGGCTGGGAACATGTGGCAGCTCATATATGCTAATAAGCACCTGTGGAGACGAGGGGGGCAGAAAACCCCCAGCGGGCTCTGCAGCCGTGCCACCTGCACAGACCTCCACTGTGCCTCACTGAGGCTGGAAAACCTGATGAGCACAACTCGAGCACTCGGGAAAGTTGGCAAACAATCCCAATTGATGACCGATAAAAGTGTCAATGTTATTTGTGTGGTATCTTCAGCTGTCCTGCTGTGTGATGCTGATGTGATCGCTGATTTCTTTTCCTTTTCTTATTGACTTTTGGCTGTTTTCTTCTTTTGTTTTGCTGCTGCACAAGATGTAAAGTCACCTCCTGTGCAGAAATCTCCGTAATACCCAAACCCAAATGGATTAAAATTGACCTGTTTGACTAGAAAACACGCTCTAGTGGCAACTGTTTGTACTGTACGCCATCTAAATATACGAGCCTCTGGATGATACAACATAACACTTGTTAAATGTGTCCTGAGTAGCACATTCAAACTGCCGGAGGCTTGTATAAAAGTCCCACTTGTTTCACGCCGATGGTGCGTTTGTGTGTGTGTGCGTGCGGCGCACGATTTTCGGCCTCATTCAAAACGGCGCACAGCTGCTGACAAGGAATGCGAGAGCAAAAAGAAGACATTGTGGGAGAGCGCCCTCCTGTCAATCAAAAGAAGTCTTATTAAATTTGTTTAAGCTGTGAAAGCATTTTGAAGTAAAGAAACAACATTCTTCACATGTTCTTCGCGGCCTCCAATTTTCCTCGACAAAGTTTCCGATCAGACAAATGTCTCTTCGACTGAAGGTGAAAAGAGATTTATTTTGACCCGCAAAACAAGAACACAATAACTGAACTCTCAAATCCATATGAACAGAATGAAAAGTTATGAATAGGCAAGCTTTGCTCATAGTGAGATCATATGGGTTGTTCACATGCTCTGTCTAATGGCAGAAATGTCCATCAGCACCACATGATTTTTATACGTGAGAAACAGGCATGTACCTAAATTTGGACTTATAAAAGAGCTGTGGTTGTCGCCAGTTTGTGCTTGTTCTCCCGTCTGAGTGCTTTATAAACCACATTAAAACCTGTCAGTGTTTAGAAAATATGCAGCTCGGTAATCTTCACAAATCTCCTCTCAGCTATGAGTGATATTCTTATGCATTTTTTCAATGGCTAAACTTAGCAGGCTAATCATCCTCCACTGATTTATGGTACTTCATATTTTTCACATCTGGATTCCAGGAATATTTAAGACACCACTTTACCACACTGTACATACTTTACTGACAATCGGGCTGTTTCACCACAAATATCCTCATCTTTTGCAATTCCGGAGGCTGTTCAGCGAGCGTGCGTGCTCGGGTGCACCAACATAGAGCAATAACTTTACTGTAATGTAGCCAAAACACTGAAAATGACTCTCAGCTCGTCAGGCAATTTCACTTAATCAGTGTAAGCAAATGGAAAATATTTATATTGAATATCACAGCGACAGTGAAACTATAACCCCCTCAGTCAAAGCGAAAGTTCAAATAAACTTTTCCAATTCTTGTTATACTTAAAGTCAGTTGAGACCTTATTAATAAAAATCTCTTATTTGAAATTTAATTGCGCAACACAGCGCTTGGGTGTGAAGCTGATATTAATTTCTTCTCAACTGAGTATGTTTGAGGAAATTAGCCAATGTCAGCACAAGAGTTATCAACCACAAGAGTTCAAGTCGGACACATTACAAACACACACACAATCATCATTGTTGGAATGAATTCACATCATCAGCAAATGACATAGTTTAATTTTCAACTTTGCTCTTAATTATTAAGTTCTTCCATGAGCAGCACCATAAACTTATTCATTTATCTATTCATTTCTAGTCATTCCGCACCATTTCTTTCCTCGTGGTACTGCTGACTTGTCAAACCTAAATTATTCGTGCTGCTCAATGAAAAAACTGCAGTGGGACGTCTGCAGATGCAAAGAAAACAAGTTTTTTAAGTTTTTGTGTACACATTGAGAAAATATTTTGATATAACTTTGTGGAGCGCTACTGGAAACTTTATTCAAACTCTATTCCACTCATTAAACTCTACAGTGCTAAAAACTACCCGCCACACACACACAAAGATGATGTATCTTGAGGAAAATAAATCGACAAATAAATAAATAGCACAGAAAATATATGGTAAATGAATATCAGCACACATGAAGGGACATGCTGCACTTAACTGTAATATTAGTATTTAAGATGGGGAGGAATGTATTAGTGTATAGTTCACATTCTGTTAATAAAAGCCCTTTGCCTCCAAATGATTCTCTTCTGAGTCACCTTCAACTAACATTTCTCCCAGTCTTTCATTAGCTAAACAAAGTGGAGTGCCCTCTAGTTTACATGATGCTGAAATTTCCGTGAGAACCACAGTTTGTGCTGTGAACTCAATGAAAACAAGCCCCACGCATCTCAAATCCCTTAACTGGGACTCAGTGGGCTTTTGCCCCTTCAAGGAGAGCAGAAGTCCATGATAATGACTACGTGTTTTAGACCAAAGCCCCCCCGTCCCCAAACTTCTAATAAAAAGCTTCAAAGATAAGGAATCCCGATCAGCGCTTTGAGCAGTGGAAGCATTGCAAGAGCATGAGATCAACCCCTGGATTATTCTGCCCCATGCTGAAAAGCAGCCCTCTCCAGCTCTTGGCCTGGACATAATACATGTTGGCCGCCACATGGAACGCCATTCTGATTGAGTGGTGCCCCTTTCGCATAAGCAACAAGTGACAAAAGGGGAGATTGGGCAACTAACCTGCTGTTTAGATAAATAAAGGTACTCTATCAGCTCTAATAATTGCTAACCCCCTTTCCTCTTGCTCCATTGTCCACTGACAAGTGCCGCTTGGCCTCCGTCTAATTGCTGACAGATTTGATTTTGCAGCGGCAGCGGGAGCTCTGTTTGTGGCCTTTACATCCAGTAATTACGCTCTCCCTCTCTCCTCACCATCTCCGGTTTTGTCCTCTCCTTCTCCTAAATCCTCCTCTTCCCTCACCTCCTTCTGAAGCTCCCTAAAACGTCTTTGATAGTTTCCTTGTACGGGAGTAGATTTCAGCTACGTTTAAAGATGCTGTCAGTAAGTGATTCCACTTATCCCACGTGCGCATCCTGGACTAAATCTTTATTAACAGAAGTGACCCCTTAAACAGGTCGGGCAAAATATGAACTCAGCTGGATCATGCTTTGACATGAAATAACTCTACAGTTAGAAATATTGCTATAAATTATTTTGAATCATTTAGAGTAGTAAAGGATTCAGCAAATTAAATATGAACAAAACGTGCAGTGCGCTAGTTAAAAAACTAAATAATAATTTATCATATAGAGGAGAACAGCAAACAAACAATGAAAAATATACCATTTAGTGATATTGCGGGTTAAATTTGCTGTTCAGACTAATATGACCTGGAACAGTGTTTGCTGACTTTTTAAATGACATGTTCATGCACCCTGTGGCAATGACAATGATTTACAATAACATTCATATGTGTAAGCTATCAAAAGGGGTTTTATTACATGTTTTTATCTGCTGCAGAGACACAGAAATTAAGGCTTTAAGTTTTAGTATTTCCGAAAAACTTGAGATTTTAAGAGGTTGTTTTCAAACAATGCCAAAGTGCATTTACAGAGGGCACCTTAGATCTTAACGGGTTAAGTAAGTATTTTGATCGTATTTTTTGAATTCTAAAAATGTATCAAGCAGTCTTGAATGTCAGCAAAAATTATCAATTTTTGTGAGAAATTTGAGCTCCTGAAACTGTGCATTTATTTTCAAAAATTCCTGGAAGTGTAGAATGAGATGCTAAAAATGAGCTTGGTTTACAAACAGGAGCAACTCTGATAAAATTCAAAGAGGCTGCTATAATGTGTCTTCAGCTTTAAACAAAACGGCACTTCTTTCCTGCAGCAGCGGGGAACATTCCTGCACACGCTGGTTTCTTAACAAGTGTTGCCTTCCCTCTTCTTCTCCTCCGGCCTGCAGGCTGCATGTAAGAAGCACCGCTACCCCACGGGAGAGCCAGAGGGTTCACTCCAAAAGCTGCGGAGCCCAGGAGAGCCTCCACAATCACCCTCGCAACATTAAAAAGCTAATTATCCCAGGAACAAAAGTACACTTTATTTTCACTTAACACAATTAGTCATAAACTGCGTTTCTGAGTTCTGAATCTACACAGACTCCCATTCTTTGCCAATTATTCACAATTTCATGTACGTGTCACATTCAGACTTTCAAAGCAAACATATTTTCAGTGCTGGTGTCTGTGTTAATCATCCCACCCACACATTTCATGGATTAGTTATTCACATTGCATGAAATATGAACCAGAGTGCAGCTCTGCCAACTATATATGTACGTATTATCCAGAATATTTCCATTGGGGAGTTTGAAAGGGGTTAGGTAGACACTATATATACACTGAGACAGCGAGAAAGAGGGAGAGAGGGAGAGAGAGAGAATCAATGATCCCTAATCCACTCAACAAGCAGCTCAGATAATTATGCATTTCATAAATGATTAGCAAAATACAGGAATATTTAATCCCTCTTTGCATTGATGTTTCCTGAAACAGCTCTTAGGTACACCAGGGCACATGATGAGCATCAAATTGGCCTTTCTGCAGGAAAATAGGGTATTTGTGGCAAAAACCATGTCACATTTTTGCCAGCATTAGAAAGAGGTTCATAACATATCCATAATTGAAAACTATTTACAACCTGATGGGAAGGCTTGGAGTGCATTGTGCTGTTATTAAAATCAATTTAAATATAGAAGGAGAGCTCGCTAAAATGAACGGTATTTCTCCTCTTACCTGGAGTTTACCCATCTGGATTGTTTTCCAGTTTGGAGAGATCAGTGGTGGAGATGTCTGCCTTTTCTTGAGTCATGATTTCTGAGATATGGTGGGGGGAAATAGTTCTGTCCCGTTGCAGAGAAAACAAAAACAAAACAAAAAAAACTAACAAACGACAGCATCTCACACTATCACAATCTAAAAAAAAGAAGGTGATTAATTTTGGGGTGAAGTGTCCCTTTAAAGGATGAACTCTCAGGTGTGACATTGACACATGCAAATTATTTTTTTTTTCCCCATGCGTTGTCATTATATCTGCATATACACTCAATATGCAGAATTGAGATGGAACAAAGTACAGATACTCATCTAGTGTATTTCTACTTTCTGCTACTTTAAACTTTCACCCCATTGAATTTTGGAGGCAAATATTGTACTTATACAAAACATTTATTTAATATTTTAGTGACTACTTACTACATGCGGCATTAGAGCCTGAAATTTAATTTAAATTAATGGGTAGGTCACATGAAAATAACAGCTAATCAGAAAAATGCTGAATATTGGATCTCATAATGGTCATAAGTATTGTATTATAAATTATTTTGCATGTATGTGTGTATGTACATATTATTGTACTGTACTGTATTTACTTAAAGTAAATTTACGAAAATTACTTTTTATATTAAAAATACATTTAATATCAGATACTTAAAGACTTTTACTCATGTTGTATTCTTATTTGTGACTTTACGTTTACTTAAGTACAAGTTTGGAGTATTTTTTACAACACTGTCATTGTGGCACATGTTTCTTCATGAAAGATCTTTTTTTCTCCCTTTGAACTTTTCAGCATAATTTTCCTATAACAAGTAGTTCGTGGAGGCGCAATGACATCACATCCTTCTTTTCACACTGTGGCTGCATGGGAAGCAGTGATGGAGTTTTGTAAATCACACACCTCAGCTGAGTTAAATAGAAATCGCCTCGCACCCCTTAAATCTTCATAAAGCGATCTAATAAAATTAGTCACCTTAATATCGAGAAATCACAGTACAGTACTGACTGTATACATCACAAAAGGTCATGAGCCTCAAATTGCCAATCAGAGATGTCAGCCCGGCTTAATGTCATCTAGGTAACCTTTAGTGGTTGATATGACACCAAAATTAGACAATACCTCAGCATTTCTCCATCACGGGCCTTGACATTTGATGTCACGCTGACAGGATGAGAATGATTTCTGCAATTGTCAGCGTATCACCTCACGCAAGTACGAGAACTAAAGTCAATTAAAATTTCCTACAAACTGTTCAGAACAGAGACGGACTTGCTGCTCATGACAAACAGCAGAGGGTGGCAAACATGCGGGAGCTGCCGCAGACATCTGGAAGACATGTTAGCCCATGTGAAGATGTATTGTGTGTCGATAAGGAGGTGTCAGTGCAGTGTCCTGGAGAAGGAGAGGAGCGAGAGGGATGATGACAGCAGTGTGTCTGACCTGAGCGAGGAATGGCTCCGGGGAACAAAGAGCAGATACCTTCAGCAGAAGCTGGTAACACACTCGGCTCACTGGTACCGCTATTCAGACATGAGCCTTTAATAGTAATTTTATTTTTTTTCTTGTCTGGGCTTAAAATTTTTCTCAACTGTTTCTTTTGAGGCCAGTCGCAGGAAGACAATGGTGAGCTTTCACCTCCTGTTCATTTATGGGGGGCTGACACCCAGGACGGCCAATCATGGCTATCAGCTATCATCTAACCTGTAATCTGTGAAACGTGCCATTCCGGGTTAGACATGCTCACACTTTCTTGGCCTTTGGCAGCATGAATACAAAGGTCATCTATGTGCGCACTTAACCCAAAGATGGAAGATATTATCTTTTCATCCACAACCTTCACAGCATTATATAGCCGAGGAACAACGTACGCAAAATGCTTGAAAAAAGTGTAAGGGCATACAAAGAAAAAGTAATATGATTGTTCCTGCTTGGTTCTCCACCACAGCATGTGATCACATAATAGCTGCTCTTTAAAAGCAGTACACTCTTAACTTTAAATTTAACTCATCACATGAAAAATTACGCTGGAATAGTTTTAATACACACCTATGTGCATTGTCCCGGTGGTTTTTACTTTGCAGTTTTTAACACAATAATGAAATACATCATCCTGTTGAACTCATGGACTGTGTACCCCTGATATGGCTCAAGATGCTTCTTATATTTTTAACACTCTTCCCACAAATTTCTTCAATTATTCAACAACTATTTGACAGGAATCATAGTTTCATATGATTTACATGCAGGTCCAACTTTTCTACATTGTGTTATGTGAGTATATGTGTGCAGGAGAAAATGTTAATTTGACACTTAATATAGGCAAATTGCTATAAAACTATGCAGCCTGTTTAGCTGTGTGGGATGTTTATCCTTGTAGAAACTGGTAATAACCTGATTCAATTCTGCTTCAAGCTTTGAAGACTGGAAAACGTAATCATACATCCCACTCAGTTTTTCTGTAGGGCTGTAGGTAATACTATTTTATATCTGTGCTTTTTTAATGCACAGGCTGTCCAAATGCAACATTTATTTATCATTTAAATGTCTCACTCCATGTAGCAGTTAAGATATATACATACAGCATATCATATTGACTATGCAAATGCCGGTACACCATACATTCCACCTATTAGCAAAATTGTAATGAGGAGAGACTCATTTAGAGCATGTTCTACATTCATTACTTTAAATCACTTTCAATCAAGCAGCTGTGAAATTCAGGGTTTTTAGCTATGCATTTTTATATTGACTGTGGAAAATCCTGTCTCCGTCTGCAGGGGGGTTTTGCAAAATACTGCAGTCCACGTGTTGTGTTTCAAACTGAAAAAGCCGCATTGACAGGGATTGCAAATAATCGACATACTTTCTCCAACATTTCTCCTCTTGGAATACACAACAGACTGCAGCGTATAGAACCAGCCAAGAAGAAATCCGCACAATGCAAAGAGAGCACAGCGTAATGCATGAACCACGTGCTACAAAACCACCAATTTCTTTTGGAGGTTTGCATGCTCTCTACATGTACAATACAAAGATATGAAGGAGTTTGAAACGGCCTACCCTTTGTTCTGCTTTTTCCAATTCATTCAGAGCTGACAGTCTTCCTTGACTCTGCGAACATGCTCTTGTCATTAGCATGCCTCTGAACTTTGCCTCGCAATGTCTCTTCTGAACAGTTCTGATGAATTATTTCATCCTGTACAAGGCTGACTGCAGGGCATACACATGTGTGGGTGCTTCCTGGGTAGAGTCTTGTGCTGGTGCTGGAAGGACACCTGTTCACCTTCCCCACCAAACATGAGCTGAGAGTGTGCTGCTGACATTAAACTGTGCATGTAAGAATGTGATCACTTTACAAGCCAGCATGGACACTTGAAGCAAGGTTGCAGCACAATATATGCTCCCCAGTAATAAATGCTTACTTATCAAAGCCAGTTTTTAATTCTATGAGCTCATATTTCAGCCGTCTACCAGACTGGTACTAATAGTGTTTGTTTTTGGCGTTCCTAACTGTGATTTTCTGGTCAAGGTAGTTTTCTTCTGGCTATATAATGGATCCGGAGATTATTAGAATGAGAGCAGTTAGACCTCTCTATGTCAACTCCTTTTACAAATATGTCCAAAAAATGTGGGCAACCTTTCAGTGCCTTTTACCTTTGACCTAGCAAGCCCAAAAAATAAATCATCAGTCGCCAGCACCAAACAACACAAGTTTGACCAAGTCTGACGGTCAGAAAATATGTTTTTGAGCTGTCAGCGACCTTGACTGACCATGAAAGCCGGAAATTTAGTCACTTGTAACCAGTGCTGTTAGCTTCAAAATGACACATCTCTATTTCAATTCTACCAGGAGTTATGGCTGAAAATATGCTTTATGAACTTTGAGTGACCTTGACCTTTGGCGGGAGGTAGGTTGGGCAAAGGCACATGTTTGATTAGAATTTCATCAGAATCTGTCAAATAGTTTTTGTGTAATTTTGCTTACAAACAAACAAATCAACCAACAAACAAAAAGCCTCCTCCAACTTTGCTGGTGGAGGTAAATAGAGATTTTCATGCACCAGCATCAATTAGGTACCTCAGCTATAGAAACAGCAGAGAAATTGTTTGCTTTGAGAATTAGGTGTTTTTTGGCTTACTGATCATGACGTGATGATTTAAACATTGTAGTTTTGGTACAAATCAATTCGAGATGAGTTTAACAGATGGCCATAAAAAAAAGTTGTTTTTTTTTAAGTTATCTAACTTGAGACAAAGGACAAAGCTGTGGTTTGTATTATTACATTTAAAGGTCTAATATGTCAAATTTAGGGTCATCTATTTGCAAACACTTTCTTCAAAATTTTCTTAGCTATGTTAAATTTTGTGTGCAAACATCATAAATCAAAAACCATAGTTTATATGCAATATTTAAATAAACAATTTATAGTTACATGGGAGTGGGTCTCCCTTCCACAGAGAGTGCCATCTTGAGTCACAATGTTACTATGGAAGCCGGGAAAGGATAAAAGGCTTGAAAACGTGTACGTGCACAGAGTGGCAGCCGGAATACAACCAGCGATAAAGACCCATCCCATTAAAAGGTCAAATGAAGAAGAAAGAGTTCGAAGAGATTGTTTTTGGCAATCGGCTGGAAGTTTGTTAATCTACGTGACATTATCAGCAGAAATGGGGCATATACTCCCGTCGTCATAGAAGAGAAAGTGTGATTAAGCAGAACAAGCTCTGAATATTTGATATGGTCGGAGACATTGTGTCACAGAGAGCCACCGTAGCTCTCCTATGTTCTTGGAGGGGGAGGGGTCAGAGAGGCAGCACTCTGTTGTTTGCATTCTACCACCTCACCATTAGATGTCACTAATTTTCAAACATTGAACCTTTAAGCATGTTTGAATCTCTACACTGAGTAGCCACAACATTAAAACGACTGACATATGATGTGAATAATAATGACCATCTTGTTACAGTACAATGGTCTGTTGGGAAACTTTGGGTCCTGGCATTCATATAAATTTTATTCTGACACGCATCACCCAACTAAACATTATTGAATGTACACCCCTTAGATGCAAAGCCAATCCCAACAGTGGAAAAACAATGAAAAAGAGTCAAAAGCTCTGACCTGACCTCCAAATTCCCGGGTGTGTTTTTAATTTAATGTTGTAGGTGAACCGTATATGTTTAACCACGATATCAAGTCCATCTGGGTTGCACTTTTATGTGCAACAAGCGAACCAACATTTAATAAAAAGGATATTCACTCCTATATATCTTTTTAATTTAACAATTAAACAAGTTTGATAAGAGGTTAATGTACTACTGCTTTGGTTATGGCCAAATTTGTTGACAGATTATACATATTGATTGAGGGGTAGTTGTTCATTGTTTTCAATTTATGATATAGTTTTGATTCATTTCCTAATATTTAATTCTAAATGAGAGGAAACATTCATATATCCAGGTCTATTAAAAAAAGCATAGATTTTCCTGTATCCGTCCGCTCTTTATAGTTGTTTTCTGCATATGATCTTAAAAATGGGATATAAAACTCCCTCCAGCATATTCTGAAGTTTGTGTCCTGTTGGTGTTGGTCATGTCTTAAATGTCCTCTCACTGACGCGTCCACGAGGAATTCTCACTCCAAGTGAGGGATGGAAAACACAGGGCTCAAAAAACAAACTACATCACCAGCAAAATGAAATGATATAGACAAATTCTAAACTTGTTACCTATCAAGATTATCACGGACAGAACTTGGGCTTGGGCCCCAACACATCTTAACATGCAAGGTCCTGCTCTGCCAAGGAAGAAAATGGATTTTACTTTAGTGGCTCACGCAAATATGATAAGCTGATGAACAGGGCCTCTTCTGTAGTTGTTTGTTGCAGAATATAGACAATATAAAAGAAGGTATCTGCTACTAAAGCTAGCAAAGCATCAGTAGTTCATGTTAACTGCAATAATAATTGGAATGGAATACATAAATATTTTTTACAATATAAAGAATTAAGAATTTGCTTAGCAGAAAAAAATTACTGTTTACTCTTTTTGTTGTTTACAACCCTGTTTCTAGAAAAGCCCATACACAAATCTAATATATGTATTGAATACCTATATATGAAGGCAAAACAAATATACTGTATATATTGGAACAGTTTCCTTCCCCATATGAATATGTACTGTATGTACAATGTATATATATTCACATTAAAATTTTCTTTTTTTTAAAATGGCTATGGGAGACAAACCTAGGACCTTTTTGCTCACAACCATATTAGTGTTACACAGTACGTCCATTTTACATATATAGTTAAAATGAATAAGAAAAATATATGTATACATATTTCATTTTTGTGTTATCATGTTGTTATTTTTTTTGATTATCTATCATACATGTATGAATTAAACATTTATGTATATATTAATATATGGCTATGATATATAAACCCATATAAAAATTCCTCACATATGTATTTGCGATATACAATGTACATGTACATATACAATTTTTTAAATACAAGTACAAGTATCTAGTGAATGAATGTATGTGATATTTATATATCGCCCTATACAGTATATCACAAAATAACTCTTGATATAGTGATATATATGTCATATATTGCATTATCCTTGTAGGAGCTGGGATGCTGTATAAACATAAAAAAACAAAATGCAATCATATTCAAAAAACTATGTCTACTAACAATAGTTTAATGATAAGCTCCTAAGCTGATATAATAATATCTTTCATAAAATTAGTTTCATCTTTCAGAAGCTAATATTTTTCCAACTCATTTTTAGAAAAATGAGTGAGGAAACAGAAGACACACATAAAGCTCATCAACCTTTGAGTTGTGGGTGTTTTTCTGCTGTCAGTCACCTGCTCGTCCTGAGGTTGCTAGGTAGAAATCGAGACCTTTAAGGAGTCACCAGGCTGACATATTGCCCCAGCTTGGCAGCCCCTTTTAGCTCCACTCTTCACATAGCGGTCGCACATCTGCACCTGCATATCAAAGTCGTGCACAAAAACATTCCTGAGAGGAAAGAAGGGGTGATTTGTGTGCCTTTATCTTTCTTCTTTTTCTTCTTCTTCTTTTTTTTAATTTAAAATTCATCTGTGATCTAACTGTTCGCTGGGCTAAGAGCTATAACTTTTAAATCAATCAGCCATCCAGAATGTAGACCTGCACCACATTAAGAACAGCACGACATCACAACTGTTTCCCCTCTCCCTGCAGCGCCCCATGCTTCTTTCATATATTTTCTCTTGTCCTCAACAGATGGACAATTTTTTTTTTTTTTAAAGTGTTTAATAAATGTAATACAACCTATATAGTGTTGAAGAAAGGGGCCTAAACCAGAACCATGTGCACATGTGTCGTTAGGGGCTAGAGCTAATATAGTTCAACATGTGGGTTCAGCCATGCAGGCAGGTTCACTTACATGTTGGACAGTTTATGACCCCCAGCGCTATTCCCTCATAATGTTACAACCGTCTAATTTATGGTGTAACTCTTTGTTTTTAAATGCACCTATGTATTCTGTATTGGAGGAAAGTAATAAAACAATGCAGGTGATGCTGGAATGCAGCGTCTTTCATGTTTTATCTCACACAGGAGCAGCACAGTGGTATTATGTTCCTGTAGGAAACAACATGAAAGTGTTTGACTTATTGCACAATTAAGGAAAAGTGGAATGGACCTTGTGGTGAATATGCACATGCCTTGGTGTTGTTTCATTCTGCTCAATCTGACACTTTGAACCGCAGCTATTAAAAACAATTAAAATACCCCTGAAAAGGAATGCGAGCAGACTGGATAAACGTCGACCAGGAGCTGTGCAGTGTGAGTACTGCACATTTTACAAGGATTGTTCATCATTCAGCTAGGAAGATTTATCAGATCTCGTCTTCATTTGTAAACAAAACTCAACTGAGTTGTTATAGACTCTAAGGTTTTTCTTGGCTCCAGAGGCAATAAAATCCTCAAAACGTTTTATCAGTGTAATTTTATTTTGACCATTGGTGGGTCAGCATACAAACTCATCCTGTGCAGCCAAACTTTGTGCGAACCCACCCAGCCTTGCTCAAAACTGTAATAAAAGTGGGTAATGGACTAATTGCAGGGCAAACGAGTCATAGCAGGAACACAACATTGAGTGCTGCATTCAACTTAAGCTGAGCATACACTGTGCCTGTTCTTATTCTAATATTGGAGTAAAGCGCCATCACGGCCCAACTGAATGAACTATGCCTGACTGGCAGTCAGACAGCCGAATGAATTTCTGGCATTTTCTGGCCAGTTTCTGACACAGTTGAATCAGAGCCATGACTCTGGTCGCCAAAATCAAATCGTTTATTGGCCACTGCACCAGCATGAAAGCGGCAAACAGAGCTTACATAAGTGCAGTAGGGACATTACTTACATTACATTACATTACTTGTGTCATGTGAATGGAAAATATGAATGCCACATTGGTTGAGCAACAACAACATGCCTCCTCCTTTTATGATGAATGAGACAAATAATTGTAACAAATAAAGTAACTGCTGATCTTCAACTGCAAGGTCACATTTTTTGTGCTAATTTAACTTGTTAGTTGGTGGTGCTTCTGACGTGTGTGTGGGAGGGAAACTGACCCTGGACTGATCTGTTTAGTGGGAGCATGTGTGCGTGAGAGTGACAGAGGGAGGTGATATGAGCTTTTTATATGAGACAAATGAAATACAGGATCATGCAGGTGAATTTTACATTGACAAAAATAACACATCGCATACACATCATAAACAAATTTCTCATGCATTTTAAGTTTGAATTAAACTGCTAATTTAAGATCATACAGTGTATTCCTGGCTTCAGAAGAGGCCCAGATCATTGATACTGTTAATTCAACCAGTAATTGAGCTGTCACTAATGTTTTTATGTGTGTTGTCCGACTTTAAGATAAAAGATAAAATGCTCTGCCCTTTAATTTTAGATCTCAAATGATGAGGTGAATTTCAGGGGGGATATCTATTTTTATTAAATAGAATTCATTCGATCTTCTTCAGGAATCACTGATGGCACAAATACATATAAATCTATACTGCCATAAAACAGTTCAACAGCCAGAGAGACAGTGATAGCTAATACACAGGATGTTTTTTTTTGGTTTAGAAATATCATGCTACATTTCATATCATTATAACTTTAAATTCTTCCTTCTCTCCAAACATGCAAAATATTATAGACAGTAGATATACATTGTTAATTTTGTTAGATCCAGCTAGACAAACACAAAGTGACGCTCCACTGAAATTATTTACCTAATGTTTATAATAACAGCTCATGCAAAACATGAGCCCCCCCAAATGTATTAAATGCTATCTGACTCACATTTTTGCACATATTTCACTTTAAGCCCCAGCATTTCATTCAGAGATGTACTTTAGATAAGTGCAATAATCTCAGTTTGACGGATGGCCCAGCCGGAGCTGGGGGCCAGTGGTGTGTACATACTGCGCTGGTTGTGGCAGGACGATAAAAACCAACATAGGCAGGTGTGTTTGGTTAAGATGCACTTGTCAAGTGGTGTGACAAGCATGTCTGTGTGCATTCAAGTGAACCCCTTATCTGCACCTCCTTGTCCCACTCATGAGACAAAAGCACTTCCCATGTTTGTATGATTTACCTCTCTCAAATCAATGTGCAGCCACGTGAACGCAGACAATCACACACACAAATGTACAGAAACTGTCATTTCTTACACAGGAGAGAGCGTGTTCACTAGCTGAGTTAACATATTTTGCTATAACCTCTTTACTTATACACATTCAACAACACATCAGTGGAATACTCCTACATCATTAGTTCTGTTTTCTATCTTTTTTTCATATTTTTCTGTTTTTATGTAATTGTAATTTTACCCGAATTTTTTAGATATCTTTATTTTATATTTGAAACAATTTTCTTATTCAAAGATTTCTGAAACATGTTACAAATATTTAATTAAAACGTAAGCTTTTTCTTAAAAAAAAAAAGCTCTATATATTTCTGAGATTATAAACATATGAATAAAATAAAAACAACCTTGATAGGTGAAACCACAAGTAACAATATGTAAGTAAGGAACAAAGAAAATCAAATATAAAAAGAGAAAGAAAAAATTGAGC
>KV751317.1:8164453-8188652 GCA_001698575.1 Mola mola | reverse complement strand
AGTGGAATACATTTTAAATATATAAAAAAATGTAATAGTTTTTGTTGATTCCTTATTTTTTTTTTTTACTAATTAAGTACAATTTTCAATATAGGTCACATGTCAAAGCCACAGTCCCGAAGTGCGCGCGCGCATGTGCCTTGCCCAGCGGGATGATGAGGAAGTGACGTCATACCCGGAAGCGAGGCTCGGCGCTGGCCGACAGCGAGTAGCAATGAATAGCAACAACAGCAGCAGCAGTAGCAGGAGCAGCAGGAACAGCCAACATTAGCTGGTGTTGGTGCCAGGACACATCGCATGAATGTAAGGCGAGACTGTGTGTGGAGCCGGTCTCTGCTGAGCTGAACGGCTGACGGTCCTGCCGGTGTCCGCGATAATGGCACCGAGGTAGGCAGCTTTGTGTGTGCGCGTGCGTGTGTTTGTGTGTGTGTGCTAGCCGCGTATAGCTAACGTTATCTTGCACTCTGACAGAACATAACATCAGCAAAGCTCCCTGTAAAGTTGATGTTGCCTGGTGGTGTTGGAATTATTTTTAAAGCACTACTGGACCCTGAGAGTAAATTAAATAACAGCCCAGTTTGTTAGGATAAAACCTCCTGGTAAAATCCATTCCTAACAGAATTCGTTTGGCTTTGTCACTTCTATTATTTACAGCTGACTTTAATTTCAAACATGTGAATCAAACACCAGTTCTCCTAATGTTCAACAACACTGACATATGATTTGGAGTTAAATTTGAAAAGTGTACAACTTATTTTCACGATTGAAAGTACTTTGAAGTAATATATGAAACAATCACGCCATCATCCTTCTGAGTTAGTCACTAATCCGGTGACAATGGACCAGCATCAAAATGTGTCACTGGATGAGATCATCAGTTTTTTTTCTTGGTGCTCTCACGTAGGGAGGTAGATACTGTATGGAATCTATAGCTCCATTTAATTTCTGATTACATTTCCTCCAAAAATTCCATACGACTGCTTTCACCTGCATCATTTGGAAAGATAACCAATGCTTATTTTCCGTTCTTTTTCAGATAACTCTTCAGTGGCTTGGACATATGTGATATGACAGAAGATGAGGCTTGCTGAGTTTGTTAGGCTTGTCAATAGTAGTATTTTTTGCTTTCATCCGCACATAATCCACACTGACATGCACACTATAGTGAAGGTATAGTGCAAGATGTTGGCTGCTTGTTGCACATTTGGCTCACTGATGAACTAAAGGCCTAATTATTATATCCATAATCATTTAGCTTGCTTCGAATGGCTTTCTGATGAACTGGTGCTGACAATGTCACTGAGCCAGCAGTCTCAAAAGTGGTTTCCAACCCATGTCCAAGCCACTGTTCTTCAGGCAACTAGTTTACAGCCCAAGGGCAAAAATGGCACCAATGATGCCTACACTATCATCCAGCTGGGCAAAGAGAAGTACTCTACGTCCGTGGCAGAGAAGACACTTAACCCGGTCTGGAGGGAAGAAGCCTCCTTTGAATTACCAGGTTTACTTTTGGAAGGTAATCCACAAGTATATGAACTCTGCCTTATAGTGATGCATCGGTCCTTGGTTGGGATGGACAAGTTCCTGGGTCAAAGGTCAATCAACCTAAATGCAATCTTTGATAACAAGGAACGGAAAAAAACGGAGTAAGTATCACATCAAGCTAAGAACCCATAGATTTTCGTTTGATGATGTTCTTCCTCTGTGTACAATAACCAGTGTCGGGATTTGTCATGTAGCCATTGAATGTTTGGATAATGAGAGGGTGGTCATAAACTTTCAGTTATCAATTCATTTTAAGACCACGTGATCTAATTTTTTTTTTTTTTTTTTATCTCCGCACCAGTCTAAACCATTATTACATGAATGCTGATTTTGGCCATTGCTGTCCTGTGGAATATTTACCTGCATGCATCCAAAACCTGCTCGAACAATATGACTCAGATTATAATTGTAAACCAGAGCGCTTTCCATTTTAATATCTTGGTCTATGGTTCAGAGGTCATATGCTAACGCTGATAGGTTTAGAGCAATTAGTACCATACTTTAGGAGTAAAGTCCAAGATCTGAGGGCATATAATTTCTCAGCAGTCAACACATGTACATTTCTAACAGTCCAGCATCGCTGTTACAAACAATTTAGTACTATTTTTCTCTGCTACAATAGGTTTCAAGCAGGATTAATTCAGGTATCATGGATTTAAAAATGCAAACCACAAGCATACTCTATTTTGGTTGTAGGCCTCTTTGGATTGTCGAAGTGGCATAAACTTAAAAATTAGTCTGCTACCATTAATCCTCCATATTACAGTCAAGGCAATGTGAGTAGATTAAACAAAATCTTCAGTAACAGAGTCACAGTTACATCCTTACAACTGAACATTTGGGCCATTTTTTTAATAAATATAATAATAAAGGAGTGAGTTTTAAAAATTAAAATACAAAGCTAATAAGCTTCTGTATTAGTTCATTTAATAATTGAAGATGCGGCCTCTGTTGTATTTGGATGTCATTGTATAATAATATTTCATGCATAGCCTCGGATCACATGTGCAGTATTCAAGTGCAGTATTCAAGTTCAGTGAAACGCCAGCTCACAGTCATGTGTCAGTGTGTGTGCTGCTGGTCGAGGAATAAACTTCTGAGAGGAAGTGGAAAATATTTGCAGGACTATTCCAGTCATACATGGATTACAGCGTGGGCTAAGATAGTTTTGGTCACATTTTTCACTTGTATTATTGACATATTAGGCAACACCTACTTTCTGTGTACCATGTTTTGTGTGTAACATGCTGTGTTCTCAATTTTATACCACTGAGTCAACCTTTATTTGCTTCTGTTTCAGAATTATATTTTTATTAGCTAGATGTTTTAATTTACTAAGCAGAGGTGTAATAGTTTGTAGCCCAGTAGGTGAAATGATCTGACAGAAATACCAGATTGTTTCCTCTTTGGTTTTAAACTGTCTAACACAACCCAGATGAGGTAACGTATCTCTGTTTGTGATTCATCAAATCTCTCTATATTATCAACACTCGGTTTGAAGTTTAGTAGTGAATTGCCCTACATTGTGGAGAGATTATTTTTAGCTTAATCTCTGATTTGGTGGGTGCCAGTTGGCCTAATTGAAACTAGTTGAGCTGGCTAAACATGTCTTGGTAGTCACTCCTATACGTAAAATGGTTTTCACAAAGGTGGTTGTGGAGAACAAATGGCCTGTTGTGTGTCGCGTTTAATGCACTCATCATGTTTTTAATTTTGTTGTTGAGTGCTCTGGGTGCCATCCTCAGCCCAAAAGGAATGAATGTCGGGTGGGGTGGAGACTCTAAATGGCTCTAAACATGACACTGGTGAACAAAAGTGGGTGTCTGAGCCTGTCTAACTTAGTCAGCCCTTTCATTAACAGGTGACTTATCAAGGGCGTTTACCTGCCTTGCGCCTAGTGTGCGCTTGGATAAGATTTCACCCTTATGCAAAAGTTTAGAGCAGATAGAGAAAATAAATGAATGTAAACTAAACCAGCTTACTGTAGCCACCATCACGGCTTGAAGAATTATATTTGGCTAAACTTAGGGGTGTTGACCCCTGTGAGTCAAACGTAACCCTACATCAAACAAGCAGGGACAGAATAACCAAATCAGATCTGGTGTTAATTAGCTCCCCCTGCATTTCAACATGGAAAGACATTAACACACTTCCTCTTTGCCCATCAGTTGGGAGAATCACAATATGTTATAATCATGGGTTTTATTTGTTTTAGGTGCCTAAGCAATGCACCCTGAGGCAGTTTTTCAGCAGAGAGTTCTGTAATGGATACATTCGCATTGCTTGTTAGCCTAATCCCACACCACAGGCCTGCTTGACAATGACGCCGGGACCCTCGATACTATATCCACACTTCACAGTGGGTCTGTGTTCACCGCAGCCCATCTGCAATGTTTTTGAACTGACATATTGGGGAGGAAAGCCTGTCCTGATATCCGAGTAGGCAGCCCATAATTATCGCACACCTGTGTTTGTTGATTGTGTGGAGTTTCCCAGCGGTCTGGGCCCAAGTGGGAGGATTGTGGTTCCAAGCACAGGGAGGTTTATCTTGGCCTTGAGACACACGTGAGGTGCAGCCCCGGCCCCACGGCAGCGGCATGCTGTGGCTGCTGATCAGACTGAACGTGGTGCGCAGCCTGGGAATCGGACCCAGTCAGGCCTTTTAGAACTGGGCCTCTGAGCCACGAGCTACAAGGTTTAGAATAGCATTCAGCTGCTCCAGTTCTTCAAAATCTCAATACCAGCCTTTTTTTTTTTTTTTTTTTTTTAAATTTGGACTGTTGGCTTACTTTTCATGCTGGAATTCAAGGGATATGACAGATCTCCATTTAAAATCCAGGAAGGGATAATAATAAATGGTTGAAAGAAAAAAAATTTAGCTTATTGTGCTTTTTGTCTTGAAAATTGATCATATTGATGAAACTGCAGCATGCTGGTGGTGTGTATTTAAACTTCCATATATTCTATTCAGTCCACAAAAAGTGAGATATTTCAGTCTGTTTTTGATTAGATTTAGATGTTTAAGGCTGATGACAAATTGTGCATTAGTTTTGATGTAACCTTATATATGTTAAAAGCAGACAAAACTCATTCAGTTTTTTCCGATTCCGGTTTCCTAAAGGACATTATCACAGGCCCTATAACTGCAGAGGATATGTCTCATTAGCATGTATGAACTGTTGGGTTTCCCTGCGACAAGGCTTTTGCAATTTCCCAATTGCTTGTCGATGCATTTCTGAACAAAGGCCAGATTTGTGCAAATGCCACTTTATTTCACTCGCAGTGCAGGCATAAATCCCATTACTTCCAGTTGAAAAAGCAGAGATGTTAAACAAATAGGAGCTCGAAAGCAGCCTGAAATGGCCTATATTATTCAGCAGCAGGCTATTTCTTATGTTCAGCTTGCAAAGAATAATGTTTATCCTCTGAATGATAAATTGCGTTTTCACTCCTGTCACTGAAAGTTCAAACGATTTAAGCCCCTGCACTTGTGTGCAGCATTTGGATTGCTCAAATTAGCCTTTTCTGTGGCGCCCACAAAGAAGTAGGCAGGGCAAAGATTAGTGGCCAGTTTTTTCTATTTGTCATGTTATGTGTCAGTATAACAACCTCTACCACATTTTTATATACTTTATGCCAAATCATGTTTAATTAAATCAGAAGATTTCTTTTTCCTAAATCATGCTCTCTTTGTCAGAACTGTCTCATTGAATTTGCTCTGCTTAAGCTTCCTCCACTCTCATTTCAGCTGGTATGCCTTGGAGTCCAAGCCGGGGAAGAAGAAAAAAGAACGAGGCCGCATCCAGGTCAGCATCCAGTTTATGCGGAACAACATGACAGCCAGCATGTTCGACCTCTCCATGAAGGAAAAGCCCCGCTCGCCTTTTTCCAAACTTAAGGACAGAATGAAGGGTCGCAAACATGAGAGCGGCATCGGCGACACA
The DNA here is from genome assembly GCA_001698575.1 of Mola mola. Taxonomy (NCBI): domain Eukaryota; kingdom Metazoa; phylum Chordata; class Actinopteri; order Tetraodontiformes; family Molidae; genus Mola; species Mola mola. The sequence goes on along the minus strand of KV751317.1, from coordinate 8,183,163 downwards.
TCTTCAGCCATCCTGCCTCGCTCCGCCTTGTGCGACTCAGAGCCCAGCCGCCAGGCCTTTGTCCCAGAACCAAAACCCCAGCCTGAAGCAAAGGTCAGGAGACCCCTCCTTGCTGGGACACACAAACTCTCTGCTGCCCATTCCATGTCTGATCTCATTGGGACACACTTCAGGCCCAAACTGGATTCCATGAACTCCATAGAAGAGGGTGGTGAGGACAAGAGCTTCTATTTTTTTTTTAGCTTTATTACAGCTGTTTGTTTTGATAAGAATTAAGAATGAAGAAACAACAGTGTAGACGTGTCAAAGACGTCTCGAGTATTGTTTTGCAGAGGCATCAAGTTAGCATGATAACCAGCTAGTCCAGGCCCTCTCATAATACCACTTCTTACATCTAGAGGTGATGCTCCAATAGCTTCCATAACATAGCCTGAGCTTTGAAATGTATACAAGCAGCGAGATTCACACATTTTCTTGTTAATTAGTCTATTAGGTGAGCAAAAGAAACTGACAAGAATGAAATATTCTTACAACTATCTTCCTGATAAACACACCTGGATTACTAGTTACTCTCGTAAAACACACTTTATTCAAATGATACATGATACAATTTTCTCATCAGAGCTGCTGTAAATCACCTCCAAACTGGCCTCCACTCATTGGCTTTCTTGCATCGTGCAGCAGCTGAAAAACAGTAGGATGGGTAACAAAGGAGCTCAGTGAAATGGTGATGTTATTTACCGAATCAGGTATTTAAATCATTAGCGATCCTGTTAGAACCTGCAGCCACAATATGGAAACATACAAATTAAATGTTTTGCTAAAACAAGCTGTCAAAATTCCCATATATTCATTAGCAATGACTTTGATCAAAGGTTGTAGTGGCAATTGTTCAAATAGTCAAAAAAGTCAAATATGTTAGGTAAATGAACAAACTGCCTTTAGTCCAGTCAAGTATTTCTTTTCTGGTGTGATGTTCGAAAAAGGTAAAGGATGACCTTGGTAAACAAAATGAGAAATTCTGAAAGTGTTTCTAAACAATAAACAGCAATTTATCAGCTTCTACTTTATTCATTCTAATGACATCAAATCAGTGATTATTATTAGGAAAAATTATTATCTTTTGTAGATAATTGCAGGGATTCAAATCTAATGACAATATGGCAAAAGCTTGAAAGACATTAACTTAAAGAAGCATATAGTTCAAACACAGTGGGTGTTATAGTTTTATATGTAAACATAAATAAGTATTTTGCCTTCCAAAATAAATTAAAAACCTAAAAAAAATTAGCTGTTAAGATTTTGACTCTCCTCGATCTCAAACTGGCTGTTTCTCTGTTTTTTTCCCATTTGATTGTCAAAATCTTCGTTCACATCTTAACACATTATCTTGTTTTGTTGTATGTCTGATCTTTTGTTACCGAACAACTTCCACACTGTTGTCCCTCCTCTCTGGTGCGCTAGCTGCTAATGTTACTTTGGTTTTCACCCAGACTAAATGGTACGACATCATTTTGTCAGTAAGTTGGAATATTTCAATGATCACAGTATCATTTTATTCTATATTTTTTATATAGTCATAAGTACATACTGTTGTTCCAGTGAACTCTGTGATTCCCTGATATTCTAAGATATTATAATCGGGGTTACTTGTCCTGGATTAGTTCATTAGTTGTTTTGTTTTTTTTTATGAGAACTGTGTTGCAGCAGCTGATGTGCTGCCTGTGGCTGCTCTTTCAGGGAGTACAGGTGGCCCTCACAGGCGTTCCCAGAGCGAGGTGCCAGGCTACCAGGACGACGAGGCACACTGTGACCCTTTCACTGATATCAGTGACACCCTGCCACAGAAGTATGCCACGCTCCCACGCAACCACAACCCGTTTGAGGAGGAGCACGGGCAGCTGTGGGACCGGACAGAGCGGAAGGAGAAAAAGGAGAAGGTCAGCCTACTGGAACGCGTGACGGGAAAGAAGGAAGGCCGCAAGCCCAGCAACGGGGGCCGCTTGGGCAGCTCTGGAGACCTGCACGCCCCCAACCCTTTCAGTGGAGACTTGCAAGCAGAGACGAACCCATTCAGCTCAAACTACAAACCCAGGTTATCCCCGCTTTTTTTATTTCTGTGTGTGTCATCAAATTTAAAACACACTGCACATCTCCATCTACACTGTCCTCTACTGAATATATTGTCTTTTATTTTGCCTTCATCAGTGCTGAGTCTAATTTCTTCAGACAGTCACAATATGACCTGTAAGTTTCCCCTGATGCCATAAAACATATTCTAGAGAGTATTTTTTGTAAAAACAACAAAAAATAGATGATTTAGTTGATATAAGCCACAGTGATATAAATGAAGACCTGTTACTTATTATGATGCTAAAATAGTCTAATTCCTCATTAGTTAAGAACCCATTTTAGAATCCAGAAAACTTCCTTCTGAGGAAGCAACTTCTGTAAACGATTCTCTGACTGATTAAAAAAAAAAAAAAAAGTGCAGCAAATGTTTGTTTTAGGTCACACTTCTTATGTCTTGTACATCTGACGTAAATTACCCCTTTATGATGAACCCACTGTAAGGTTTTTTGGTGTTTTTAATAACTGTCAGCTCTGGACTTCCAACTTGTTATCTGCAATTTGCAACATCACTAACTTTTTCAACTGAAACTCCCACTTTGCCTTTGCCTTGAATTTGACCTCCATCCACATGACTAAAATCTTCACTCACCACATGTACCGCAGTGCTACAGTGATACATTTGTAGCATGTGGCCTCATCATATTCTGTGAGTCGTCTCTTAGGCCCAAAACGTGACCGTTAGACAACCCCATTAGACAACCAGTGTACTGAACGAAAACTACTATCAGATTGACCCCAATTTCTGTTATTCTGTTGTCAACTATTGTCGTTCCAGTGTGTCCACCCAGCTTCTACACATCTATTTCCTGTGTTATATGAAGTCTTTATGCACACTGTGGCTAAGTTCCGGTTTATCAGAATGGAAGGTGTCATTAGTGGCTCTTTAGAGAGCCTGGGCTTGATAACAGACCCCTCTGAGCTATAGTAATGAGATCCTCTGCACAGATAGACCACTCAATTAACCACTCTTCTCTGTAGGCACTAGTCCATCATCTCTGCTGCTGTCTTTGTCATGCAGTAGCTCAGTGGTCATTTATGTGGCGCTAGAGTGAAAAAGAAGTATATTATTTATTGATTGTCCACAGCTGCGGTGCCATGTATTGCTTTCTAAATGCTCTGTATTAATGGAATAGCGATAATTAAACCTGAAACTCTGCTTAATTACTCCGCAGTGAAAAAAAGTCAGCAAGAAATGAAGAGGCCACCTTTGGACCCAAGAAGAAGAAGAAGAACATCAATGGCAAGAAAAATGTAAGGGAAAAAAAACTGCTTGTCTTATGGTAAAAGCTTGTGATTTGTCAGGTTGCATATGTTGCCACCTTTGTGACAGAGATTGAAATGGAAGAAAGAGGAGAAATGACCCCAGCAGTTGGAACAATGTCTTTACTTCATGTGTGGTGCAGTGCAGATTGTTAATTGAGAGCACCAAGTTTTTTTATTTGACACAGCAGCTGGTGACACGGATCTCTGAGGCCGCTTAAATTCAGATGGTGCCATTCAACTAATTAGCAGCTGCACACATCGGTCATCATGTCTGATCTGGTCATGATTTGAAGTGGTGTGAAATTTCGGGGTGTGAGGTCAATCACAATGGTGTGTTGATCCTGTAATTGGAGGTTTTTGTTGAGAAGTGGCACTGCAGTGTAATTTTTGCTTGTTTATTACGTTATTTGTTTGTGATGTTTTAACCTTTCGCACTCTGAGTTTAGTTTGAATTCTAATGTCCGGTCTGAACGACTTTCCATCTATTACGCAGCAAAAATGATGTGTTTGAGGGAGCTGTGGTGCCAAAGTGATGCCTAAATGAGAAGGAGAATGCTGATAATGGCTTTCCTCACCTTTCTTTGTGAGTGTTGAGGGCTGTCAGTATCCACACATGTGCCCCCGTGCATGCCGCAGCGCCTCGCAAAAATGGCAGCTCCCATTTCCTCCGCTTCAAGGCCTCAATTAACCACACACAGGGGGGAGGAGGAGGGAGGGCAGTGAGAGATTTCAAAGGACTGAGCTTTTAGATTCTCAAAGCTGAGCTCATTAGAAACTGTAATGACACAACTGGAGAATGCCAAGTGTGCGCCTTATCTCCTCCTCACTACTGATCGCAGAAAAACGGTCATCATTACTTTGCCAATTCATGGTCATTTCCAGGCCTTTGTCACCAGCCACTAAAGCTCCAGCTTATTATGCTTTGTGTGTGTCTGTCTGTGTGTGCGAGAGAGAGGGGAAAGCGTGTGCACGTACACTTGCTTGCATGTGAAACCAGGATCCACTTCCACAAGGCAGTCAGTTCTCTTATTCCCTCACAGATGTCTTAAGCGCAGTATCTCTCTTGCGAGATGCTTTTATTTTATTTTTTTTGTTGTGTGTGCCGAGTAGGTTACCGAGCTCCGTTCTTGAAACCCTCCTTACACTGGACATTTAATCTCAGTGGCAAATATTTCATTTTGGTTTGTGTCGCCTCACAGTAGCCTCTGCACTGTTAGACGCGATAAGATACCTGGTAAGCAGTCCCGCTCCAGGTCTATCCGCATTGTCTCTCCACAGCAGTGGAGGCTTGAACGGTGCACGGGAGTGGAAGCTGATAAGTGTGGTATTTTAAACAGGGTGAAGGTTTTGCTGCTCCGTCCGTTCGGGGGAGGATGCCCAGCACTGAAGCGATAAAGTGGTCCCTCATTAAAAACGATTACAGCTCCATTCGTACCCGCGCAATATGATCTGCACGTATCGTACCATGCTGCTCCGTCTAAATAGGCCATCATCAAAGAGCAAAGCTGGGCTTGGGTTGCATCCTTAATTTGGTATTTATTAGCCTGACCTTTTAATTGCAGAAGTATGCAGCCTGGCATTTCCCCCCACAAAAAAACAAACAAAAAAAAAAATTGTTTTTTTTTTCTCACAGACTTGTCTACTTTCAAAGACCACACTTAAAAATGAAAAGAAATAGAGCTGCACAACTAATGGATTAAACGATCATCTATTGAAAAAAAGACATTAATCGACAGCTGTTTTGATCGAATTGAATAATTGTTAAATGTTTGTTGGTTCCAGCTTCTTAAATGTCAGGATTAGATACTGTTGTTTGTCATTTCTAGCTGTAAATGAAGAGGCTTTGGTTTTTTAACCATTGGTTAATGGGAATGAAGGGATGCTTTTTCTTTGCAATTTTTTTGCTAATGTATAAAGTAAATGATTAATTAATTAATCATGAGCATAACTGGCAGAATAAATGAAGAAAAGAAACATTTTTGATCAATATTTTAGCTGTTGTAGTGCTACAGTTAACTCTCATTAGAGATTAGAAGAGTTGCAAAATGGATTTGCTTTGTCCGCTATAGAATTCAGTAACGTTTCAGTGCTAAATCCTGTGTAGTTTATTCTTTATTAGCAACAGAACCGAAGATAAATACACGACAGTTTGTGTCACACTGGGCCAACACATCTAATTAATCTCTTGCCTCTGTTGTCAGATGCTGACACTTTATAGATCATTCACTCATTTTATGCTGCTTTTACAAAAACATACGCAGTAACTGGAAAATATGGTGATCATGGACAGTTTCACCCAAAAATCTCCAGGGTTAAATGGCTTGTTTTTCCATTTACAGGATGTTGCACAGGAAAGCGTTGCTGCGTATAGCAGCTTGTCCTTCGAGGAAGTTGTGCAGGAACTTATAAAGCAGAAAGAAGTGGTGAAAAAGAAAGACGCCCACATCCGGGAGCTGGAGGACTACATCGATAACCTGCTAGTGCGCGTCATGGAGGAGACTCCGAGCATTCTACGGACGCCCTACGAGCCTAAAAAGAAGGCGGGTAAACTTGGTAAAAAGTAAAGGGTTACCAGTGAAGGTTTAGCAGTAGCTCATGTATAAGCATCATCTGGTGAAATGCGTATGAACGAATGAGATCAAAGCAAAATTTCTGATCGACTACTAATTTTTGGTTTAGAACATTTGTATTGAATTGTAGCTTTAATGTACTTTTTGAAAGGTTTGGTTGATGTTTTAGTTCAAGGAGATTTGGGGTTTTTTTTTGCCCTCTTTGTTTTTCAGAAATCTCATTCCAATATTTCCGCTGGTACAAAATCACTTGATTAATACTTGTTGCGGTGCATTTTTAGGTGCTTAAACAGGATAAGAAAAATCCACCGATCGATTCAAGTCAGATCAAGTCCGTATTTTTGACGAAGATTGAGTTACGCTATATTGTGTGCACTTGGGAGCCTGCAGAGGTCTGTTGCACACGCAGCATCCATCATCTGCCCGCAAGCTCTTGAGGTTCGAGCGCAGCCAAATTCATGTTTACCAGATGCTGTGTGCTCTCTGAGAGATGGCCGAGTGGCTCGATAAAGACAAAGCTGTGGTTGCTGTGTTTACACTTTAGCAGGAGTCTTGCCACCTAAACCAGAAAACACATGTCGTGGAGGCAGAACAGGCTTTGTTCAGGCCTCCTCTGTGCTGTCCTACCTAATCGCCTGAGTGATTCATGGGTATTCTAAGAAAGGCTGGAGGAGAGTTACGGTAAGAAGTTTCCTGACAGTATCTGGGAGTCTGGTTTCTGTCCAGCCTACTGAGTCATGCCTCTTTTTCTTTTTTTCTTTTTTTCTTTTTTTTCCCCTTTTTAGTCCCCAGATAATGAACAAAGGTATATTCCTATTATCACTGGCTATCATTTAAGTTAATTAGACTGAAAGTCTTGCAGCTGAAGTTGATCATTTTACTGACTTTAAGTGCAATAATCATTTGTATCCTGCTTTATTTTCTGCTCGTGATGTTTCTTGTTTACATTTTAATCACATCTTTTCAGTTGAAGTCTTAATGATGATTTGAAAAGCTTGGAGGTCGTCATCTACCTAAAGATTGTATTATTGGTACTAAGCAGCACTAAGCAGTGGTCATACGCTGAACAATCTTTATTTATAGTTATTTATAGTTATAGTTATGAGCATAATTGTAATGTATTGTATGGTACTATACCTAACACTCTCTCCTTCACCTCAGTTTTCAACTGCATTAACACCGTACAGTTAGTACACATCCCCCCAGAAAAGCTTTGTATGTATTGAAGTATTACTGATACATTTTTTTATGTTTAATTCTCATTAGCATTAATATCTGTTTACCGTTAATGAAATATTAGACACAAATTAATTGTGTACTTACTCTATTTTTTTCCTTTTTTGTGTTATCCGACTAGTCCCAATTCAAACTTTCACAGCTGATTTAAGTTTGTCTCACCAGTTCAATGAGTGCCAATGAGAGTCGGCTGCTAATTGTTAATAGAGATAAACAGCTGTTTGACAGCTTGTGTCAGGACCTCACTGTCCTCGTTTCACAGTCTAATATCATCTCACACGTTGCCTCAGCCTGTGACCATAAGGCCATAACAACATATGTTGTTTTCCATGTTAAACAGCGCTTTTAGATTGTATTTATTATCACTGAAGAAACACTGAACGGGTCAGCTGTTGGACTGCACCGCTTGTACTAACATTAAATTACTGCTTTAAGTTTTGTCCTTAGACCAGAGGCCAGGTTTTCATCACCCGTGCTTGTGCTCACTTGCTGATTTTTTTTAGGTTTACATTATCAATTGTTTACTCCTTAAGCCGCTTTATGTACAGCGTTGAACACGCCTTGTATTGTAGTTAACGCAAGGTTGCACACCGTTGTTAGTATCAAACCTCTTTGTCTGAGGACAATCTACCCATTAATGTCTTCTTTTAATTATGTCTCCAAAATGTCTGACCTTTACACTGTATGATGCCAAATCACAGCTGAGACAGAAGTGCTTCACTGTATATATGGAATGTAAACACTCAAACACACGTGTCTGTTTGATTTTTGATTTGCTTCCCTGAATATGACACAGAAACACATCTCGTTATGCTGCTGTAAAGTTTGAAGGAATGCACAGGAATCTCTTTTGGACATGAACCAGAAACCTCCTGTTACTGAATGTATCCGAGTTGACGGTGAAATATGTAACTGACATCTGTAGTAACAACACACTAACAAGGCCATTGAGCCTTGCTTGCCTTTAAAGTCTTTGTGGACGAACCTCGGACATCTCCATCATGAGTGCACGACGAAACTAATTTGTTTTGGACGAAAGTTATCTGATTTGCATATATTTCGTAAGGTCAGAAACCAACATAAATCCTGTGATGCAAATTAAGAAGATAAAAAAATAGAGTTTTCAATGTGGAAAAGCTCCTCACTGATTGCCTTCCTACCCAACGATCCGTCTCCTCGTGTTACAGGATGTACCGACAGCTTTAGTTCTCGTCCCTCGCTGAGCTCTTCATACTGTACAGTCACTTCCTATCAGCACTTCACCTTTTTTGATGCTGTGCTCCTGTTGTGCTGTAAAATCTTTGAAAATGTGCTTCCTGGGGACTTTAAAGTTCAGTATGAGTAGAAATTAAGTGGAAATTCAGATGTAGGAATAAAAACATCTTTTCATTTGAGCTGAGCTGACAGTAACTGCAATACTCTTGAGTGTTTATTTTATTTTTTTGTTTCTTTTTGAAGCTACAAATAATTTGTCTTTGCTAGCAGAGCGAATGTGTAGTGGTGTTTTAGTGTCGTTCACATTGTGCAAAAAAGAGTAACACTCATAGATATTGTGGAACGGGTGATCCAAAACGTGCCCCTGTTGCTCTGAATGGGTGATGAAATAACTGCAGATAAGGCTTTTGGTGGGGGGGTGTTGAATTCATTTGGATCCCCCAGTTTATTTAGTTCAAATGAAAAATGATGGGCGAGTAGTTCAAATTAATTATTCTTTTCTCCCTCTTTTAGCTTGATTGCTATGTTAGCATTATGCTTCGACATAATTGGTCGTTCTACTTGATGCCAGACTGAAACAAATCTAAATGAAAAGCGCTTTCAAATCATTTTCCAGCACAACGCTGAAAAAAAGGCTTCACTATTGCACGTCATCCTTTCCACACGGCGTGATATTCGTCATCCAATTGATGCCAGTGTTTCGATTTGCAGGGCACTCACAGCGCTTGGAAGCAGCATTTCCTCCAAATGTCTGTGCCCTGCGTCTCAATTTGGCCATATGAATTATTTTGGACTTCAGTTATAGTGTGTTGAAGGTGAACATCTGTCCATCCTCAAATAAAACAGGGCAACGTGTGGGGACTTCCTCTGTGTTGACGACGCCATTTGATGGCATAAAGCTCAAGTCTGATCTCACAATCCTCCTCTGGCAGGTTTTTTTCTTTAAGTCTTCCTCTGATAACACAGTGCTGCCTGCCATAGGCCACATACAGCTGCCAGACACTGAGACTTAAGCTCCCACTAAGTCCCCTGACGGTGCTTGTAATATGGTGCACAGTTTTGAAGGAAATGATGACAGTTTCAAAAAGATCTCGCCCTTAGTGAAAGCTGAATTGTACTGAATGCAGGCCGGTTGTGCGGAACCCCCAACAAACGAATATTAGAAGTAACACAAGTTGGTGGTGGAGACCAAAAATGTCATCTTGGTAACATGCTGATCCACATCCAGAGGTAGAAGATCGTATGAGCGAAGGCACGTGAGCCAATACAGCAGACTTGATGAGTTTTAATGTAATTATGGTTACAGAAACATTATGTTTCAACTGTACGTACGATAATAACAGTATGATATGTGTGAAATGCCAACACAAGCACTGCATATGTTAATGTTCACTCATGTAGTAATTCTTTAGATATTATTATTGTCCTGTCACTCATTGGGCCTCAGTGTTCCTTTCTGCTGGGTGCGATTTGGAAGGCAAAAGTGAGATTGCAATTTTCAATAAACTCAATCTGAAGGAAAAGCGCTGCTGTGTTGTTTGTGACGATCCAAAGCTCACAAAGACATTTTTTACCTGCAAATGAAATTAGAATTTCTTATAGCCCAGCGTCTTTTTGCAGCAGATCTGCCTAATCCAAATCTTCCACAAAGTGGCTTGCCATTCAGCTGCTCCTCTCGTTCGACACCTGTCTTATCGTTCTGGGGGATAAATTAAGAGCCACTCTCGATTAACTCTGATCTCGCTGGCAGTTAAACCGTAATTACTGCTTTCCAATTGTGCTGGTTTGTGTCAACCTTTTGTTTTCCCTTTGCTCAAAGCGGCTCCTCCCTTTGTTCGGGGGAAATTCCCATGCTTTGCTGCAAAGGGAGAAAAGTGGCATCGTTTGACAACTGAGTGGCGAGATGGCTTGTTAAAACTCCACTCTCATTTGCTTATGTGTGCAGCCAGGCTGTGTGAAACCTTCTGGGACGAGAAAACACGTGTTGTTTACCGGCTGATGCTTTTTATCCCCCCACCATCCCTCCTCTCCTCCCGCCCCACAGCAGGTTAAAACATGACCTCTCCCCTGTCTCCTCAGTCTGGTAGTCCCTGAAGAGGTGCACCTCAACCCCGCAGCAGCTGCCACCGCACGCCGCAGCGCTGTTACATCAGTGACGAGCAGCAGTAACCATGGACACGTACGATATGACAGCGCGATGACACCATGTTTGAAGGCCACAGATGACTGGAATAGTGACATAGCCACCTGTCAATGTTCAATAATCGAGTTTAAAAATGAAAATAAATTTAGCCGTAGTTACATTTAAAGAGATTTTTCCACCTAATCCCTTTTTCGCCATCTTTGAGGCTCCAAAATTTAAAAAAATCTTTCTTTTTATTTCTGAAAATGATTCCAGTATGGAGTTCACCTGTACCTTTCTCTGACTTCTGCTCACTGACGGCACAGGAGACACAACTGGTTGCTGTAGGCAGCGCAGGGCCGGCCCTGAACTCCTGGGGGCCCCAAGCAAGAATAAGTTGTGAGGGCTTCACATTGTCTCGACAGTGACAAAAAACTTGTTGCAAAAAACTACTCATTTAGGAATAAAGAGTGCAATTTTGGGTCAAATATCAAAATGGGTTGAATGTTTCCCTCGAAAGCATTTAAATGTTCATCTGCTCACCTAATTCAGAGAGGAGAAACTTTTTTTATCCTTGCTGCTACACACACGGTGAAAACTATATAAAATGTATTCAAAATTTAATTTAAATTTAACATTTCAATCGGTGAAACTACAGTTTCCTTCTTTGATGTGTACATGGTTTTATCGTCGGTACCCGGGTTGCCAGGCCAGACATTCAGTCAGTTTAGCACGCGAAGCTCGAGCCTGGGGGGGCCTCCCAATGGCCTCAGGGCCCTGGTCTGCCGAGCTGCCGCCTCTGGCACCGAGAAGTGTAGATGTCTCCCAAAATAATTGATCATTTAGCCGATTTCCACCACACAAATTCGATGCTGACGCCAGAGTTCGCAGCAGGCGTCACAATGAATTTTTCATTTTCCCTTTTCAGCCCCGGGTGGCACCCAACACAAGTTAGGTGTGTAATTGGGCTTTATGCAGGTGTCACCTGTTGTATTCATAAGCTAATTGGCGCACTCATTGTCATCCTTACAAGTTCATCAACAGGTCGGATTTCGCTGCTTTTGTGCGGCACCGGCACGTGTCACCCGAGTGACCATTCGCTCACCGGGCATTATATCAAATTGCTGTAATATGAGGAAATATCCAGCAAACGCGTCATGCGGCCTTCTGCGGCTGCAGGAGGGCCCGAGCGCACCAAAGAGGGCCACCCACAGATCCCCTGCGCTCCCCTTTAAATATGGATGGGCGTCGTAGCGGGGATCAGTGTCACCCTGCACGCGTCTGTGACCAGAAGCGCCTCAGGCAGTCGTATATGAAGAGAAATTCAGCAGATGGATGAGGTGTTTTTAGGGGAAAAACCAGACGTATTTGGGCAGCTGGCCTGAACTTGTTGCGCCGTCGGGGGCCAGATGTCAAGGTTAACCTCTCAAACTCCCCAGAGTGTCACACCCCCACCCACTCCTCCACTGCAGGCCTCTTTGTTGGACAGTTAACTAATCTCAATAGGTGCTTGAGATAAATCGGGTGTCAAAGGTGCTGCAGATCAGCGTTGCGCTTTGCGTTGTTGCTATTGTCTTCTTTTGATAGGTGCCACGCGTCTGGTATCAGGTGGACGAGGCCAGATGAACGCCAGAGGGAAGAGGGAACATCTAAACACAGACGTAGGATGATGTAGGCGAGCTGCAAAAGAGACGTCAATAAACACATTTTGTGCTACAAATTAAATGGTGGATTTTTTTTTTTTTTCCCCTGTAGGCTACATGACCCAAGTACAAGTCACTTAACTTTTTATTTAGCCTCACAAAAAAATTTGACACTTTTATTATAATCTCATGAAGCAATCTGAGTTTCCAAGTCGGTAAATCATTTTAAACATAATATATAATGAGAGGTTGAGTCAAAGTGAGTTTTATAGTCTTTCAGAGCATTCAAAAGGAAAGAAAGGAGCAAGGATTGCAGGTCTAACAGCTCAATGTGCAGGAAAAAAGACGTACATGTAAAAGCAAAGTAGACAACATAAACTGAAATAATGTTCTCCGTGTATAAAATCAGTGCATATTAAATACAAACCGCTTGGTATAAGTACACAGTGTTGCAGCAAGACCTCTGTGTTGACCTACCTGTATGTCAAGAACATCTCTTTCTCATATATTTGCATATACCAATATTTATTTTTGATTTTTTTTTTTTTCTTCATGCCTGAGTTGAAGATTTTGGACTTTTGAAAATGACCTTCTTGATATGAAATTCAGCAGCACTACAAGATTCAAGTAAAACTCGCATTTCCTTTTTTTGGGGGGAGGGTACAGTTGTTATTTGAGTTTATTTTTGAGTTAGAGTAGGCCCACAAAATAGTATGTCCCTATTTTAAAGATTAAGTTATTCAAATCCTCTGTCCTCAGGAATTCATGACTTGTGGCTAGTTAACCTTTCATTGTTGCTACCTACAATGCAACTATGCTGTTTGTGATAATATTTTTTTGGACAATGAACAATGCAAACTACACCATTGCAGAATTTTGGAAGTAAAACTAAGGTAATATTACCGTTGCTATGCTTCTTTTTTAACTGGCGTCTACTGCTAGTTTTTAGCTAGTGGTGTATTACTTTTTGTGGTTGGCTCACATAGTCGCTACTCGCTAGACTAGCTAGCTAGACTGAAATTAACAAATTTTTTCGAATTACTCGTCAGTAATTAAAAGAGCAGTTATGTTATCAGTCTTTCCTAATGACGTTTAACAGCGGTAATTTGGATTGAACATCTTTCATCATACTACATATATAATATTGTTACGTTAAGAGTTCACTTGATAGCTAGCTGTCATCTACAGTACCTGACTGTTAGCATTGTATTCCTTTTTTTGTTAGCTAGAGTGTAAATAGCACATTTTGCTTGTTTTAATGGCACTAATAATGGAAAAGTGAATGGAAATGTTTTCACAACACTATAAAACACAAGCACAGTAAAATGTTAATTATCTATCTATTCGTGAACAGAAACTTGTAACTTAAAGCCATAGTGAAACTGTGAGTTGAATCATGTTTACTTTGAAAGGGTTGAGCCTTTAATTGTAGCTGTTGGCTTCTTATCCAGTATTTTATCTTCTACTCAACTCATATTTTCCTCTGCTTAAAGATTGTGTGCTTGTGTTTCTTTTATAAGCTGGTGAGCGACTGGTCTCATCCTCAATGCCTGAGCAACACGTGCTGGGAAACATGAGCTGTCAGAGGACCATAGGTTTGCCTTTGGCCATTATTAGTCTGTCAGTGGCACCAAAAAAGAAAGTTGTAGGGGGATAAACTGTGTGAAAGCAGTGGGAAACAATAACGGATTATCTTATTTTGTTATTACAACAGTGAAGAATTACATGTACAATACGCACGTTTAACACCAGTCAGCGGCCTCTTGTTATTACACTATGTTCACTTTTTAACTATGATTTGTGAACGTCGCAGCAGGTGAACCCAGCGGCAGGCAGGCAGAAGCAGTTGTATTTTTCGGTGGATAGATCACATTAGAACTTCGCTGCAATAGCTCTGTAAAGCCACACTAAAACTGGAGTAATACAGTCAATCAATCAGTCATCTCCTGACTTCACAGCACAGGAGAGCTCTGCTGGAATGCTGCTAAGCTGCAGATGTACCAGCCAAATTACTCCAGAGGGGAATTACCAGGCCATAAATCCAGACGTCAGAGGACGGCTGTAGCCTATTTCACAGTAAAAAAAAAAAAAAAAAAAATCCATGCAACTTTCTTTCCATTACGTTCATAAGAATGTCTCGCCATGCAGGGCCCATACTTATCCCTGACAGCAGATCTAAACACGTTTGCATCCAAACGGCCTTAAATTACGAGGACTTTAAACGAGGCATCGTATGAATCAGCAGCCATCATTCTACCTGTCCTGACGGGAAGTGTGAAATGACTGATCCGTGACACTAAAAACCGTGAGAGTGCCTAATAATCATTCCCTGCTCATTCAAACGCCTCCGTTAATCTAAGGCGTGCTGCAGCCTGCAGCTTTTACCTCTCTCTATGTACAGTATAAGCTTTGATTACTATTAATCTGTGTGAGGGGCTCCTTTATCCTGAAACGACACTTGCGTCCAAAGATCCATCATCATCAACATGTTTGCTATCGGATCTGATGGTTTCGGGAGCCTTTCGCCAACTTTATTTGTGCAATTCTCATGCGAGTGGAAGGCAAACAACAGACATTCAGCCCAGTCAACACCACACAGCCACCACTGGCATCAGATCGCTGGCACCTACTGGACTCCATTACTGCTAATTGAGATGTATAAATGTGCTCTCTGGCACTTCACTTGTCGTTTTGCAGCGGCCCATTTTTTTCTTTTTCCATCAAACTCAAAAAGTGCCAAGGTAGACAAGGTGAGTGCAAGGGTGCGGGTAGTGATGCTGTAGTGTGTCCTCTGTGGGCACATTTCAGCTCGGCTGGCGTACATCAGACGGACGCCTCCAGGTGCCAGCAGCTAAACAGGCCTGGGTTTGAGGGGGCTGTGTTGTATGGGCTGAGCCCGGCAATGTCTGCCAATGTCTTTGAGTGTCTGGCTTCACGGCGTTTCATACAGAGCTCCTTGTTGAGCTCGTCATCCTCCACACGATGGCAACGGACGTCTTGCAGCAGGAGGCAGAGCCGGGAGGAAGTGACATCGCTGTGTGGGGACGGCGAGGGAAGAGTCGGGAGTCAGGCAGCTTGTTGCTGTTTGACATTCACCGTGCCTGCCAACACGTCTTTATAAGATAAATGTTGGTGGAAACATCGTCTTAACGTGTTTACTAGAGACGTTTGTAGAGCTGCAACTACTTTAATCATCGATTGATCATTTACTATTCAAACATTTCTTCAAATTCTGTCTTCAAATTGTTTCTTTGCTCCAGTCAAAAACCCAAAGACTTCATTCAAAACCTGACGTTGAAAAGCTGGAGACAACAAATGCTTTAAACGCTTTTGCTCGAAACAAGACTAAAAGATTCTTCAATTTGTATTTGATCGACTAATTGACTAAACGTTGCCACTCATGTTCCTTCCCGATACTGAGTCTGATACTAATACTAGACTGATACAGAGTACTGATCCAATACAATAACAATATTGTAACTTACATTTTTATCATATATATAACTGTCAGACTCCCCAATTTAAATTAATGCTGGAATAAATGACAACTCCTTAACCTCCCCCCAACTATTGAAAAAAAATACAAGATGTTGTAACTTTACCAACTTTAAAGAGTAAGTGTACAAAACGTTAGTACACTAGCAACTTCAAAGACAAACTAAATTAGGAATAAATTCCGATTCCTTAAAAAAAAACAAACATCACAGTTCAAATTTGGCAATAATAGTTCAGTAAGCGGCGAAATCCCATGTTTTTGACGACTGACATGGGCAGGCTAATAATAAATACAAAATTTCATTGGTTATCTTTGTCACTTTCAGGCTGTTTCAGTGGACTTTTATCATTTGAATGCGGTTTACAACATTTGCCGCTACAGGTCCTTTTGTCCCCCATTAACTTGGTGAACTCGTCGCACTCTTTAGCACCTGTGTCTTCTGATGCCTTATAGGATTGCTGGTGCCGCCCCTCAACGTCATCTTAATTTACACGGAAATATTGCAAAAGCAATCACGATATCCCGCACTGAAAACACGCCTTTTATTTGTGTAAAAGGACAATAAATGATGTGGTATCGGATCGGTGCACGTGCCTCTGCGGCCGGAGGCATTTATGTTTTACGTCTACCCTTTGAAGGGTTTTCTTTCCAAACTTTGCACAAATGTCCATTGTTACTTAAAGGTGAACTAATTAGATTGTGGAGGTCAAAGGTTAAATTCACTGCGGTCTCAAGTGGGCCTCGCTTGTAAACGTAAAACTGATCAAAGCCGCTGATAGTTGGCTTTGATCAGTCGACCATGACTTTTTGCCTCGAAAGGTCAAGGTCGCTGTGACCAGAGGTCTTGTCAGCACAATATCACAACCTACATTCGGGCTTGAAGGTGAATTGGTTAAATCTTGGAGGTCAAAGGTCACTGTGACCTTACGTATTGTGATGTTGCACTACAGTGGGATTTCTGGCCAGCGTGAAAAGAGTATTGGAGACAACAACATGGTCTCTACTGCTGCGGGAACTAATTTAGGGGTTCAAATATAATTCGAATTGTTGAGAACTCATTAATATTAGGAATACCATTCCTGAATCTCACTGTACGCGTCTTGGCCTGTCAGTCACTGACATTTGAAACAACAAGCTGCTGCAGCGCCTTGCGGCAACTGCCTTTGGAGACGCTTTGCCTTCCAGCAGAATCCTTCGGCATGTAGGCGATATTCAGAGTAGTTACAGCGTGGAAAATAAGGAGGAAGACACACAAAGTGAGGAGAAAACACCGCCACGTGGTAACTATGGTGAACTCCGCCTACCAGCATATCTGTCTGTGTGTGAGTCAGACGTTTTAAAATCACTGAGGAATCGTACAATAAGAAACAGGTACAAACCTGCACACACAGTTTGGGTATAGATAAATTGTGTGCGATGATGCAGGTGCCTTTCTTGAAATTAATAATGTTATTTGTGGTTATAGTCCTATAATTACTAGAACGCCCTCTATTGGACAACGTGTGCAACAATCACACGTTGATAAAGTCATCGCTAACTGTTTATAGACATGCTTAGTAAATAGTATTAATGAAATATGAGCATAACAAATTTGAATGTAATTCGAATATTCAGAAAAAAGGAACGAAATTCAAATTGAATTATAGATTAAAATCAACAGCGACTACCTGTGGCTAGCTTCTAAAACAGGCCCTTGTGTTTGTAAATTCAATCGAACTTTTTGCTGATATGCAAGTTGACCGCCTGTTCCTATAAAAATCCACCCCAGCCTGATCGGTTTACGCCAATATTCATTTTCAAGTTGGTCCAACTAGTTGGCCAAGAATCATTTGACACTCTTCACTATTTTTTACAATTTGACACCCATAAACTTAGCTTGCTCTGTAAATCCAAAGTTCATTAAAAAACATGCACCTAAAACTTTGAAAATGATAATTTTTCCACCGATCACACTCCCACGAAAGCCTCTCCGTCCTTCTTCGACCCACCACCGTAGTTTCACTGTCCGCTTTGTGTGCTTCGCAGAGTTTAATTAAACACCTCATTTTGAAATATTCAATTTAATGACCAATGAACGTAATACTTAAGATATTACAGTTTAAATGGAAAGCCAGAATCTATATATAAAAACGGCATTAAACTATGCTGTGATGCAACCGTTGTAATTCAGCTTTTATTTATTTTAACCCCAATTAATATGCTGTGCGTGTGATTCTTTCCCTGACCACACTCTTCTACACATGGGCCAGGGGTGGAAGTCAGTGGTCAAGGCCCACTTTATTAAACATTTCCTAAGCTTAGCTTATGGGGAAAATGCTGTCAGATGGAATTACATATCTCCTAAAACTTTTTTTTTTTAAATAAATAATAACAGTGGCAGTGCATTTAAAAGCATTTTGATTTTGGAAATCCTGCCAGGAACCTCCAGTGAGACCCATCAGACCTTTATTTTATCACCTTTATTTTGATTACTACAGACAACAAAATATACTG
Organism: Mola mola; assembly: GCA_001698575.1. Classification (NCBI taxonomy): domain Eukaryota; kingdom Metazoa; phylum Chordata; class Actinopteri; order Tetraodontiformes; family Molidae; genus Mola; species Mola mola. The sequence continues at coordinate 8,164,992 of KV751317.1, read as the reverse complement.
CTGTGTATCCATTGCAGTAGTAGTAGTAGTAAATGTAGTATTGTTTCTGTGTTGACAAGACAGAATTCTCTCTTGCTTTTTAGAGAACTACTCTGCACTTTGTACCCTTTATTTTTCTTCACGCATACCAGGTGGAGAATGTGTTATTACCAGGCAGCTTCCAGGTGTGAATGTAAACATGTGCAAATTTTCCTCATCCTGCAGATGCCACCACAGGCATTTTCAAAGCAAACATGCGTGCTCATGTGTGCTTCTCTGCTTCAATGAAATGGAACAAAATAGATGTTGTTTTGTCCTTTCTGTATCAACAAGACTTACTGTAATTTTTATAATTCAGTTCAGTAACAAGAGGTTGTATTATGTAGTTAAGGAACACAACACTATTATTAGAGTCATGGGGATGCTGCTGGTAACAAGTACAGGAATTTACAACAAATATATTCACACAATACGAATGTTCACTGAATTGCAAATGAGGGTTGCAAGCAAAGCCTGTTATTCCTCTGTGGTGGCTAATTAAGAAAAAAACTAACTAATTG
>KV751317.1:8124428-8154300 GCA_001698575.1 Mola mola | reverse complement strand
TGAATTCCTTTCATGCTGTTTTTATGTAATGAAAAGTAACATTTTTGCTTTTTGAGAATAGAAGAAGAAGGGGAAGGAAGCTAATCTATGTTAGTTCAGATTTTTGCTGTATTCCTGCAGCATTACTGCCTCAAACTGGGCGACCATCACTTTATTTTAAACTCCCCTACTTAAAACCCTAATCAAACTCATATTCATTTGTTAAATTGGACCAAATTACAGAGGGTCTTGACCGCCATATACCACACACTTACTGCAAATAACCTGTTTTTCCTTTTACACACATCAATTCCCTAGGGATGTTTTCAGCTTCACTAGACTTGCGAGTCTTTGGGGACCAGGTCCACTGCATGTGCTGGCTGGTAGGCCATTTGCAATAATCTCCTTTTTACCGTTTAGAGGCTAATTATGTAACATTACACCTGCCTCCATGAGCCTTGGCTCTGGTGTAGTGCAGAATGAGTTGCTTTTTTCCCCCCACTACTCATAGGGGTGGTTAGAGTTTCTTAATGAGATTAGCCCAAAGCTGAAATCTGCTTTGTGTCCCCTTGCTATATGGCGAGATACTGGATCAGCGGAATCAAAGCTAAGAGGGGGAATCATTGGAAGATGCAGGCAGCCGACCTCGTTTCAGTCTCCCCCCACCAACCCCCCCGCGTGTGACTTGGACGGGATTCGTCGCTATCACACATGACATTGTGTGCGAGCTTTGCATAGGAAATATCTTTGTCTCACTGAGATGTTTGCTTGCCTCACTGTTTTCGTGCTTCTTCTTTATCTTTCTGTCCAGTTTTTATTTGCTGTTGGATCAAACCTCTCAATAGTCATTTTCAGAATTGAGGACAGATGGGTTAAATATTGAACTAAATAAAAGAAGAGCTTTTCCACCAGTCTGGGATTTAAATTTGTCTAGCTGTGGTTGCTGGACTACTGTCTTTTTGCCTTTATTGACTCAAAATTTCTTGCATTTTACCACAACTTCTAAGATCTGTGCCCAAATTCTTATTTGTCAGTAACGTCATAATGTGCAAGACGGAATTGTATAAAGACAGAACTACACCACCCACAACCGCCCATCTACAATGGGAGCCTTTCTTTTCCTAATTTATTGGGGCTCTAATGTGCTTGTGACTTTCGAGTCAGACAAAAGATGAAAACCTAACAATGGAGTCCGGACAGACCAGCACATGTATCACACATCCACACATGGAGATACTGTACAGGCTTACACTTGCACACACTTTTGCACATGCACAGAGACGTGCGCAAGCGTGCGGACAGCTTCAAATGATAAAATTCCCAGAGTGAAGGCAAATTCTCACTGACTGCCGCAAGAGATAACATGTAAATATTTTGCCCACCCGCTCGGAATATGATGTTGATTAAGAGAGTAAAGGTTAAGGTTAGGGAAGGGGCAAGGATTAGTAGTGTGGACCACGTCTAGGGTTACCATAACAGCCTGGCTGCTGGGACTAGTAATAACAACAGAAGTAATAATAATCACAGACTAATTGATTGAACCCCGCGGCTTCCTTGCAAGAGTCATATTTGTAAAGCTTAATGCCTCTACTATAGCAGCTAAAATAATGAATCACTTGCCCGTGTTGCTTTCAAGTTAGTGTAATTTATTTATTCTACAACCACTTTTTAAAATCGAATCAAATCAAATAATGTCTTAAAATTTTCATTTTGTATGTCACATGCCTATACTTTTATATTTACTCATCTATTTAACACAGAGCATACTAGGTCCTCTCTATGAGATCCTATCATTGCATTGTAGTTTGTTGAATTTACAAAGAGCCCTAGAAGCCCTGAAGCCATATACTGCTACAGAGAGCTATTTGCTCTGCGTCAGCGGAGTATCCTGTCATGGAGAGAAAATCTCGTTTGAAGTATGGCCCCCGTCTTTCACAGTGACGATAATGCTCCTGGCTTTATCATGTCCTCCGTGCAAAGCCCATGTCTTCTCTTTTGTCCGGTTTCCTCTCCCCCACTCCTGCACACCCCCTGGCTTCTTTCTTTTGTGTCACTCTCTGTCACATTGGTACCACGTTCACTGTGAGGAGAAGCCGTCCAAACCTTATATCCCCCCCCGGAGGCATGCTGGGAAGTGTAGTCAGAGTCTGGGGACTGTTGGTTCTGTTTTTTTGGACTTGGCTGATCAGCAACTTTAAACTGATCGGTGGTCTAATACATTTTGCATTTCAACTGTAACGCAAAGAAAAAGTAAAAAATAACATTGCGGTGTACTTTATTTTATTGTAGATGCTTCATGAAAATTTAGCTAGATATTGAATATCACTTGATTTTATTTGTAAGGTTCTATGGTTGAATAAATTCTAAGGTAAATACTTAGCATTTTAAATTAGATACATTATTAGTATTCATTCTGCTCGAGCTTTTTCTAAATCCACAGCTTAAATGCAAATGCAGTGCAGTCTTTTCCATCCATGGCTTTGTTGGCCCCTCAGAAACCTTAAGCCGGTATCTTAAATAGGGGCCTCTCATGGCATATGCATGTGCAGTATCTTATCTGGTGAATATCACAATCATTCTCTAGGACATCAAATATTTAAACAGGCCACACAAACAAGAGACAGGAGGGAGGGCATGGAAACATGCCTTTTGTGGAGCCTGTGTGAAAACAATAAATGTGCTACCAGCCCTCAATATTTTCATATTCAATGACTCTGTATGATCCTTATGATCCCAACATAAAGAGGGTCTGTGAACTCTCTCTCTTAAACTGTAGCAGGCATATATTACCAGGCTTAGAGCTTGGCAAGCTCCGTATCCCAAAATAGATTTCAACAATACTCTATGAGGATGCATTAAATAAATCTCTGCTCAGCTAATCCGTGGAACAGTTCACATTTTCGAGAGAGACACTCCGGTAGGACAAAAGCGGCGCTCTGCTCGCCGCTCCTTCATCCAGGGACAGACATACATAAAGAGAGATATTTAGAGAGAGGGGAGGGGATTGTGGGGAGGAAGAAATCCTCCACTAATGTGACAGAGAATCCCCCCGACCCCCACCAAAAAAAAAATCATCATCGTATGCTCTTGCACTGCAAAGCAGATTCTGTATCACTGTATTTTTTCTTTCTTTTTTTTTTTTTATCCTGAGCAAGTCCAATAACTTAATCTTAAAGGCAAAATGTGGACATGAGGGCCCTTTCGAAACATGTTGTAGATAAATGTTAATCACATTAGCATTTCCCAGACTTCCGTAAATCTCCATAAATAGCATGCTGAGGTTGATCCGTCTTTTTTTGCCCATTGAGGCAAAATTACAGTTGATGAATTGCTTTTGCCATGCATGTAGGCTAATGAAAGCTTTGCTCCTGGGCCTTTCTTAACAAAGGCTCTTAATTTTTCCACTTTCCACTAAAATAAGAAACCTGTTCCACTTTTAATTAATAGTTTTAGCCTCTCCCATTCAGGAGTGCATGCATAGTTTGAAATTAATTTTTTAGGTGATGCTTGGTTATTAATACTGAAGAAACAACCTCTTTTGTGTTAAAGTAGCAGGGAGGTAAATGCTTAAAAGTCAGTTTTCTCGCTCACGTCATCAAACTGCTTAACACAACCCCAGACTCTTCCCCGAGACGAAAACCTTTCATGACAGGTGGCTATTTCATTCAATTGAAGTCATCATGGCATTTGGGGTTGATTATAGAGTTACTTACATAAGCACTTGGGAAAAAAATGTGAAATCAGACATCAGTCCAACCCTTTTCAAACTTGCATCAGGCACATTTTCTAGTTGAATTCCTTTGCACATGCTCATATTTGGGCATCCTTACTTACATTTTCATCAACACTTAAAATGGCTTCTATGTTGTTTATACGTTGCACCAGAACAAGTTACCTCCGTTAATAGAAGTATTAGGTTAATAAGCAGCAATTAGCATGCATTAGGGTGCATGCAACACATAATGAGTACTTGGGTATGATTACTCAGACTGCTCGGTGTTTGAGAGAGCAAATAGCCTCATCTAACCATATGTGGTTTTGGGACGCTCTCTGTCCCATGACAGATCTAAGTGAGGTGGTTTTGATGACGAACTCCTACAGTATTTATTACTGTCAAAATCACTTTTCTCCTTCTGAAGCGCAACATATTTCTTTATAATCTGAGCATATTTGGGAATATTGTGACATAATGTCGCCCCTGCACTTTCAACTGCTTGTCTAAGTTGCCAAAAGCAACCCTGTCATTTTGTTGAAATCATTTCATATCGTAATATTTAGAATAGCTTCCTTTGCACAAGAGAATATCTGCAGCTTTTATGTGCACCCTGATAATGAAAGCAAATAGCACTTGTATTCTTTGTTGCTGATAAGGAAGCAGAAAGCAATAGAGAAGATTTTCTGGTGAAAATCCATTCCCTCTTTGTACCTGTGACTTAAGCTCAAAGGTGGGCGATCCATATGGCAATTTTGTATTTGTATTTCCAGGCTGTCACAAAGAATCGTCGCTGACACAGAGCAGACGCAGCAAACTGAAGCGGTAGCTGCACTTAAGCACTGTGGGTGATTTCTTACCAATTAGCGCAAATCATGGACTACTCAAGATTATTGCCCAGTGAGTTTAACAACACTTTGACACCTCATCTGAAACTGACCCCACTTGAGTTTATTTTTCCCCAAAGATTTCAGGCTTCTGCGTGCGATGTTAAAGCAATTTATCCAGGCCGGGACTTTTCATTTCGCCAGTTTCAGGTTGTTTTTTTTAAACATGCTTCCAGTGACAAATCGATCTTCCATCTATAGTCAGGCTGGACCCCCTCATTTATAGAAGGGGTGGCTGTGCAGGGGACAAACCAGCAGCCCCTCTGTGCTGCCCCCTCATCTCGGGGCTTTAGCAGAACTGCTCTGGCATGAAGTACAAGCTGCTGTCTCCATGGTGACAAGTCACTTCGGCTCCACCAGCTTTACCCAGCACGATCGGGCTGTGATTTGGCTGGCTTTTAAGACAAAAACAAAACATTGAGAGAAAATATACCGTTTCATTCCTCTCTCCATTATGTCGGCTGGCGAAAAACAGCCCTAATATGGCGCATTGGCTGCTAACGCGAATAATGGCTGGAGAATAGCTGGTGAAAAGCTAATGGAGGGAGTCTTTGGCAGAGTGTGTCTCATTGAGGAGGCAGAGCGAGAGAGGCAGTCCCAGAGGTACGGATGGGGCTGCTGTGATAGTTGTGAACTCTCCCAGTGTTTATATGTCAGCCAACAGCCTCCGGAAGGAGACTGCAGACATTCTCCACACCGTCTTGCAGACAAGAACTGGTCCCCTCAATTAAATGAGTTAATTTGAAACCATAAGCTTGTCGTTAATTAAGAAGAGCTTAGACATCTCCTGAAATGAAATATGTGAAATGAGCTATATTGACGACATACTGTTCCCTTTTGTTCAGATGGTGAGTTCCCCGTCCTCCTCCGTTGGTTCGAGATTGTCCATATGCACCCGGTTCACGAAAGACAGAGATAAATGCCAAAGAAAGACACATCTTTGGCAAAATGTGTATCGTTTAGGAGGAAGTTTCCGTTTCAAAGTGTATCTGTTGTGGACTCCCACTTTGTCTTCTCTCACACCGTTTTCCCTGTCTCCCTCACTCTGTGCTTCCCTGGCGCCAGAGAGAGGAGGAGAGGGAGAGAGAGAGACAGAGCGAGAGAGAGATTGTGGCATTAAGTAAATAATTTGTATGATAATTCATTACAGCGCAGTCTTTTTCAACTTTAATTGGTCTAAATGAAGAGACATTTCACACCATTTAGATAAAAAAGAAAAAGGAGGCCAGCGTAATGAAAAGGGGCCTGCCTATCGGACTTCAGAGGTTTGCTCTAAATGAAAATGTAATTGCAGGCGGAATGGTACAAGAGGAGAGACCCGTGCTGCAGATCCGGGGGTATCTTCAGACAGCCGAGCAAAAGCTAATGACTGAGCAATTTGGAACATTTACTCACCCCAAAGACTCTCATTAAGTCAATCACAGGCTTAGCCAAGACCCACTCGCAGCGTCGGAGCCGGCCCCGCATTTATTCCAACATCAATCAGGAGGGGCCAGCTTCTTCTTCTTTCAGAATCCATAAAAAAAGCCCAAGTAATTTATTCGGGATCTTTGAGAGGATAATGGCCAATTATTTGTTTATAACACTGGTTAAATTTTCATTAGGCAGATTAATGGAATATCATGTACTGTCAACACTGGACTAAGGGGTGGTGTGTCAGAGATAAACGGCCAAACAGATGATGTCGCTCTGTTGGTAAATTGGTTTTTCTGCAGCCCTTTTCCTCCATATGAAATTTTAAAGGTGGACAAGGCACCAGGGGCTGAAGCTGTCTCCTATAGGAGTGGAAGGTGAAAGGGACTACATTATGATGAACTTCATCCAGCTGCGAGTGTTTTTCTTTTTTTTTTTTGTGGTTGTTGTTCTTAATGTGCGGCTGCAGTGTAAAATTTTCGGCACTAAATTTTGTCTGTTTAGGTGTTAAATTTTGTACAAAGTTTGAATGTGTGCCGGCTCCATACACATTTATTCACATTCACTTCATCCCAACCCTCAAATTACCCATTCTACCAATCGCGCACAATCCATAGCCGAAACTTATTTCTTACGGGCACTATTTGAAATGATAATTCTTGGAGTTTTTAGAAGCTTACTTTTTTAATGAACAGAAAGAGCTACTTTTGGCAGTGACTGTGGGTGATAGCTTAATCTGACATTATGCAGGCGACACAAGATACCTGTAAGTGACAGTTTAGAATGAAATGACAACTACAAGGCAGGCAGGCTAGAAATTTGCTGACCCCACATGATGCTTAAAGGTGATATAAAGCAGTTTGAACCTTAAGTTGTGCCTTTCTGGACCTCCACCTGAAAGTGGTCTGAGAATTGTCATTTGGAGCGCATTTGAGCTTCAAATAGCCTCCCTTTTCCCCCACACGCAAGGTTTCGAGAATCCAGATAAAATGTGGCATATCGAATCTTAATATGCACGCTTCTCCCACTAGTGTGCAAAGGATGCATTAGGGATCCACATACCCAGGCTTACGAAGTCGGAATTTTAATGACTATTTTTTATGATGTGTAGTTTAGGAATATGTTTTTTGTTTTTCTTTTAAAACTTTTATAGAATTCATGTTGCACTGTAAAGCTTTAACAGCTTGGATCTCAATTCCAGCATGAATCTGATGCATCTGTAATACCCACTTTACATTATGATTACGTACATTTCAAAGCATCATTCTCTGAGATGAACCTGAACGTCCTTGATGTGAGTTAATATGGGCTCCTGGATCGCAATCTGCAAACCTTAGGGCATCCACAGTGCCCACTAGACTCCCTATCAAAACATTCATCAGCTGAAGGAGGTTATCGTTGGGCTGGGCTATCTGTCACCTGGCCACCGGCAACCAGCGGGACACAAGGGCCATTTAATTAGGCCTACTGCTCCTCTCTGGTGTGAAAGACTCTCTGGCCCCTTTGATTCCCTGCTGCTCTCCCAGCAGGAAGTGGTTGGTGATAATTGACACAGGATTTCCTTGTTAACCAGCGGCAGACTCTGTGGATTAAAGTGACAGAGATCTCCAGAAGAAAGTGGGGAGTAGATAACGGGGAGGGGAGGAGGTGCAGAAGGGGGAGTGGCGGGGGCAGCAGCTATTTACTGCTCTTGAGAAACCAGGGAGGAAATAGCAATATCAGACTGGTGCGCGGTCCTGCCGTGAGATGTAGCTCCCACTTATCTTAGCCATTTCAGCTTGGCTGATCAAAGATTGGCTTTCCTTAAAATAACCTGGGCCCAAGGTTGAGTACATGCTTCCATGCCCTGGGTTTTTTTTCTCTTTTTTTTGGCAAATTATCAGTCTTTTTCAATCCCCCCCTATAAAGCTGCATGGCTGTTTGTGGAGGACTCAAGAGATAATCTCATTTCATTTGCACAATTATACACTATCAAGGAATAAAAGCATATTTGCAAATGACGTAATTTCCTACTTTGTACCAACTGGGTCACAAGGCTTGACAAAAGCATTATCATGCAGACAGGAGAGGTACCCATTCGGCTGTAGGGCAAAGATGGAGCTTTCAGTGGATGTAATCCACTTTATTTATTTCTAGATTTCCTTTCTGCTCTCCCAACTACCACACAGCTTACCCAAAGACATTTTACAAGTGTTCATTGGAAGGTTTTATCGGAGCTCTTTTAGAGATAAAGGATGAAGGAGCTACTGTACTTTCTACTTACTGTGAATCCTCTTCAGCTCGCCTTAGCATTATGACATATACAACAGAGATGGCCGCTACTTGGACTTTTAAATACATACAGTTTGTAAACTTGTAAACTTTGTAAATATAACTTTTCCGCTGGAAATGGCTTTTCATAAATTTAACTTTCTGACCAGTCTGGTGCAACTTAATAGGTGGAACTACAAGTACATGCGTGAATGGCATTTTTTCAGATATTTAACAAGACTTCAAACTCTTTAAAAGCCCTAGCTGCCCAGAATGACCCAAACATGGCATAAAACATTGTCTGGTCACTTTCAAGTGCTTACTGATAACTAAATGGGGTGATGGCAAGTTTCCAGCAACAGGACTGGGTCAAAACAAGGTCCATCATATAAATCAAAGGATAAATTCCTTTCTCTTGTATCCTCCAGCCAATGCATACATGCAGCTGCGGATATGTGAGAGGAAGAAAAAGGGAAGCTGTTGTTTTATTACAGCAATAATGTCTGAGTGACTAATCCTCTCTGTGATTAAGGTCAGATGATGACGATGATGTTTGGTGTGCTTGCAGCGTCACCAGCATACCCAAACTGTGTAGAAAAATGATATGATGTATCATAGCCTTAGACTAGCTCTCAGTACACAGGAACTCGCTATATTTTATATAAAATACCTTAAGAAAGTCAGATATTAATACTTTTTACAGCCCAAGGTAGCCAATGAATTTAATACAAATTGGCTTGATTAAAGACCTTAGTAATAAGTCAAAAAAATAAGTTGCAATTTCTATATGTGTGCAGACATATTTTTTTTTGAACAATTGTCATAATGAAAAATCAAATGAGGCAAGTGCTGCAGTAGGGTCAAAAAGTAAAATGTAAAAATGCATAAATACTATTTTGACATTTAAACACATGCACTTAAAGCACAAAGAGAAGCAAGTGGAGACAGACAGCAGGCAGTCTCAGCACATTATTTGCTAGCCCTGTTAGTGCAGGTTGTTGTATTAAAACCCTGCAACAATTCTAGCAGTGTTAATTGCGGTAATGAAAACTATGATGAAAATGCACATTAACAACTTTTTTTTTTACATGACGAAGAGAAGGACGCTGATGAGCTAAAGATAGATCATTAGTAACAAAAACTATGACGTACGTTAAGTTTTCATAGACGAGACTAAAATGTTGGCGCTTGACGAACAGAATTTCAGAATGATGTCATTCTCCCTGCCTGCTCTGTCTGTCAGAATGTGAGCAACGAGTGCGGACTGAGCGTCAGTGTTAGTGTTTTCCTGCTCTGTGTCTGTGTTGAAACAGCGTAGTGCTCGCTCACTTTTGCTCTAACACACACTTCAGTCACTGTGTATAACAATATGTAGAATTCAAAGTCTTTGCATATCAATGTCAAGATTTGAATCTAAATCAATCTCTACTAAATACCCAAATACATTATTTTTTAGCTGGAAACTGTGATTTTGGTGTTTAGATATTCTATAATCCACAAGACTATCAAAATAATAAGTTGTCATGAGCTACGTGGTCATTTTTTATAGGCGTTGTTTCATGAACTTTACAGAAAACATATATCGTGATATATATTGTGTTTGTATCGTCAAATCAAAGTACTGGTGCGAAAGAAGGGAGGAACACTGATGGGGAAGAAATGAGAGACGAATTCGGTAAAAATTTCTAGAGGAAATGGTTGATTAGTCTGCAAATGACAAAGGAGAAGGCTTCTGTGAGCTGATGATGTCGAGATGGACTATAAGCCACCATTGTGTCAAACAATTGCTACAAGATTGGAAAAGATGTACAAGGACATCAGGGCAGAACTGAAGGCTAATTTAGAGTGGGTTGACTAGTAGGCAATGACAACGAACTCATAGATAGCTCTCACCATGGAATTTAGAACTGGAATTTGATGATCGCTATCTCATAGATAGACAGCACTAGTGAGAAGCAGGCCACAGAAAAAATAGCAGAGCACCTTAAAGTGGCTACCAAGGAGTATTAAATAGTAGGTTACTATATGATAAATAGTGAGCTAAGTCAGGGAGGTCCATCACTCGGCGTCTGACTGAATACAATTGAATACTGATACTGTTACTTTAAAATGGTTATCCCTGTTGAGGACATAACTCCTTTTACCATCCTTCTCTCACTATAATTTATACTTGTGTAGCGACAACATGACCATGAGTCATTTCTATCTTTCCCATACGATTGTGAACTTCAGTCACAAATAAGGCTTTGGTTAGTAAAAGCCTTGCTTTGCTTCACCAGTTCAAAGCTTGGCTATGTTGCCACAAGGACCAGAAAAAGATGGATCAGTGCAGTTAGTCCCCTCTGTCAGGATGCAGTGGAAAGGCATAATAATATGGCATAGTGCCGCTCAAGTATGCTTTTGCATGTTAATGTAATGATGTGTAGTACTTTTGCATATCAGTGGTTCACACTAAACACACATATTTTCTATTGTCTGAGTTTATGTATAGTTTTCATCTATCCTTTTAGGCTTGTCTAAATGTGTAACTTTGTCTTATCGCCTTTTTAAAAAAATAGAATTATTCTGTACATTAATTAATCACACTTCTTCTTCTTCATATCATGTTACTAACATCAGTATTTTAAAAAGATTGAGTTTTTCTGCATCACATTGTGCTAACATTTTTTAAGTCAATGACACGTTTGTGATAACACACCAAAATACTCTGAATACTGTCAATTTTAGCTAGAATGGTTTACCTTGTGTGAAAAGCTGAAGTGAGCAAAATGTAAGCATTCAGACTTGAATAAAGTCCCTGATATAAGGCACTGATTTACTCGCAAACAACTATGAGAAACATACCCACAGCAGGCATGAATAACTTTACAAGATTATCTGCTTAGTCAAATATCCTGCACACTTTTCAACATTCAAAACCTCATGTACAAATCTCCTCTAAAGTGGTTCCTAGAAGGCTCCTAATCCAGGCCTGATTCCGGGATAAATATGGACATCACTGATTGGCTGAGCACCAGTCAGGTGCAAAGTCCAGCGACGAGCCACACCGCCATAGAGTGTTTAGATGCAATATTACTCAAACATGTTGCACAGAAACTTCACATCAATGTCCACACTGTCTTATCTGCGCTCCCTCATAGGTACTTTATCTTAACCATGCTGTAAGACTTCAATATGTGGGCATTAACACGCTTCAAGGTCCTTGACTTCTCTTCAGGAATTACTGTGTGGTAACCAGGAGGAGAAGCTGGAGATTTGTTCCTTTCAGTCTAAAGTAAATAGGATAGGCAGGGGAGGCAATCACACAACCAACACGTGCTCTGCTATCAAGAAAACACAGGAGTCTAGATTAAGATTTTGTCATAACCAAAATCATTGCTGTTTCATTTAATCTGCAAGGAGATAAACTCCTTAACGATTTCCATCCCCCGATGGTTTTACAGTGATTACAGTAAGTTCATGTTGAACCACTGCGCATTTAGCATGTCACGACTTTTGAAAAGTCATCCTCGGAAACAATCAAATCCAGCCCTGTTAGCAAATGAGCCATGAGTGTTGCGGTGGCACAGAGATTTGTCCGCATGGCCTGAGTAAAGAGCGGTATGACACCATTCAGACAGAAGATGGACTGAATAAAAAGACCCCTATAACTAATTCAAATTCACTGATACAATAGTAAGGGGTTTAGTATTTCATAGTGGCTTGGCGTCCAAATTTAATCAACCATCACAAATTAAGTTGGATAGTTAACGGTTTGCTGTGACTAGATATATATGTTAACAAGGCAGTTCTTTAGTGATCGCAATCAGAGAAACCCGGTCATTTTGCATTATATTAATACACTGTGGTTGTTTATATTCCTGTTTAAACTTTACCTCAAAAGCATTCCTATATATAATACAACAATAGCTACGTATATGACATATGCTGGGTACTTTTCTTAAGCCTCCTTGTGACTTTGCAGTCAGCTAAAAGAACGTTGTTAACTTCAGCCAAACCCTGTGGTCTAACCTGTGAGCATCACTCTTAAACTTACTTGCTACTTTCCATAGCATTTGTTATAGTGGAATACTGTACGTTTTACAAAGATAAAGGGAGAAAGCCCCAATTTCCTTCAGGGGCAGAGCCTTATGTGTGAACTGCTCCTCTGGGATGCTGGGGCTCACACTCATTCACTTAGAAATAGTATATGTTTTGTGCTAGTTTTTTGGTATCCGGCCATATATATTTTATTATTGCTAGCACCAAAAATAAATAAATCAAGCAGTCCTAAGTTTAAACTTTAAGTTGTCAGGGTTTGTCTAAAAGCTAACTCTCCAAAACTCTAAAATCTATCATTAACAGTGGCTAAACACTATTTTTCTTGTTTGTCACTTAGCTACTCCAATGTTTTCCTGTAGAAACAAGAGCTACATGTTCCACACAGTGCAGGTTCTGGTTGGTGACACTGAGCTGACAGACAGCATTAAGTGTGTTACTGCTAATCCTTTTAATAAAATATGTATAGCCTACAAACACACATGCTATTCTTCAAAACTAGTAGGCCTACTTTTTTATTGCCGCAAGCCTCTCAATTATTTCCTTTTTCTTCATAGCTCAACCCATATTAGGGAAGTGGCGAGATCTTGTGCCACGAGATGCCATGAGATCTCACAATATAAAAACGTGAAGAATGGAGAGCTGTCTCGAGAAGCAGAAGCCCATCCAAACCTCCATTTATGACCTGTGGCAATATGCCTTTGTTGCGTCTAATCTGCCGGAAACCCATAAGCAGCAACAGCCTATCCAGCTGCAGCAGCCAGTATGACAGTGGAGTCTATCGATATTAGCATTGAAGATGCCCCTGCCACTTTTAAATCGTTTATGTGGCAGCATTTTGGATACCCGTTGAAAATGTACAGTGACAGAGTGACAGGCAAGACACGAACAATATGTCAGCAGCATAAGAAAACATTGCCAGACGCCGCAGCTAACACAAGCACTATGCATAGACACCTACAGAACCACTACAGCTCTCTACTGAAATAAAATGACAACGCCGACGGATGCCTTTGAACCTTAACTTCCACAGTTAAGTGATAAAGTCCCGACAATAGTGAGAGAGATAACAGCTTTTTTCACCGATACGAGGCCATTTTCCGTGGTGCAAAAACCAGAGATTTTGGCCACTCGTCCATGCATAATTCATGCACGCACCAGCTGGCATTTCAACGTTTATTTACGGGTAAATCAACATCAAGGAAGACAGTTCATTCACTTTCAAATTTGGTTTTGATTTTGCCAGGCAAATCAACATTGTTTTCATTGACAAACAAAACAAACTGTTTAATTTTTGTAATGTAACAAAATGCTCATAATAATGATAGTTAATAATTTCAAAAGCAGAGGACATTACATGATGATTACAGATTGGTTTTAATTACAAGGTTGTTTTTATTTGGCAGTGTTGTTAACATTTTTACATCCTTGCTTTTGGTCAGTTAATTTTTCAGTGTTGAAATATCAACTGACATTATTTCAACCACATTTCAACACTGAGGGTCTGTTGTGTTCTCTCTGGAACAGTTATAAAATATGTCAAAACGCACTCAGTCGAATAAAAGGCCATTTTTACAATTATATTTTTCATCATTGACGTTTTCTGTTAAGATATCGTGTGCCCAATTGTCTCATGAGCTCAGTGTCACATCTAATTGGAAACAAAGGTTGGTGCACAGGCGATCAGTTCAATCCAAGCAAAGATATCCAAGAACGTCAAAAACTCAAAAACACGTCAAAATACAAAGTGCTGGGACAATAACTTCCAAAACCAAAACATGAGGAACCGCTGGAAGGCTGACACAAGGGACAAGATGATCTGGCACAGAGGAAAGGGGAACCACAGCTTCTATACAGGATGGGAGGGGAGACAATGAGACACAGGTGTAGAAAATTGCAATGGTGGGAAACTTGACAGGACATGGGGAAACAACACAGAGACTATCAAAAAAAAAATGCCTGGAAAAACACACTAACTAGACAATAACAAAACTGACTACACTGATTATATTCCTATATTTGTGGAGCAAACAGCAAGTCTAATAATGATATACTATCCCAAAAAAAGGGATAGTATGGAAAATGGCTGTCATTTTTGTCAAACATTTGTCCTTTTTTGTCGTTCATGTCAGCCGGATAGCACAAAAAAATAGTTGAAGCGTGTGCATCGAGGGTTTTCGGGCACACTCCTTTGCATTCATGTTTGGACCGTGTTGCTCCATTCTGATAATGTGAAAAGATAAAGCCTTGTATTTTATGGGAAAATAACTAATATAGGCTAATGCTCCAACCGCAGATGGCCTTCGTCAATTCAAAATGAAGAATGGAAACACACCTGTAGGTATTTAATAGGCAGGTATCAATGAAACATTGTATTGTTTTCTTCCAGTTAGCCTAAAGTCAAGTGATATGAGATATTTTTAAAAAATAGGAGAATCATATCACCAGTTCTTTGATGTATAACTGGCGAGACCTGGATGTGGGCGTTTCTGGGACATCTATACTGGAATTGTCAAAAACATTGTAACGTGGACATACTTATGACATATCATGCACCTGCACAGAATTTAAATAATTTTTTGATTTCATTTAAATGACCATCACAAATCGATAAAGATGCTTGCTTCCACCTGAGGAAGACCATCAGTAGTTGAAAAATAATTCCACTCGTATCCACATCAAAAAAAAGATTTTGCAGAAAAGCCAGTAGTGTCTCTGTGTTTTTGTTTCAACCCCAAAACAAATGTCTCTCCAAGCTGTAGCAGGAAGTTGGCAGTCCCGAGACAGTGTACAGAGTGTGTGTATGTGGATCTGTGTCTGTATTGGCTGTGATGCCTGTTTGGGCTCAGATCACAATGACTAAGCAGTCAATATTTAGCTTACATTATGCACAGTTGCAATGATAATCGTATGTTTACTCCGCTGGGCTTCCGCGTCTCCAACAGTCATAAGAGACATGGAGAGGACTCTCAGCTGAAGTGCTGTTCCTACAAGGAGTCGAAATACAAGCTGACAGAGGGCATTGTTCCAACGGTAAATAATGCTTCTACTCAAACCCAGTTGAGGAGGTTGGCTTGCATGTGAAATCTTACACGGAATCAGTTTTGAAAGATACTGGCTCTTTATCAAGGCATCATGGGCCGGGTTGTCCATCATTTTTCGTTTTTTTGTACTCTACTGTACTTAAATGTTGGGCCACAATTTCCATTCATGTTTTCCCAAATAATTGCTCATTCAAGATATCAAAAAAAATTGCGGTAAGTGGTGAGCAGATTTGCATTTACATAGCGCCTTTCAAGTCTGTCAGTTTCTCAAAGTGTTTCACGTTTATCACATTCATACGTGGTTAGAAGTGTAGTTGGAAGTTGGGTAACCATTCACACTCATTCACACAATAATGATGCAGCATCAGAAGCAATTTGGGCTTCAGTGTCTTGGCCATGGACACTTTGACATGTTGACTGCAAGGGTCAGGACTTCAACGGCAGCTCCAGTGGGCTCACAGGGGTAAACACTTCTGAAATTGATGTCTGCAAATTTATTCTTCTGTCAAAACAATTGTCCAAAGAAACACTTCAAATACATAAATAACAAAAAAATAAATTATTAGCAGCATTAATGAAAAGTGATTTCAAATTAAAAACAAACCAAATTGATAAAATTTTATCAATTTCAACGTCATATCATCTCACACATATTTTTTTTTAAACTATCAAAACCAAAGCTGTAAGCTTTTGGCCTCCTGACTCAACCAAAAACAGAAGATAAGTTAATAAGGTTTTTGTAATATGGGTACCTATGATTATATTGCATTGAGTCACTTTTAGATAAAGATTCTAAAATCTCAGCGCTGTATTATAATTGTAGCGAGGCTCCGCTGGACACATTTAGGAGAGCTAACAGTGTGCCACAGACTAGAAGGAATCCTTCAGAGAGTGGGGAGGAAACAAGTTGAAGGGAGGAGAAAAGCATGACCTCTCTTGGACACACCACCTTGGCCAAAAGATTAACCAAACAGCGGCCACTGACAAACATTCAGGAAATCAGAACCACATGCTTGTAGGGAGGCGAACTGTGGTGCTTATTTGTTTTTGCTAAATTAATGGGGGCTAATTGATAATGTCATTACATCACAGGAGGGGCATGGGGAAGGGCAAGGGTAAAAATCAAGGAATGCTGCCCATAAATCCTCTTTGAATACCACAGATGCGGGACTCAGTCTACCCAGAAGATTAAGTTCTGTTGAGTTAACCAGGAGCAGACCTGTGTCCAACCCGGCAAAGGGTATAACGTAGACGCTCACATCTTTCACAGCAGTGTTTAGAAGACTTAACGCGATAATCGCACTCTACAATAAAGGTACATTAATTAACATTAGGTAATTCAGTAATGAACATTTACTAACAGGAAATGAATGTGCCAACTAATCATTTACTAACGGTCTATAGTTTAAAACCATACTATTAATTTAACTGCTCGTTAACATGAAGACCTTTAGTGAGTACATAACACATTAATTAACTGGTAGTAAATGGTTATTACTACATTAACGAATGTGCCCTTTTTGTAAAGTGCATTAACCACAACACAAAGCTATTATTGCGCTAATCAAAAATTCCAAAATCTATTTTGGATGAATTTCCTCTTATTATTGAGGGTTTTAGAAGCTCTTTCTTTATATTGTTGGTCATTTATTTTGGCCATTAGTCAGACCTTTTTCTATCCACAGTTTTATTATTGTATTTGCAATCTTGTTTTCCCCCGCTTCATTATATCTAACACCACGTGGGATTTGGAAATGTTTTTGTTCATCTAATAAGTGGCTAATATTTCATCTGACTTTTTGTCACCTGACAGGTGATCTTCTGAGTCAAAATGGGCTGGAAACATCCATTATTTAAAACAAGGAATTTTAACACTGAATGTCTGAAACTGCCAGTCATCACCATGGACTTTTTGTAAGTAAGCTGGATAGTCACTGTTTATTTTTACTTTTTTGAAATCCATGAAGGCTTAGACCAGTTGAGAAGCCAGAATCAGTAATGTGGCAAATCTTTGCTTTCCTAACCACTTTAAACTGAAACTAATGTAATATATCTCTCCTAGCCTCAAAAATGTCAGACATGAAAACAGAAACTTATGGGACCAAATGACGGAAAGAATTTACTGCCATAAGAAGAAAGCCCAGAATAATGCTATAATTAGTGTCATATTCTGTATAAACAATATTTATTTTATAGAACATACACAAGATTGAACAGTTCGCTCTTCTGTCAGGGGGAGATGTCAAACATCATCATGGTTTACAATAGAGAAAATAGTCTACGACAACCTATGTCTGTAATACATTGAACAATAAAAGATGGACAGATTCTGCATATATTAATTTGTAAAAATTTGACTTTGATCGTCTCAAATCTACACAGCTCACAATCGATGCAAAAACCCCACATGGTCAATAATTCAGCCCTGGCTGGACAGAAAGTCTGTATATGCCTAGAATCAACACCAATTTCTGCAGTTCAGAGCTTCAGAGCAAGTGCAGCTGTGGGAGAGAGGATGGTGGCTCATGTGCTACACAAGTGATTTAGGAGACAGCACGGAGGTTTAGAGATGGAGAAGAAGTTCATTACGCTTCCATACTTGCATATCACTCCCCAAAGACCTGTCAGTGAAGACAGTGGAGAAACGAGTGGGGCCTCATTCTCTGCTCAAATCATTTGAAAAGGAGCCCTAGGGTGAACGTGTCATTTACAATTCTTACCCAAGACCTTTGACCCCAAACTCTCCAGGCTCACTGCTTTGTTTCAAACAGTTTGCATTTCTCTGCCGCTTGCCAAGTGCAACTTTCATGCTCTGTCCCAAATAGCATAAGCCGGTTTTTGTGCATATCCATGTTGGTTGCAGGGGTGATGTGATGGCAAATGATTGGAAATGTCTCCATTTTAGCGTAATAGGATCAAGCTGACTTAGAGCTTATTGAACACGATCTTGCTTGTTTCAAAGGAGATGGTTTAACAATTAAATTTGTTTGGAAGTAGCACGGAATACACCTTGAACAGAAAATAATAATAATAATAAATACGCATTAACTTGAATAAATTCTTCCCACGGGGAATATCATTAGTAGGAAATTCCTACTTATAGCATCCCAGAAGACTTGGAGCAGCTTACTTTTCATCTTTTAAATAGGGTAAAGCATCAACAGTAGGGCTCATCCTTTTCATGATGCTGCACATTCCATAGTTTGTATTTGCATTAGATTAAACGCTACAATACCACAAAGGTCACTGAAATAGCTTTCATAACTAATTTTAACACATTGTTGTAAACGTAAAGGACTTGTGATCTGTTTTAATACTATAACAATGTGAGTAATACTTTTTCTTAGACTTAAACCCAATCACAACATATTTTAGATATAAAAATAAATAAATGAACGAATGTAACCGAAAAGGAGTATTAGAGCAATGTTTTAATTGATTTGTCTTATATGATGAGAACCAATAAGTAGTGATATGTATTCCCTCCAAGTATACTGTAGATTGCAAGCTCAAAGTTTGAAGTGCTTAAGTCTGTTTTGTGCTACGTGAGCAACATTTTTCACATCAAAATCAACCGTTAAGCCATTTAACTGATAAAAACCTCTCATGTTTGACTTGGGCTGTGACTGGCCAACTGCACAGAGATAAGCCCTTGCTCAATGGAGCCAAGCCTGCAGTTAGCATATTAGCTTGACAGATGAAAATAATTTGTCAAAACCTTATTTTAAAGCACTATGAATGTCATCCTGTGTTGCCGCTCTTAATTGAATTGTAGTTGGCCAAGCGAGGAAATATATGGGCACACATGGATGGTGTCGGCAGAATGTTTTATGGTGATGGTAACCACAGCTGGTTAGCATTAGCCTGCTCCTTACTGTATACATTCCTCATGTCAGTCTTTATTTGATTTATCCAAGCGAGGTTAGCAGTAGATAAAAAATAGAGTTGCATGTTTTAGCAAATTGGAGATGTTCTGATAAGTGAAGGGAAATAAATATTTTAAATACTTTAACAGATTATTGAGGGGCGAGGTCGTATCTGAAATAACTGTAAGCAATGCAATAATATTGCAATCATGATTTACTTCTAGCCATTTGAGGCATGTCATCTGCAAATGATTCAGGCCAAGGGACGGAGCTATTTCATGTGGCTAAATCAGGGAACTTTGTTCAGAGAGGCTGATGTGATGTTGAACATCTGCAACAGCGGAAATCATGTTCATCTTTAGTGGACAACTCTGTCATTCCAATGGCTCAATTAAACCTGGTAATCATCACCTTCAAGGGTGGATATCTCACTTTAATAATGGCTCCAAAAGATTAAAAGTTGAAGGGGACACTGTAGGGGCCACCAAAAGTCCTGTTTAGCAACTAAATGGCGTCAAATTGGTATTAAACGTATATTGTGTCTGTTGTTGAGAGGTTGTTGTAGGATATGTTCGCCTATTATATTATGCCCCTCTGTGATTTCCTCCCATATGGCTACCTTTTAATATCTGAATGTGATTATTTTTTCTCTAAGGCCGCTTTGTTTTGAGATTACCAAAACTAAGGGTTGAAAATAGTTTGCCCCCCCACCCCTCCCACCACTCCGCCTGAATGAACCTTGCCACAACCCCAGGCTCCTGAACTCACTTGTACATTTTAGGCCTTGATAATAAACCAACATCTGCAGAACCTACAAGTGCTTTACCAGAGTTAATTGAGTAAATTGAAGCAAGCTGCAGAGCAGGGCTGATCTATGATCCCCCGTTGAGGGCCCAGAAGGGAGACAACAGATTTACTGCAAGGACAGTGGGCGGCCTTTTGTTCAGGCCCTGGTTCATGGGAAGTTTGAGGTCAGTTGGGATTAAAATATTTTAGGGAACAAATGGAGTAATTTGGGTGCAATAAGGGAAGCACTCTGCCACTTTTGACCAAGCATCTAGGTGTGATTTATTTGATTTTAAGCCCTGTGTCCCTTTTTCATCTTTTTTTTCTTTACCCTGTCCCTATTATTTGGGATTTATAGGTAACATGAAAAATGACCCTCTTAACAAGACTTTTAGTTCTGGTTCACAGAAACTGAGAAAGAGGCAGTCATGCATATAAAGAATAAACAAATAAGGGGAAATACATCTTCTATCTCTGCGGGGCAATTCTGCATGCCTCATTAAAATAGTCTTTAAATGACCAGCCTTTTTGACACAGCTCACACAATAGTGCTCCAATAAAGACTCATCTTTGCAACATTTTTCTACATTGTGTGATTTCAGAGGCAAGCAAAAGTGGAATAAAACACGACAGCGTCTGGGTCTGATGTGCTATTTTACAAAGAAGTTTCAATCATTTCGGAACACTCATTTATCATCTTTGTTTATCTCTCTCTGTTGTTGTCCGCCCAACTGGGAGACATTTCCGTTTGCTGTTATTTGTGGTATGTGCTTAGGTATTCCTAAAATCTTGCCGTTGTGGATTACACACATAATACATAGAAGATAATAAAACCCATGTCCTGCAGCCTCACTGGTTCACTTCTCTTCAACAGTGGAAAAGGGGCGTATGGCATACATGGGATAAAAACTCATATCCTATCGCTGTTTTTTTATTAGTTCATTGTTGAATCAGAGCTGTTTGTTCTTTAGCCGTGTTACCTTTCCCACATTAACCTTGGAGGAGACTGTCCTTTCACTGTATCGAGTTAGTGTTTTTGTAAATCATTACCAATGGATGGAAGAAGTGCTAGTGTTGCTAGAAAGTCACCCATGCTCAGATGAAGAAGGAACTATGGTGGGAGGAGCCGATATGTGTTAAGTAAACATTCATATTAGGTTCATTTGTAAGGGGAATTACAATTTTAGCAACCAGGGTCAAGTGTTTGATCTTCTGGTTTTCTCCCGAAGGAAAGAGGCCAGTGTGGAAGGTGGCTCTTCCATATGTGGATTGTGTTAAATTGAGCATTAAGGAGAACCTCTCAAGAGCCCTAGTAAAATGCCAGTGAGGAGATGCGACTGACATCGATAGCACCAGAACAACTGAGTGCTAATACTGAGCACTGTGACTCCCCATTAATGTTTACATTAGTTTGACCATTTTTATTGATGTTTCTATAAAGCACTTTGTTTTCCCAAGATTTTAATATATTAGAATGGTTGTTTAAAAACATGCAATGCTAAATAACACTTACAACCTTCATCAGTTATGACCCTTTTTATTTGACGTGATTGCCCTTGCGTGGAGACAGTGCTTTTAAGCGTGGTCGACTCAAATAGCTAACAGAGTGGCAGCAGAGTGGGAGGCAGCCATGTGACTTGGGAGAAGACAAAGGCAAGAGGATTTAGATGTGGATTTAAGTCTTGAACAATGGACAACAATGATGGAGCAAATATGCCTTGATGGCTCAGAAGGCCTCAAATATGTAACAAAGGGAGCTGCTGCTGGTTTCAGTTCAGCCTGCGTCTTTAAAGTAGCATTCACCTAAGACGACCGATTCAGCAGCTCAATATAGAGAAAAACTGACTCATTGGGATTGATGAGCTCTGAAATCCACGTGTATAAGTATGCATTTTCCTCTTTGTCTTTTCTGTGATCGCTACAGCGCCACATGTGCTTTAAGTTGAAGAGCTTTAGAGGCTCGGCCCTGCTTTAAACACCTCAGAAACATTTTCAGTGCTTGTTTTATGTGGAACAGGTTAATTATTGGATTTATATTAATAATGCACAGCTTCGAGAGTGTCTAAATAGAGTGTTGTAGATAGTGTTGTGCTCCTTTTCCCTATGTGGAAGTGCACATTCTTGGAATTTCGAATGTGACTTTTAAACTTAAATCACAAGTGTCATGTTGGTATTTCGCTCCTGTGTGTGTAGTGTGACAACCCTGTCTGATGAGTTACTTATGACTGCTGGGAAATATTTGACTGTAATACATTACTGCATTACTGCAAACAGGACACATACCTGCATCTGTTACGTCAGCTGTCCGTCACAGGAACATCCTCAGTCTGCTGTTGTTATTGCACACACTCGCAGGAATTTGCAATGTACAAATAACTTTAGCTGGTGGAGCGAAGAGCCCTGTGGCATTTCCTGAGCGCATTTCCGAACAAACCGTCCTCTGATGCTTGTCCGTGCCTTTAATGTGTGCAATAATGTCTGTTTAATGTTCCCAGGTCCAGGTGGGCATTCGCAGGTGAAACTAGTTCTTGTGTGACTGCCAGACGTTTATCCATTAAAGCCATGGGGAGCATTTCGTCACAGCATTTATTTAATATATAAATAAATTCAGCTGTTGCCTCTAAAATGCCAAGTGAATTTACCATATCATCTGAGCCAGACATTCAAGGCCGCGGTCGTGATTGCAGGAGAACATAAAACATAAACAACTGTTTCATTTGTCAGAATATTGCTTGTATCTCCCTGGAAGTTCACAGAACTTCGATAAGAAATAAAAAGCCAAATGGATTTATCTAAGACACAATAATCAAATTACAGTTGTGAGAGAATTAACTCTAATTGCTTCTTTTCACTCCTCAATGGACACATACACACACACACACACACGGTCCCATCTTTCTATGAAGGACATTCATAAGCAAAACTTAAAGCATATGCTACTATCGCTGACGATGATTAAAATTTATGCCAAGTCTGGCTCCACTCCCAACTTAAATTTATAACCACATCTTAATCGTGATCCTTGTTGAGGCATACTATCTTTCCCAAAATACAAAGACTTTATTTTCTCTGGCAATAAATTTCCCTACGATTGGACGCAAGCGATGATTAGCCACGTTGTATCAATGGGCATCCAGCCACAGCAACTCTTGAGAGCTTTTACGCCCAGTCGTGGCCAACAATTCGCTCCGCGCCTCCCTTCATTCACATACAGTAGAGTGACTGAGCAACTGCATGAGGGTTTCACAATAACGAGAGGAGGGAGTGACACGCAGAGCAAAACAGGGAACGAGAGAGGGAGCGAGAGCCAGGGGAGGCAATGTGGGAGGGTTAAAAAGGGAGGGAGAAAGAAATAGCGGGCCAAACTCGTTTTCCGCTTGATGGGTTAGCTGCAGAGAATGTGCCTTTACTAGGTAAATGATTAAGGGGGGTGGGAGGGGGACCTATGCTGCTCTGCTATTATGTACTTCAAAGGTCTCCAAAGGCAGGTTAAATGAAAAGCAAATGTGTTGCCCTGCTGCTCAAATACCTCAAATGTTTTAGCAGGTGCAAGTAATGAAGAGGCAGGCAGTGACAGCAACGCGCTGCACCTTGCTTAGGGATCACGCAAAATCCAGTTTGAGGAGGCAGATAGTGTCCGCAGAGTGAAGGGTGAGACAAGGAGGGACAGGCTCAGTGTCTGCCCGTACGGGGGAAGTGGAGCCCTGCTCAGTATTCTCACCACTCGGACTTTCATCTGACAAGAAAAGAAATTGGGTGTAACTGATGTAAATGAGGTGTTTAAATAAATCTTTACAAATGAGTTGCAAAATATGGTTTCATTTTTTTTTTTAAATGCAAAGTAGTTTTTTTACAAACATTAATCAAACTGGTGTAATAGCATAGTTTTAGGGACTTTCAGCTGCAGATTTTTAGTGTTTTATTGAATATGGTAGAAACTTGCTTTATAAGCTTTATAGGTTAATTGTAGGTATCAATGTCATGGAAAAAGACCTTTCAAGAGTCCACACATGTAGGAGGTTGGGATGTCGATGAATAAGATAAAACAGAGCCCAGGAGACTTCAGTTTCTGTCCCCTGTAAAAATGTAAGTAAACATTTCCGTTAAGATTAAGTTAAAGCCGCGAAATGTAGTTCATCTTTGCCATCACGAACAACTGTCCATAAATCCTCCTCAAGGGCTCTGCGACTGTCTAAAATGGTAAGGCAGAACTACAAAACAGGCAGGGGAGGAGGGGGGGAGACGCTTCCTTAAGAGTTTCATGCTTGATTCACGGAAATTGTGTAACATTTTCAACTTGCATTGTGTGCGCTCAGTGTAATATGTAGTGTGCGTGTACGCGGCGAACTTCGTGTGACTAAACTTATTTTAACCTACACCTCAATGTTTTTTCCTGAAACTTGTAGTTTGGACACCAAACTTTGACCATTGGTCACATAATAAAGGTTGCCTGATTAGTCTACAATTCATAAAATACAGATGGCCTTGTGCACACAAAACCTAAAAATTGGTCAAATGAAAAGAGAAATGTATTAAAGTTACTGGCTATTCATACACCATCCTTACATCCTAAAATACAATCCAATACTTTCTTTGTGAGATTTATTTGTTATTTAATTTAGTCCATTTATTTTGTTAAATAAAAAGCACCAACGGAGAATGTGAAATACACAAAAGTACAGTTTATCATTATCAAAATTGAATAAGCTTTGCACTTGTTTTTCGTGATATGCAAACATTACTAATGCTATTATCCTACAGCTAAGGCTGTGTTGTTATTAAGTTTAGCTAAGCTTAACTAGACCCACTAAAAAGACACTTTTCCTCATAATTGGGTAAATAAGCCTCCCCCGAGACACCAATTAAACTCAAACTACAAGAAAAGCTGGTATTCTTTAGGTTCTCACCTTCTCTATTTATGTTGGTTGTGTTTAATATGTATTGTATTAAAGACAATAACACTTGAAATGTGATAATATATAATAATACCAACAAATAAGATTGTAAGATTGAGCTTGTAAGTCTAAACTAAAGTTTGAATTGAAATTAAGAGGAGAATCAGTATGGTGTTTACATTGTTCTCGTATTGCATTTATTGTCTTAACAGAGTAATCCTGATTTTTTGTATGTGTGTCAGTCAATCATTGAGGACGTTGCAAATGACTCAACTCGCTTTGGCTCACCTGTTCAATATCAGTAATGTCCATTACATAATCACAGCGCAGTGATTACAGGTCTCCTACTGGCAGAGCAATTACCCCGACTTGGTCATTATCACCTCATAACATCATCTGCTCGCTACTTATCAGCACACAGACAACATAGCTGTGTATTATTCAATGTTGGGTCACAAAGCACGTCTGCCGCACTAATGCAGCGTAATTTGTTCATTATATTAAGTGTGAATGTAATAGGTGTACGCACTGATAAGGGAATTTGTGGTACCTATTATTCTCATGTGTTTGGCTGCAGACGTTTGGAAGAGATTGCACAGATTTGTGGTGAAGGTGCACATGAAGAAAAGAGTAACAGCTGCTGTGATTTTGCTATTCACCATAGTAGGAACATTTCACAGATTTTCTATCGTAAATTATTGAATGACTGCAGGGCTATAATCACTGGTCATTTTATTAAGGTTGTTGTAGCATATAGTTTAACATTTTAATGTTTAAATGCTGTAAAATTTAAATACAACTATTTCAAAATATTTTAGAAACGTTATATTTTACCATGTTTAACGACTAACAGCAATAATTACAAATATAGTTTAGATTGGAAATACATGCAAACATACGGGCTAATCTCTTAAAGTGTTAGCAATCAAAGGTATGAAAAGCATTGTAGTTGAATCTGTACAAAGTGTACGGTTTGGTGAGACCGCAGCTAGTGCATGATAGAGAGACCGGTACTCACTAACTGCAGGCAATGAACTGGTGAATGAATAATAAGCAGAAAAATTTTACGTTTATGAACAACTTTTTAATTGTAGCGTTGTGCCTTACAGACCCAGGCCATAACCCTCACCTTAACCATAACTGGATAAAGTGAGATATAAAGGAGATGAAGGAGTAAAGTAATTGTATGTATGGAGGTGTTGGGTGTGCAGCGGCTTTGACATAAACAGTAATTCGACAGAAATGGGTCATGTGTGCTGGCTGTGGGATCAGTCTAATAGATGGTAATTTGTAAGAAAAAATTTATGAGAAATACGTTTCAACATTACGAGAAGAAACATTAAAATAGGGCTGGGATGTTAATGCATCAACAATAATACACCAGTTATGTACAAATAAGATATTTACTGTCATAATTACCATGAAGTTGTGCTTATGTATTTCCCATCATTAGAAGACCCTTTCATGGTGCACATTCAGTGTGTCGCCTCACTGCACTCAGATGCACACAGTCTGTTCGATAGCACGCATTTTCTTCTAGCTGGTGTGTCACTGAAAAAAAAAAAAATCTTTAAAGACAAATGACAAACACAATTCTGCAGATTTAGCCTTTATCCAGTAGAATGAATTTCATCAATTTCTACTCGCAATGTGATGAATGCTAAGAAATGATGAAAGTAGGTGTCTTGCTTTCCTTGGTTTGCACTGCCTCTTAGTCCGGAGCCATTTGTAAATCCATATCCAAGGAGTACAGGTGTTGATTAATCCTCTCGACATTTTCCCGAGACATTCTTTCTTTCGTATTGACATTTTTTCTGCTGCCCGGTGAGTGGCGGGGAAATGAAAGCACTACCCTGGTATTTTGGAAGCCCCTCAGAGGTCAGACTTACACAGGCTAGCTGCTGTGATGGCCTACATTATGGGGTTTATGGCCTGTGGGGACGGCTCCCACTAGCCCAGCAGGACTTATGGTAAAATGCTCGTCCCTGACTGTGTCAGCTCCAGTTTACTCTGGACAGATGCTGGAGTAAACTGCTGTTCCAAAGATAATGAACTGTTAGAAAAAAAAAATATCTTACCCAGTTAAAGTACAGTAATAAATACGGGATGACCCTGAGCATTTTTACTGATACAGTATTTCACTTTCTTCCATCCACTAATAGTCAACTCTGACTTGACCCAGCCAGCATAACCACAGCTCGCCCACTCCTTTCACTCTTAGGGCTGGACCCAAATACAATGGCTGCCTGGTAGAGAGGGGTGGCTTTACTGTGGTTCTCGAGCAGAGCAGTAAAGAGTCACGTTGCTCTGTGCTGCAGCTCTGACATGGTGTAACTGTGTTACACTGGTTGTCTGTGCACATAGCCAAGAAAAGAATTTCATGGTTCTGGTTCAGCCAGTTTAGATAAAGGCGTTCTCCTCATTAAGGAAATAAATAAACAAGGGAAAAAGATGATATGTCAACACTTTATTGACATAACCCCCCCCCCCCCACCCACCTCACACACACACACACACACACACACACACACACACACATGCACATTTGTCTCATTATGATTCTTTAGCTGTGTTTTCTCCGAAGTGTTGGAAGGAGAAGTGCTCACAAAGTAATTTAAAAGTTAAATTTCATACGGTAGTAACAGTTTGTGCTTTGAAAAAAATCCTGGCACATCATAGTTAGTGATACAAGCAGCACACACGCACATATTAGTATAAAGAACAAACCAACAGACTTTTAACGAAGCCAAATTAGTGTTTAAATGTCTGAGAGATTGCTGCTGTCTCCCCTCTGAGAAAATGTTGCGGGGTTTAGAGAGTGTAGGTGGGGGTGGAACATTAAGCAAGGAGGCATCTCTAGCATAAGGGGTTTTTTTTTTTTTTAGGGTCAGGTTGAGCCCTTACTGATGGAGCAGCGAGAGGAATTTTGGCTTCTGCACTTATCTGGTGTGTGAAGCGTGGGGTGCTTTCCTCCCTCTTTCCTCCATTTCTTCTCTATCTCTGGCACCAAACTTATCAAAATAATGTGCAGTCAGATCATTTTTGGCTTGCGCCTGACAAACTGATATAAATTTCAATCTGACTCTGACAGAAGTTTTCGTTTTGCCATGAGTGCAGAAAGAGGCGCGCGTGAATGTGTGTGGATGCTATGTATGTGTGTGTGTGTCGCACTGCGCACGTCATGTGTACATTTTTAAAATGTGACCAAAAGATGTTGGTCACAATATGCTTGCCCATCTAAGCCTGCATAAGTTCTCCGCTAAAAATTACTTTACATTAATTGTTATAAGTCAGATTGTCATTGTAATTTTTGTTATCGCCACCAGCTCTCAGCATGTCCGGTTCAGCTGAGAAACTGCAATGAAACTAGTCTTTGACTTGAATCCAACTTCTGATATGACACAGTCTATTAGTGTCAAAGTCACGCAGGTAGAGACAGCGAGGGGACAGCCCTGCTCTGACCGTGCCATCAGCACCCCGGTCCAGTTTGGCACCAGCTGCAGGAGCAGCAATCTTGCACCCTCATTACACTTCAGCCACTCTAATTACAACCTGCTGAAGAGCTGTTATCCTACACCTCACAGTGACAATTACAGCGCCTCCTCTTAGAGGCCTGGCCAGTTTTTCCGTGCCGAGGTGCAACAAAACACTCCTGTAAATAAAGACGGCCTTGTCGGAACGAACATCTACCATGTAAAGAGTCATAAAGAAAAACCTGTGATCTCTTGGAGGCAAACGTTTGCCTGAATTTAACTTTTTGGTGTTGGTTTTTTGTTTAAATAAATACTGCTTTCTCTGTTTGATGATAGCAATGGCGAGGATAGTTTAATATATTCCAATAGGCGATGATGAAACCGGGCGGAATTCTTTCTGGCCCTTTGCTCAGCTGCATGGAGGAGAAATCCATTTACACAACAGGCAGTGAATTCGACTATGAATGTGTTCCATGGTGTCCTATCACACACACATTATTGTTTGAGATCCTGTGTTATGCTGACAAATCCTCTCGTGGCAGCAATCACCTAAGCGTCTTCCATGAAAGGGATGTACATATTCCTCCACTTATTTCGGAATTTATTGTGTTCGTCACTAATCCAAAGATGGGTTCCTCATGTAATACCCGCCATCTAATCATTCTTAGTACTCTAAGGGCTTGTTAGACTAGATCCTGCAGACTGTAATTGTTTTGTCAATTGATCCCATAGAAAATAGATAGATTAGAGGGCAGGATACAGTAAAACATTATTTTTAAAAGGATACACAATCCACATCACCACTATGATTTTGAATATGTACAATTTTCCCAAATTAAAATCTGCTGTAACATGAAAAAATGGCATATTCAGTGAATGGAATATGCATCTATGTAAACACCTTGCTGTTTTTTTGGGAGGTTTTTTTTGAATAGGGACTACACATTGATTTGATGAGACTTTTGAGCTCTGTGACAGCGAGCAGTGGCTGCCTACTGTGAGTCTCTCGCTGAACCTAAACATATTACACAGCATAATGTTTTCATAAAAGTCCATATTAGGCCGCGCAGATCTTAAAAGGTTTATGACGACCATTTAGCATCACGGGTGCGAAGCTTAACATGGCCATGTCAAGATAACATGCAAGCATCCGTGTTGTTTTCATTGGCTGTCAGCACAGATTTTACAGTGGCGGCGGGGAAAAGGGGCATATGCGCTTAAAACGCTCCTGCAAGGCCTGTCACCGCAGGAGAGCAGGGATGAGGACGGAGAGACACAAAAATAGAACAAGAAAGACAGAAAGCTATCCTGTTCAAAAGGATGACGAGGAAGAATAGAGCACACCGGATAATTTGACTGGAGTAGGGGGATAATATGGGAGCAGTATTTTATTTGAAATGGCAGATTTCTCATCCGAACACCTTTTAGCTGTCTGTGCTGCTCTCAAAAGGAGAGCATGGGCGAAAGCTGTGCTGCAGAAACTAGGTGGAGCTATTGCTTCCATCTGCATTCAGTGCTTAGGAATCAGG
>KV751317.1:8102992-8115893 GCA_001698575.1 Mola mola | reverse complement strand
TTTGTCTATACTACATTCTTGTCTATACCTTCCTATTCATTGAATTTTTCAGTGACACTTGACAAAAATGTACAGGAAATTCATAAATTAATTATTACGTTTCTCATTTCAGTCTCATTAACTCATTTTTAACTAGCAGTTAGTTCCTCATTTGGTCTTGCGACTACTCAAAAATGTGCTTATTATTTTTTAAAGTGGCATCCATTTATTTAACTATGAGGAGCGCTTGGTTTTAACTCCAGTTAAATAACATTATACTGTCAAATGGTAAAAACGCAGACATAACCAGAGGAAAATGTAAGGCCCTCAAGCACGGATGCTCTGTGAAATAATGGAGGCATAAAAAAAAAGAAGAAAACAAACAAAGCAAATCAACAAACACACTGAGACTCATCTGATATCGCATTTTCCCCAGCTCTGTTTGTCAAAACACCTTTTATGGTGGTCTTTGAAATTCTGGGGCCCCATTAACAGTTCAAGCATATAATCACATCTCCGTAATGAGGTATTAATTAAGCGAGGGGCATCTACTGGCCCACTAAACAGCATCATAAAACAATTGACAGGAGATTTGTGATTTTTGACTCCCTGACACTATTAAACAAATCAATATTGGGTTTTGCAGACATGCTCTCCGGCTGCCTCTCTCTGGTCTTTGCCAATCAGCTCTGTGGAATACTAATGAGGGAATTAACTGCCTTATATTCCGCATGTGTCCCATCAAACAGATCCTTATCAGCTGAGTCTCATTTGCATGGAAGAAGACTCTGCTTTGTAGGTAAAGATTTCACAATATGTCACTCATTATGCCATCCTACCCCACCCCAATGCAATCTCCCATCCCTCACTTTTCTCCTATTTTTTGTCCGCCTATTGAATACCCTCATGACCACAACCGCACACGAACGCACACGTAGCTACACTAGACGTTCATAAGCCCTGTTTAGACTTATGGTCCTGCAAAGAAATGCTGTAACATAACAGACAGAATAATGGTTTTCAAGTGCCATGTTTACCCTCGCTATTTCTGCTGAGATTTTCTACTACCACGCCCACGTATGGTCTTCTTTGAAACGTCTGTCTGTCTGTTGTCGCCTGCCATTGCGCTCCTTTGAGTGCCGCAGTAATCTTGTTTGATGAATATTGTGCTTAGAGTGCTTAATGATGTTTGATCTTCAAATTGGAACGCTAAGTCATCAACACCATTGAGTATTACAGAGTGTAAAATGGTGTCGTATGCTGCAGCCTGCTCTGTTTGTATGATGCAGACACCTGTGTTAAAAATCATGGAAGCAACTAGTTTGCATGGAGATTCTGTGGATGAAAGTTGGGTTTTTTTTATAGCGGGTCCTTTTTTCTTTGTGTGCAAGCAGCAAGGTTCAGATATTCAGTGACAAAAGAGTACGAGTAGGGGACATTTTAACACCACACTTAAAATGTTTGCAAATATCTTTTGAGAAAAAAAAATTGCTATTTAGGCACCCAAGTCATGCGTTTTGGTCACTTAAGTTAGAAACGGACGTTTTGTTTACAAAAACATTTATCGGGGCATTTTTAAAAAAGTTAAAGAAAAATCATGAAGAAAACTCAAAATGTCTATGTTTTATCATTGACTGTTTTTTAACTAAAGCACACAGTGGCGCTATCTTATCTATAGCAGCACAGGTGACTCTAACAAACTTAATAGTGGCTAAATTCCTTTTATCAATCAATAATGTTATTAGTAACCCCTGTACCTGTATCTGCTGTGAAAAAAGTCCCGTTATCTTTAGTGTTGGACTCTAATGTATGTCATTCTGTGAGACACTGAAGTTATCATTGTGACATGACCCAATGTCCGACAGAGTTGGAGTTACATTTGCCGCATTTCCTTGCAGCGTTCCATTCCCCAAGTTTAGGTTTCAGCAGGTGAGCCCAAAAGGATGGAGCAGCTAATTTAATCTAGTTTGGGAGTGCTCTCTGCACTGCTCAGTCAGGGAAAATGAGTGACAGGGGGATGGCCCGTTGTCTTTGTGCTGTGTGTGGGGCCGCGGGGCGTTGAGTTAATGTAGGAGATTGACTCTTAATTGCAGTGGGGGACGCTCATCTTTTCTCATTAATGAGACGGAGCCAGAGCCTGGAGATTTTCTCATCGCACAAATACTCTCCTCCGCCGGCCAGGTTAAGTGCTGTTTAGATTATTGGTTTCCTTGCATATGATTTTTTATTCCTGAGCACTGCGTCTCAGATTGTGAACACAAGCAAAAGAAGAGATGTGAGCGAAGCAGGGTTTAAGGGAACACACTTGTGTCTGTGTGTGTGTTTTCTGGAGGGGGGTTCGGGGGGTTATCTGTGAAGTGAGGCAGTCACATGTGTGGTACGAGTCCAAAGGAGGCAGGGCTCAGTCCAAGGGGCTGGTGAAACCTCTTCATAGCGCCTAACAAGGCAGATGAGAAGGCCATTTATGGGATCATGTTTCATTTGCATTTTGTCCAGCCTGTACATCAAAAGACAATCATCATTTGAGGGCTGCACCAATAGAAAAGTGAGTGTTTCCTGATGGATACAGATGTTGTGGGCGAGGCCAAGCAGAGGCAGTCGAGGGGAGGACTGAAGCGGGTCTGTCTGTCTGTTTGTCTGTACGTCTGGAGGTGGGGGTTAACCTCTGCCTAAAGAACGACCACTGGCTCCCCATGATGCATAACCGTGAGGGATTAGAGAGCACAAAGCTGCAGACTGTTTGGTGGAGCACTAAAACGTGCTCCTCTGGGGCTCATTGAAAAATGATTGCCGATTAAGTGTTTGAAGTCTGCCAAAGACGAGCGTGCGTTTTTTAGTGGGATGACGATGAAACTCTATCTTTCCTGCTTATGCAGGCAATTTTCCCTCTCTTTTTCCACTAACTGTACCATGATGTGTGTTCTTTTGTCGCGCCTGGAGTTGAGGTTGCCAAACTCATTTCACCTCTTGGACCCCGGCTTGACTGGAAGCCAGACAACCAAAAGTGATAAGAGTGAATTAAGCTGTTACTCTCCAGCGGGAATGTTATTATACTGCCAGAGAGAGGCATTGATTTCCTTATGAGAACAACAGGTGAGCTTGTAGAAAATAACTCGTAGTCTACCTAAAGAACAGGTAATACTGAGTCTATAGATAAAATTATATTTAATGTAAATAAAGAGGATAAAGCTCAGTTACGCAGTTCAAACATTTAAATTGGGACATGTCCTTATATCATATTTATATCACCAAAGTAGTCATACATTCTAGGGAATCCTATTGAAAAGACAACTGGTATTGCTAAAATGTTTTATTTTTCAAGTGGTATTTTTCTAGCATGATTTGCCGTTTTCTTTGGTATTTATGGAGAGTTGAGAGAAAGTAGTGAATTCTAGCATGAAAGAAAAATCCAGGAATAAAATAATGAACTACGGCTTTACGTGTGCACAGATGCTGGGGTCAGTCATCCTGCAGAGGCATATGGACCCGTGCTTCTTTTGATTAATAGAACCCCTAAAAAGACTAATACCCTGACGTGAACTGGAGGAAATAATTTGTGCAAGAGACAATGTCGAGAGTGATGACAAACATAGCTTAGTGTTTCCCGGGTTGCACCTCAATTCCCCATGTCAGCTTTGAAACTGCGGCACTCCTCAATATATTATCGTGTTACACTCATTTGTTTTCATTATTGCATCAAAGAGGATCTGGTCATGCAGCGGCCATTTTCCGCTGTACGGAGGCCTAGAGAACAAATGTGACTCCGGAGTCACTTTGGGGTTATGCAAACAACGAGGAATCTGCAGTTTAATAAAGGGTAAGACTCACATTCTTATGTTACTACCTAAAGAGAGCACCAACCACTGGACGTCAGAGTGAAAAAGTCTTCAGTGTAGCCTTGTTTTGAGCTAAATTTTTGTTATGAACGGATTTAACATATTTCATACCTTCACTCACTTTCTGTTATAAACTCAAGCTCTCACAGTTTTCTTTTACAGCACAATGCCATCATATAGACTTGAAAGCAATGTTTTCCTGTAACTAGTGTTGGTAAACAATGGTGTAGTTTTGTTTAAGAGATGTAAAAGGAGCTGAGCTGGGTATGTTAAGTAGCCTCACAGAGACGTTGGAGGGCAAGGGGTGAAGGGAGAAGCTGGCCCCAGTGGACAGGTGGAGGTAAGCTGAGAGCCATACCACCCAAGGGTAGGATGAACTTGAGACGTGTCCCTCACCGTCCCGTGAAGGTGGAGGTCAACAGACAGCCACGACG
Organism: Mola mola; assembly: GCA_001698575.1. Taxonomy (NCBI): domain Eukaryota; kingdom Metazoa; phylum Chordata; class Actinopteri; order Tetraodontiformes; family Molidae; genus Mola; species Mola mola. The sequence goes on along the minus strand of KV751317.1, from coordinate 8,111,644 downwards.
TCCCGCTTAGCAGGGAAGGACTTCACTCAGATGAAATGAAGCCACCGCTAGGCAGGGTCAGTCACAATTAGGACTCATAAAAAATAATCAAAACCTTAAAAGCTGGGCTGCAATACTCGGGTGGCCAGGACAGAACAGAGAACATCTTTGTCCTCTGAAGGGGATTAGCTCATGCGTGAAACAGACACACCTTGTTCCAATGACTGAGATGTATCTCTCAGTCTCCAAACAATTACACTTGGTGCTAACTTCTCTTCCAAAAGGCAAGAATTGATTAACTCTAGGAAACTAGTATACCTCATTTAGTGTCACAGCCCCTGCACAAGGCCCCCTACAATATACATGGGCTTTTATGATAATCTTCCTGAAATCAGAATATGGCGATAACCGTCTTTAGGCCCAGAGCTTGTTTGTTTTCCACCAGCATCTCTATCTAAGGCAGATTTATTGTTTGTTTTTGAAATCTGGTAATTAAAGCAGCTGCAAATTTGTATTTCTGTTGTCTGAGGCCTCAGGCCAGGATTTACATCATTTAGCATTGTGGAGTGTACCCCGCCCACCGTAAATAGGGTTGATAAAAGAAACATGGAAAGATGAGTTTATGTCGGGGTAATTCATTCATTCGTTCATTTTCTACCATGTACGTATTTAATCAGCCATTAATTGATCGTTCACATATACTTGGGTATTTGTGGCATTAAGACAAGATGGCTTCCTTTTTAACCTCTGTACATGCTGTAGTATTTTCTACTATGTGTGTATAGAGGAGCCAGTTCTGTCCATTTCTGGTGGATAACCAGTTTTTATGAGAAACTGTGACCGCTTGACTCGGAAAAGTAGCTTCTAAATTGACAAACATAATATGAGTAATTCATGGCACAATTCCAATGGGATCAAAAACTTGATTCATCTTTTGAGATTTGCTATCATCAGGACAGACCCTTAGCCCACTTTCACACCCAGCAGAATTTCCTTTATCGCAACTTTATCTAGTTTTTGTGATAGACAGTTGTGTATATAACATTCCTTGATCGAGAATCGTTGACCTGGAAATTACTAAATATATATCTTTTTCAGCTGACATAAATCGCATATTATTCAGGGAAACAATTACAGCTACACTTGTGTTCAGATTGTGGTTTTGACATCAAAGTGATGCATGATGCCAAAAGGTATTTGGAATGGTCATTGCTTTTTGACACTCATTACCCCGGTATTACAAGAACATATCAAGCATGAACATATTCCCCATTTCTGCCGTACAGCTTGAACAAAGAGTTACATTATAGGCCAGGAATCCTTAGACACTCACAAGGCCCCGAGGCTGCACCTACGGGTGACATCTAGACTCCCTGCCTTATTAAACCTGCCCGTCAAGCCTCGACTCTAAACTTCTTGCACAACAACAAACACATTTTGAGCTGTTACCACGGATGACCTACTGTACAGACCTGCTCAGATAGAGGAAGTTTTCTGTTTAAGGTGGTGCTTTTGAAATCAGATCGAGTTGATAAGCCAGAATGAGGAGGTAATAAGTCATTTTAATTGATTCATCATTTATCTCATTCTTACCGACTGATATTCATACTGATAATATCTGGTACAAATTATAGGCTGTGAAGAGATCAACTTTACACGTTCGCTGATGTGACAGTTGAAGATTTTGCCTGCAGATTATGAGGCTTCAGCCACGCCTCTGCCTCAACCTCAGCGCACAGGAGGTCATCTTTTATGGATTTTCAGCCAATATTCCCTTGCCATAAGTAGTAAGCCGTGCACTCCCAGAAAACGTCACTGTAAATTTAAACCTCACACAAGAAGTATGTGACACTGTAACACATTTACCCCTCTTTAACAATATTTGTTTTTCTTCTTTTTTTCCACATAGTAACATGGGGACTACAACTAAGACTAACAACATAATTCATCATTACGAGTTTTAGACAATGCACATGAACTTTCCCAAGTTCTTACTGGTGGGGTGAATGACGGGGCCCCCAATTGAATTCTATAACACAAAAGTGTCATTAAGTGTAATTTAGGTGACATAGATTTGCACAGAATGTTATATTTTGCATTTTAACTATACCTTATTTGTTGTTTTAACTTCTAAGATTGTTGCAACTGTTGAAATCTGGAAACCAAAGTCATGTGTTTACGTAAATGGGCTGTTGTGAGTGTTCCTTCGTGGAGTTTCAAGCTTTGAGATGAAGGGAAGATTGTTGGGGAAGCTGGCGGATCTCCTGTGGCGAAATCTCGCTCTGCCACTAGCATTATTGTTCAATAAGTATGGTCTTGTTCCTCCGTCAGCAGATCTGATGTGACCAGAACTGAGGCAATACCTTAGAATGACAAAACGAAATGACAATTTGAGGGAGTTTATGCTGTGTAAAATGATGCAAAACAACTATAAGACAACATTTATACTGCTCCAGTGTATCAGCGGCACAAAATCAAAATTATCTAAAGGGGTGTCAGCGGGGCGGTTGTTAAAATGACACAGCTGACACATGATACATGTGACACATGTTTGTATATTAAAATGATATTTGCACAGCCATGATCTCAGTTCAACATATATGATGGATATGTTCAAATTTCCCAGAGTAAGTGGATGCATACAGTGGGCCACATTGAGAATCTGCAAAGGTATGGTGTGTGTGTCAGAGGAAAAGTTTATTTTTCCTCATACATTCCTCCACCTTAGCTCTGTCATAAGCTATTTTCTGCTCCACTGCAAAACCTAATTGATCGGGTTCAATCTTAGCTTTACATTACATGGGCAGATGACATCATTTGATACTGATATTTTGCGCCGCTCTCGCAGGCTAATGTTGTTTTGCCAGCTTTATAGCAATGCCTTGTCTAGACAAAGGCGTATGTACACAGAAATCGAGTGTATAAATGTTTAGACAATCATTATTTTAATTTAAAATTTTTAAGGTTGACTTACCTTTGGTGGAAAGTGCCAGTCATTGTTGGATGGTGGCAGTGCGAGTGTTATGCTAAGGCCTCTAGTGCTTTGGTTTCTTTCAAGCTCACATGCTTCAGGAAGCTAAATCAAGAGAGAAGAGACAATAGTGTAATTTATTAGATTGCTGAGGTTCGGGCCCAGCTGTCAATGCTGGCTAGTCTCAAAGGTTATTTCCATATACTTCCTTTATTCTTTCACTTACGAAGCAGCGATGGAAGCGTTTTGCACATTCTCACCTGTGTCTGTCGTTTCTGACAGTCGGCATTCTCGTCTAATAATCCCTGTATAATCCTCCGCCGTTTAAACACAGGGCATGCAAATAAATGCTCTGAAACAGTTTCTCACACAAACGATTGCTGCTGGGTAAAAACCAGTCATCTCCTCAACGTCAGTTTCTGAAAAGCGCTCAGGTTTGAGTTTATCTGCTGGGATTTATACGCAACTGTAAAGCCTCTCAATCTGTCTTCATTTGAAGTTGAAATATGACAGGGAACAACATTGGCTTTTTTTTTTCTGACATTGTGGTCAAACTTGTTTGCCTGTAGCATTTTTCAGCTTTAGCACGTCGGTGTGCAGTTTGTTTTTTTTTGCTATGAAGACTCACAGCACCAAGAGAACATTTTCCTCCTGCATACCATAGGCTTTCTCTTTAGCGCGACAATTAAGGCGCTCTCTAACATTAGTCACTGCAGGCTTTATTGGCATTCATTTCTTCAGGGTAGTACAGCAGCCTCCCAGAGGGGCTGCTAAATCAACCTTAAGACCTGAGACTAGTGCTTTAACCCCTAGACTACCTCTGTCCAACCCCCTCCCTCCTCAAAGCTTGTCCTTTAGACATTTACTAATAAACAACAGGTCAGCACCTGCAATGGCAGGTGATTTATTTGACCCTGAACAGCCATGACGAGCACGCAGTGGGGAGGGCTGCAGGGTGGAGGTTAAAGAGGCGAAGATCCTCAGCAGAAAACCAGCTCCACGGCCCTGGAGGCCTGGAAGTCGACACCCCCACTGTAAAGCACTTACGGCTCACTTCGCTCTGCCTCTCATCTCTCTGTTTTCTTTATTTTCCTAGTAAAAGACAGCAGAATCATTCCCCTTTATCACAGTGAGCTCATAAAAAGCCTGGAGGATAAAATAATCACTTGCACAGTGGGCGGGGGGTGCCGAGGTATGTCCCAAGCGTGTGACATCACTGAGCCGGATCGTATGGTCTGACCACCTCCCAAGGAACTACACCCAGCCTGCCTACCTGCCAGGCCGCTCGCTGAGGGCCACCATGTCGTGGACCAATGATAAAGGATTAAAGCATGTTTCCCTTGCATCTGTCCGATGGATTGAGCTGATCAGACAAGGTACAGAGCAGGATGTTGTCCAAGGACCTAACTAGAGCAGAATTATTGAGTAACAGGAAATTAAAAAATTCCTGCAATGCCGATCCACCACTCAAAGCAATTCTTTCGCAATGTGGTCTGCCCCCTCTCTGAACTCCAACCATTGGGGGTTCTTTTTTTTTTTGAGGTTGCAGAACGCATAACATCTCAAATTAAAAGCGTGACAAAAGAATAAGTAAAGTCACATCATTTCTTTCACCGTATAGTTATTGTTTATGCGTCTTAACATCTGTTCACGTCCCCGCCAACTCTGAGCTCGAGCCGTAACACAACCCTAAATGAAAGAAAGTTCAGTGATTGCATTTAGTGTGATTCTAGGTTGTCTGGTTCACCCATTTGGGGTGTTTGCTTAGCTCCTTTTGCCAAATTCAGATAGCGCTCCAGCCGTTAAATCCCTGCATAATACATGGGATAAAGGCCTAAATGTTCCACTGTTCCAAATCTCCCCTGAATAATTACACTGAATTTTTATTCAACATTTATGCCTCTTAGAGACTGATCCTTTTTCAGGAATTACAGGAAGAGGAATGAAATATCTTGCAAATCAGACCTTCATCTTACCGTGTGGGCAGCTTCCTTTTAGAGCGAGCAAAGTCACCATGTTAACAAAACCACATTGTGACCTAATACGGTAGTCACTGCAAAAACGAACAGTTAGATGAAAATAAAATGCTTTGACTGTAACAGACATGTTCAATCAGTCATGTATTTTTAGCGCTTTTTTTGCGAAAATCAGACGGACGGAAAACGATTGCACCGTGAAACGACCTTTGAGTTAGACTGTGTGCTTTTATGTGGGTGTTATTATGAATTATGTGAACACATTACCCACACAACCACCTGTAAGTTAGAGCAGTCAGCATCTGTAAAACAGTAAGGAGGTGTAAATGGAAACTGAACAGAGGTATCAAACTATGACCGCTGCCCCACACAAAGCTTTTAGACTCAGTAACATGGGCCTTAAACCAGCGTGTAAAATATTAACAAATAGAGGAAAAATTACAGGTGCATTACTTTACATTTCAGCAGCATGTGGGAATAGTTAATGCAGCACCACAAATGTGGCCGAGCTGGCGGCTCTCATTAGCAGGATGGCTGAGGCATGAGGACTGGGCCGCAGGGTGATGGAGAACATCCAGGCCTATTTGTTTAAGACTTCAGCGCACCTAAACTCTACATGAGGATTTTGTGAATTCACTTCCTGCTCCATGACAGCTACTCCTCCAGAATGCACTGCAGCTGGGATCACGCACATGCTCCATCAGTCCTCCGTTACCTCATTGTAACCCTAAACAGAGCGAGGTCATAAAGTGTCAGCAAGAGCTTCATTTGTTTTAACCCTCTTTGAGCGCCAGATGGGTGGGGTTTGCTCAACTGGAACAATTGAGACAGCGTCACAAAGTGTTTAATGCACAGTTCCTGCACCAGTCAAAACATTTTGGTATTAAATTGTTAATGTTTCATCTCTCTGACCTCAAGACAAGACAAGGTCCCAGGATGAAACATTGGCGCGAGAGTGGTCTACAGTTATGTGTGTGCAGCAGTACATTTTTAAATTGAGAAGAGAGCCTACATTTATTCCTCAACCACATCTAAGAAATTCCTGGGAGTGTGCACATTGTTTCCTCATCTTCATTAATTATATTATTCCCTGTGGTGGATACTTTTAGAACCCTTTTATAGAATCCACTCTTGATGAAACCAAGCTTTTCACTTCTCTAGTACCAAGGCATCAAAAAGTCTTTCTTTGTTTTCATTTGGTTGATTATCGATTATGCAGTTACCGTGAAATATTTCCATATGTTGAGTTTGGGGCCATAATTATCTAAAATTCAAATTGTAAAATGCTTGAAACATTTTTATTTTATGTGCAATGAGTCTAGAATATATTAAATGTTAACTTTCTTAAGTAACACTGAAAAATCATGATAACCACAACATAAAAAAGAACAAAAAAATTTGACACATAGTCTTTGCTATGTAACACCAAGACTTTAAACAGATAATAATTAATTACTTGCCCTCTTGGGAGCTACTCATTAAGGAGTGAACACGATAAATTGTTGTCCAGGATGTTAGTTGTATATTTACACAGTAGACCATACGGAACAACATTTATGTGGAGTTGTGTTTCGCCATAGAAATGATGTCTATATGCAACCTATTTGCAAATGGAGCAATGCATTTAGAATGCAATACCAACCAATTATGTTTCCTGTTGACATTAAGAGGAAATGTTAAAGAATGCACCTGGTTGTTTTCACGCAGTATTGATACAAAACAAAATCAAAGTGCTTTTTTTTTTTTGCCTTAAATTAAGCGGACACTGGAGTCTGGACTCCAGCCATGACCATCTCCCTGCAACACTTAACTGTCACATAACTGTCTCTGAAAATAATCTAGGCAGCAATTGTAATTCCTTAATCTGCTCATAGTTGTGTTTTAGTCTCATGCTCCAACCTCGTTCACCAGCTTGTCGATAACCTTGTATGTCTGATTTTTGGTGCACAGCAGGAAGTGAACTACCTAAAATCCAAACAATGAGCGAAAGATGCTGAAACAGTCCAAAGCAGGGACAACCAAGAGTATCTGTGGGTTTCCTACAAGTGACGCCTTTCACATTAAGTGTAGGCATTCATTATAAGGATACAAATAATCATTAGGGAAGCTTTAAGAAAACAATTGCAATATGTGTTTTATAATCGCGTCTCGTCTATCCGGTCGTTTGAGTCACTTTTAGGTAAGCAGAACGTGACATTAACTCGCTCCGTTGAAATGACACAGGAAAGCATTTAGTAAAGCAGCATAGATTTAATGCTTCATGCAATATACAGTATGACTGTTTGCCTCTGTCATGTACATTACATCAACCTCAGCCTAATTCTGTGCCATCCAAACAATCATTTGGATTACTTGTCATAAAAGAATCCTCTGTATACAGAATCCCAACAGTGAAGTGTGTGTGTGTTTATTACTGCAGTTGTTTTTCTTTCTGTCATAAATGTGAGGGCTTGAGTGGAGTGTGAGTTGTGTTTGAAAGGTGGTAAACCCACTGAGGGTCTTTAATTTCCCCCCGCTGCAGCGGCATGAGGGTTGGTTCAAAGGGTGACTCTCTGACAGGGCATGTGATCGCTCCTCCGTCCTTTATCTGCCTCCCCACATTAGCACGTAAATGAGGCTGCACTTTGGGTTTGGGGAGCTGAAGCGTGCTCAGTGTAAACAGGAGTTGTACTGTTATCATTATTGGACAGATTTCTGACACCCTAACACCTCTGTTTCATTAACATTCGAAAGAGCTGGGGTTTTGACATTGCCTCTGTTTATACAGATTTTTTTGAATACTTTGCAGGGGGGGATTTTATACAAAATACTGTATACATAGTGTCTCCACTGTTGAGCAGAGTTATACGCTTCCATTTTGGCAACCATTGTTATGTAAAAAGATGATTGTCTCAGTAATGCAGTATGTTTAAAGTGTTTCTCTGCTTTATTTTGACCAAAAAAAAGCTGCAGTCACTTTAAAGATGACTTGAAATAATGGTACCCAGAAAATTGAGATTTGTATTTTCTAATTAGCAATAGAGCTATATTTCAGCTTGCTTATTGGTGTTGATATGTTTGCTGGAGTGTGTTCTCAGGCCTACAGTGGGGTGACAGTGGGCAAGGTCCTGAAAGTCCATTGTGATTCCAGCAGAGCTTATCGCATGGGAGAGAACTGGCAGCCTCTTAAAAGGCATTATATGTGGTCTCGTTCTCCTTCCCTCTGTCTGACAGGAGCCCTCGGGATGAAAGGGAAAAGCAGTGGAAAAAGAGACATCGGTTCCCGACATGGGGAAGTCTTTGTTTCTATTCTCTCCATCCCAAGTCTCTCCAGGAATCCTAATTTCCACCATTCACCTACCTATCGGCAGATAAAAGATGGTTGAAGGGGGTGGGGGGGTTTCCTCAATTGAAATGGCTTGTAACCAGTCTGCTAAGAGGGAAGCTGCACAAAGCTCTGGAGTGAGAGGAGGTTGGAGCACAGATTTCGAATCGCTTTGAATTGGAACACAGTAGTGAGCGAGTCGTTCCAAAGGACATTCTCGCGGAGACTGATCTGAAACCTGTCTGGGGATCTCTGGGCTGAGAGTTTGGAAAAAAAGAAATGACCACACGACATGAAAATCACAGATTAGTCCCAAGAAAAATGGCAGCACACATGTGGTCTGCGCACGCCATCGCCATGTTTCTCATTATGTTGGTTTTTGAAACCACTCTTATGGCGCTGTTTTGTTTTTGGTTTCTTTT
>KV751317.1:8034598-8062555 GCA_001698575.1 Mola mola | reverse complement strand
GAACCTTCTGCATCTCAGCCTCCCGCTGCTCCAGCTCCTCCTTCTCACGCTGAATGTTCAGGCTCTCCAGACGCTCCTTACGCTCTTCAATGGTCTGTCTACGAGCCAAGATGCGTTGGTGATCTTTACGGGCATTTTTGAGATAGGCAGCGATGGCTTGTTGGTGATGCTCGTCACGCTCTTGCTGAAAAAGGCCAAAAACATCACAATGCAATTTAGAGTTAACAAAAAACAACAAGTTTAAGAGCACATGACGATAGTTACACGTGTCAATGTGAGAACACAGCTAATCTTGGTCACTGATCAGATGTCAGTGAACTTTGATCTGAGAACTCACCAGGATGGAGACAGGCTTGATGACGTAGATGGCTTTGGCCAAAGATGCAGACATGGCAGTCAGCTGGTTCCTTATCTGCTCTGAGGGCATGTTCTGTAGGAAAGGACCAACAGGGGCATCCTCTCTGGTCGAGTAGTTCAGGTCAGAGCCAAAGCTCAGAGTTCGGGAGGTGTGATCTATACGGACCTACAGAGAAACAGCAACAGTATGATGAACATCCCCATGACTGTAACCACACTTTTCCTGGTTGACATAAAACCATAATGCATGTTTGTTGGTCATGGCAGTACCTGCAGATCACAGTGCCGGGCAGCATCTACAATGGAGCGCTCTAGCTGGAAGGCATCCACAAATGGAACCAGGGTGGCTAACCGGGTGAACTCAATACTCTGATAGATCTGTGCAACCTATGGAGGATAATGAGAGAGATTGAGACCAATACAGTGTTAGTGATTTAAGAGAGAATTCTGGGAAAGAATGGCAATAAAAAGACTAAAGAAAATTACCTGCTGCAAGAGCCTCAAGATGGTGTTATTCTGCAGGTGAGGGACATACTGCTGCAATTCAACCTCCTTCTCAGCTTGATCTCTCACCCAGTTCAACACCTACGAGGACAGTGAGCTTGTTTGTTACTACACACTAGGCACACTAAGTTGATTAAATTAATATAACTGAACATGCAACCAACAATTACAAAGACGAATGGCTGGACATTTCCTTATTATCAAGCTGGCTGCCACCAGATTTTTTACCTTCGTCACTCTTCCACTCAGCTTCAGAGGATGGAAGTCTACTTCAAGCCAGTTGTAAAGTTCTTTTACTTCAGGCACAACATACTGCAGCAAGTTAAACCTCACCTACAATGTAAACATTACATTAAACATCTGCCAAAACAAATTTGAACAAATATTTATTAACTGTCTTAAAAGATATAATTTTTCGGAAACACTGAAATCTCCTTTCTTTTGCACATAATGTACCATGTCATTAATGAGAGTTTGCCGGGTAGGTGGCGATTGCAGGCCCAGGAGCGTGGCCAGCCTGCGGTGTTTTTCCACGATGATGCCATCCATGTCCAGCAGCCGAGCAATGTCAGTGCGCTCGGGGGTGATGGGAATAGACAGGGTGGCTAGGAGGACTCTGGTGGACATCCTGAGAAATAAAAATAAGCATTATTAACCATTTAGTCACAACCGCAGCAAACACTTGGACTTACTAATTAACTATGAATAAGATACCTCTGCATCTCATCCTGGGTCAGATTCTTACGCATCTCCCTCGAGAGGTGATAGAGACGGTGGAGGGTGGAAGCGTGGAAGAGAGCATTTCCAGATTTCCAGAAGACGGTAGACACCTTGTTGTAGTAGTTGGCCATCAGCTGCGGTTTGGGAGGCTTCTTGGAAAGAGCAAACAGGCCATGGATGTCCTCAACAGCCTTGAATGCTTCCTGGAAAGAACAGAAACAATAGATACATCAGTAACAACGCAGTCTACTACTAGACCACTTGTCTCCACAGGTGTCTAGTTTTTCTATTAGTGATAGAGAATGTTATACATACTATCTACAGCATTTTAATGTTTTTACACTTTCATTTAGAGTGAGTAAACCAAAAACACATGACATAATGCTTTCGAGTGATTCAGTGTTTAGTGCACACACCTGCCAGAGCTCCATGCTTATGGCACTGTCCAGCTGCACCAGACGCGTCTCCAGGTGCATTGACTGGCTCTCGGGGTTGTTCAGATTGATGGCGGTGCTCTGGTTGTGGTGTCGCTGGATCTGACCCAGATGCATGCGCAGGTTGTCACAAAGTTTGCGAAATTCGGCTTTGCGGGTGTACTGAAGGCAAAACTTGAATGCTGAAAAAAAATATGGCCATACGTTATTCACAGCATTTAGTTTTATTAAGCTCACCTTGTAATTATTAATTGGGCAGCGTTTCCTTTAAAATATGCACAAAAATGGTATAATCTTGACAAAACAGTTAAAGACAAAAGCAATTATCACTGATATCTAAGTGTATACTTAATGATGGTACCCATTTTTTTTTTTTAAAAATACCTGTATTACTACTTTAAAATAACAGTCCTGCCATGTTCTCGACTTGTCAGTACAGTAACATCTACCCATATGAAATACATTGTTGAAAGTGATTTGTACTTAAAATAGACTTAAAAGAGGTATGTGTGGTTACCTTGCTGGGCAATGTCATGGTACAGGCGCTCCACCTTAGAGTTATTTCGCAGCAAGTCCAGGCACTGGCGGTAGGACTCCCACAAGAACTTTACCCAGGGAGTGAGAAGCAGACGATCGGTACGATCCTGAGTATCCTCTCCACTCACAGCACTCAGGAGCACACTGAAAACCACAACAAACTTCACGTCAAAACATTTAACAAGCGTCTGCCGATTATCTTTTATCATTACTGTGTGGCTGCCCTAGCAAATTGTTATTTTTAATTTAATTGTATTATATTCCAACACTTGCACCATTATGTTTTTACTTGCATTTACAGTCTCTATAAAAAATGTTGTTCTGCATTGTTTGGATAAAGCCAGACAATTAAGAACACCAATATTTTCATTACTACCTATAACAAAATAGGACTTGACAATCATCTGCTTATACTGAGGCATCACGTCAGTTTCAGTAGGATATAAATCTAACATATATGTGGACACTTCTGTATGCAAAAAAATCCTGCAAAAAGTGACATATCTACATTCAACACTTGAACATCATCACCTTTCAGGAGTCTGAATGTTGTCCAGGTCCTCGATGTCCAGAACCATCTGCTGGGATTCCTCCTTGGCTGTCTCGGTCTTATCCTCCGCCAGCTTGAGGTAAGCTCTAACCACATCCTCCAAAGACTTGATATTGACCTGAAGGCAACGACACAAGCGTCGCAAATATTGACTCCAAACCCAGTTAACTGCCAGCAACGACCTGGTCCATGCAAACCTCTCTCCTCACGCACCTGCTGGCAGATGTTCTTGTACTGGTAGAGACCCTCCTTTGCCAGGTGGCTCTTGCGGAGATCCACGCACAGCTCCAGGTACTTGAGCATAATGGGCTCGTGGATCTTCTGCCATGTTCGATGTTTCTTACTTTTGATGACATCGTACAAAACATCCAAGGCTGGCTGCTTTTTGCCAACCTCAAGGAACTCTATATACACAGAGAAGAACAGGCAGTGGATTACAAGCGGGTATACACATAACACAACTTTAACACCTTGAAATAGCGTATGTGTGCCGGCGTTGACATTGTTAGGCCTGCTGCTACACGAACATGAGCCTTAACAAACTGACAGCTAACAGCCACTATTCCTGTCAAGACACGGCTGTCACGAGTGGTAACAGTTCTCTCGTGTCCGCCTCGACAACATAGCTGGTGTTGTACAATGTTCACAATCACAAAAAATGTCCTTGCCGGTTCAAAAGAGTCATAAGAACAAGATATTGCTTCCCCGCCATTCGGGCTAGCGCCAGGACTAGCTAACAGTTAACCCGGCTAACGGCGCCGCGGTAATAATGACGAGGCACGCGAAGGCTAATGTTAGCTAACGACAGTTAGTTAGCGTGGCCGGGTGACGTCCGTGAAACTGCGCGTAACTCACCGTTCGCTCGTTTCAGAGCGTTCTCTGGCCTTTGGAAATACGCCGGCATGTTGGTGGCGTTCTAGTGAACTCTCAAAACTGACTGACTCAAGTGAATTTTGGCAAATTTCGACGGTCCATTCACGCCACGCACACACCCGCTTCAATGGTGCTGGCTGAGAAAGGAAGAACCTCGTGAGCGGCCTAGCTAGGGTTGCCAGGTGTGCCACGCACCATCCCTCTCTACCAGTTACCGTCTAATGAGTAGCCCGAGTTGAAGATATGTGCGAAGAAAGACAGTCAATTTTTATTTACTGTGTCCCTAATAAAATATATGCCAACACACTTTACATTACAATAAATACGCATACAACAGTCATACAAATACACGAGTGCACAATAGATAATTGTAGTTTATGGACATTATTCATCTCCTTCCCTTGGGGAGATTAGGAACAGCTGGTGTTGGCCAAAGAATATGGGGAAAATGTGTAAAAAAATCACGCTTAGATTTGAATATATCTGGAAAGACTTGCTTTCTTGGTGGTTCCTTGTTAACCAAGAAACCTAACCAAGATTACTAGATTAATACATAGATATCAAGTGTTTCATTGGCTTTGTAGCAACCCGAGTTATCATTACATTAATGTTCCTTATAGGTTTTACATATAGCTAAAATTAAGTTTTTCCACATCTCGGAAAATCTAGAATTTTTTTTCTTGACGTATATACGACCTAAATACAACCTATTATATACTGTATATATGGACAGTTTGTAGGTAAGTCTTATAATAAAGTTCTGTTGCAGGTCGCAACAAAATTGCTTGTAATGGAGATGAAGGTAGAAGCTCTAAAAATGTATTGTTTGTTGATTCCTATGAAAAATGCTTTGAACATTTTTCAAAATATAGTTACTTAAGACCAACATATGCTTACCCCAAATTTCCAAAACGTTTAATTTTTTCAAACCTGGCAACCCTTGGAGTCTAAATTTCGCGTATGCGTTCCTGTGATGGTACATTCAGGCTACCCTCGTAAAAATATCAACTGCATCAAACCACAGACGTCTCCTTTAAACTTTGGTTAAAGAAAAGTGGAATTTCTAGCCTGAAAAGAAAGTGAACAATAATATTATTTGTGTTTACGGCAGATTCACATTGACATTTCTCTCAACGGACAGCTTTCATTGCTTTCAACTCAGATCATAGAGAACTATTATGTGAAACCTGTGACGCAGCATTACTGAATAGTAATGCTTATTTGATTAAAACAGTCAGTGATTGAGCAAAACACGTCGGCTGATTTACGAAGATAGCTTATTTAAAAGAGGCAGTCAGACGTGGCTGAAATAATTGTTGGCAGGCGTTATTTCAGATTTTTTACATTTCCGAAAATTCCATCAACTTTAACGCACCATGTCCGCCTGACTGTCGCCGTCTCTGATTGGTTGACAGCGGCGAGTCTCCTCCCGTACAAGCGTCCTGATCCGGAAGTAGGAAGAGATTTCGCACAGGAGGTACAGTCTATTGACAGCAGAAATCATACCCAGGCCACTGACGAGTCCGAGCACATTTATTGTCCGATAGACTCCGTGTAGCATCGCATTGAGGTGTCAGGACCCCACAGGAGCTCTCAGGGTACTTCACGGTCACATTAGCGCCGGCAGAGGCAGGTAGACCTCCGTTTCGTCTTCAGCTAACTTGTGCCTCTCAACTCTTGCAGGTATGGAATATGGCAGCGACTGAAACGCAGTTTATGCTAAGCGTCGGATTAATCGGTAAGTGTCGGGTCTCATGCTGCTTTATTATTATTAATTTAAATTTACTTTAAAGCGAAAACGGCGTCGCAGAGTCACTGACAATCACATGATAGCAGTGTGACCCCACGGGTCTCTCTTCAGCAGAGCTCCATGTCCCGCCCTGATTCTCTGCTCCTGCATGTCAGGCTGTACACATGCACGGACGGGTCATGAACACATGCAGTAACCTTAGTGTGCTCCAAGGAAACGTAATCAGTTAGTAGAGTCTGTGCAGCTTCTAGTATGTTAAGATTCACGGATGGACTGTCACTGTTGGTGTGTTAGCAAAAAATGAGGCATTCACCGATGCCAGTGGCTGATTGATAATCTGTTGTATGTCAGTAATTTTGCACTTGCTGAATCTGCTGTGCCACACCTGGTTGCAGCTTTAAACACAACCCATGATGAAATTCAAAATTTTTGACCTTGTTGACCCATCCATATGGTGTTTATATGTGTAACAACACACATCTGATCAAAATAAGCGATCGGAGTTATAGATAAAGAGGATTTTTTTTTTTCCATCATTGCATTGGTGGATTTGGTGGATTCTGCATTTCAACAATGTCAGAAAAAAACAACAACCCAAAAAACAAAACATTCTGGTAGCTCAGTTTTTCTATGCATAAAATATAAGGAACCAATCCTTAAGACTTATGAGGGTGGGGAATAAAGCTGCCGTAGGTAACTTTTATTCTAAAATAAAAAAATCTTCATCATAATTCCTAAAGTGATACTTGTACAGATGTTTGAAAACAGTCTGGTCCTCCCTCAGTAACTTCAACTTCATTCTCGGACATCCACACAAAAACGTAATATGAAAGTTTAATAAAAAGAGAGATTTACTCGTATAGTAGACTGATTCCCAAACTTGTGCACGGCAGCCTTCTCTGCAGGAAGAGACAGACTAAGAGCTCAGCTTTTTCATGTTTTTAGCCTAAGTCACTCTCTCTTCTCAATCTTACTGACTACAGATTTAACCTTGTAGTTTTTCACTTATTTTTCATGCAGATGATTTTCTTGATATCGGAATAAGTAACAAACAAAACTAAATTTGAAAATATTGGGCATTGGCCATATTGTTATTCTAAGTATGGATATTGGCCCAGAATTTCCATATCGGTGCCTCCTTCGTGAATTGTGCGTTGTTTGTCCTCTACCCAGAGAAAGATGTGAATGGAGACACACTGTGGGTGTGGTGCTATCCCTCTGTGGACTCGGGTCTGAGGCAAGTCCTGCTCAGGAAGTGCTGCCTGACTCAGGACGGCCGGGACTTCCACACCTTTGTGTTTGGCCAGTTCTGTCGTACTTGGTACTACATCACCACGGTGGAGGTGCAGGAACCCACCGCACTAAACAAGGTACAGAGCTTCTGCTCTCTATTCAGATCTCCAATGAGGAACAATGAGAGCACAGCCTTTCTAATCCTTTTATTACCTGTTTTTCTTTCCTTCAAGGTCACTCATTTTTCAATAGTTATTACAGCAAAAGACTTCAACCCTGAGAAGTATGCTGCACTTAACAGAATACTTTGCAGGTACAGTGTGAAGTGTAGACGGCACTGTTTGTGCACTTTTCTTTCTTTCAAAGAATGTTTCTTCATGCGAGTGGTGTGTTCCTGCTTGTTTCTGCAGGATGTACATCAAACATGGCAGCCCGGTAAGAATGATGGAGGCTTATGTCACCGTCCTCACCAAGGGAATTTGCCATAGTGATGAAAACGGCTCATTTCTAATAAAGGACTACGACATCAGGAAAACATACTTGGCTGGTTCAGTCAAAGGTAAGACACCACAGCCAGTAATCAATATGTGGCTGCTTTAAATGACGCACAATATAAGGTATATTTTCTTTTATCAATTCTTCTTTTCGTGGTCAATACAAATAACTGATCACTTCACATTTTTGATTAAAAAGAAGTTCACTACCTGTGGTTTCTGCACACTTAAGATTAAAAAAAACCTACCATGTTGTGAGCAAAGATGGACGATTAAATATTCCAGAGCTCCAATAATATTTGTTGCGTTTAAATTCGGACTGTTTCACTGCTCTCCCGACCCTTGTTGGGCATATCTTGCAAATTTAAATTATGTTATCTTCCTCGGAAACTGTAAGCACATTCTAAAGTCTCACAATACAGAAACAGTACGCCTCAAAGTGCAGCGCACATTTGTTCAGGACTGCTACATTTTCTCAGCCCATTGTGAATATTCACAATAGAGGAAGTTGTATGTTGGGCAGTTCCTGTTCCCACACTTTCTCTGGTAATGGTAAAGACAACGCGTGTTAATGAAAAGATTTCAGGCAAGAAGTAGCCAATGCAATAACAGAATATTGGCTTGTATTTGAGCAGCACCACCTCATTAGTTTGATCTGCGTTTGGTGAGGCCCCCCTCTCTCAGTCCGACTCTGATTGTGTCCTTGGAGGTGGATTTCCAAAAATGCGGAATTGCTATAAATAGATAGATGGATTGATAGACTTGACAGATCCTGTTAGGGAAATTGTTGTTTCAGTGTGTAGTTCATGCAACAGCTGTGGGAGCTCAGGATGCAAACAAAAATGATTCATTTGTATACTATTGATATTGTGAATACAAAGCTTGGTGACAATGTGCCAATTTTTCAGTTTTGTGTCATCAGTTCACTTTATCATGTAGAATTTCAGCGGTCGGTCGCTGTTGTTAACAGAAGAAAAGAGAGGATGGGGTATGAGCTGAGGAACGACCCAGTATATTTTGGTGCAAATCCAGGAATTTTAATTTAAGGGGATTTTTAGGCCTTGGTGGCGGTATGTGCTCTATTGAGTGCCAGTATAATTTGATTTAAGTGTCCTCTCTTTTGAATCCAACACCATTTTCACAGTAAAATGAAATAAGATCTACCTTCATGTGTCATTCTTTGTCACACAGCAGCTAATCTGGATGATATATCACTTGTTTACTGCTGATAAAAGTGATATTTTCCACCGTCTAATGGTAAAAAACGAGCAGCGAAGTGGGTCATCCTGTTTTCTTCCACGTTTTTGTCCATCCTCAGATGTGGTGTCTCAGTTTGGCATGGAAACCATCATCCTTTACACCGCCCTCATGCTGAAGAAGAGGATCGTTGTCCATCACCCTCGGATTGAGGCATTGCTGGAATTTACAAGGTGCGTTTAAAACTTAAGGTTTGACGGCTTATTTTAACTATGGGTCGTTAATGGAGATTCTTGCAGTCTGTGGGTAACTCTTGGACTGTTTCCTGTTAAGAGTTCTGCCCACTCTGACATGGCACAGGAAGGACTGGTCCATTGTGCACCCGTATGTGCACCTGACCGATGCTGAACTAGAGGATCTCAGGACACACCCTGGTGAGGCTCCTTGTTTATTTACTCTTATTTACAGTTAACCTCACAGTTGCTGATTAGCCCCCATCTGCACAGTGGGGTATTTACGTAGCAATGTGTTGGCTTCCTCCGCAGGCTATGTCGCTGGATTTGTAGATCCGGAAGTGGGCAACAGATCAGACCTGTTCGATGTGTATGTGAACCTCCCAGACAGTGTCATCACAGTATCCCAGAGTGCCAAAGGTACAGTACGTTCACAGAGAAAGCAGGATGCTGTACGTAAAGATGCACATTGTATCGGGGAGTCAAAACAGTATCGGCTGATGTTAGTCATTTTTTTTTTTAAATATGGGTCTGATGAGCACAACTGGTCCAATGTGAACAGCTGACAATGTCTCTGTGGCTGCTGTTACTTGTGTACGTGATCCACACTCTGTTTCAGAAGGTGCTGGTAATGTACAATGCAGAAAAAGAATATTTATGATTCAAAATCATTCCATTTCTACTGAGGGTTGCCGTTTCAGTGCGCTGGTGTCATCTCAGAAATTGAAAATTAATTGTTAATCTGTAAAGTATTCTGCCTCTGTTACAAATGTTTGCCAATATATTGACGTCGGATCATTTTACTCACTAGTATTGGTATCATTATCATTTCACATGCATCAGGCTCTAGCAGAAATATATTTTTACAGAAATCGTGTTGACATCAGTAGGTATCAGCTATGATATCAGTTATCAGCATTGGCCAAGTTTTTTTTATTAATGCCTCCTTAGTTGTAAGAGTGTCTCGGTTGCTCATTTCACTCGCACTGATGCTCCGTGTCTCGCCACAGAGGCCATGGCTATGGGCAAATTACACAAGGACGTGGGCCACCTGATCGTTCAGTCTGCAGAGGATCCTGACAGGTCAGACAGTCAGGTCATTAAGGTGAGACTTCCACACGCGTCTGCATTCAGATGGAGGACATTATAGCCTTGAATCTAACATGAGGCTAATCCACAGGATATTGCCGTCAAGACGAAGGAGATCCTCGCCAACTTGGTGGCCCTGGCCGACGAGTGCGAGGACTCCAAAATCACACTGGCAAGTTTAAAGCGGCATCATTTCCCTCCGGCCACAGAGAACTTCCTCTTTCACTTGGCGGCTGCCGAGCAGCTCTTACGGATATGAGGCAGCTTTCAGACTGTGCCGGGGGACGTCTACAGCATGGACGCAGCCTGGCTGTGCTCCTCTGTGGATTTTGGGATCATTTCTGCTTTCTGGCTCGTGCTTTCTCGTTACCATCAGTGTGTGTACGAGGGAACTGTCTCACAGTAATCTGATCGTGTGGTAGGAAACCATCAGTAGCATCGCATTCTATCATCTGTTGTTGCATAATACGTGACGTTATGTACCAATATCGGGGTGTTTTACATCGTTGAATTAAAGGATATGGTTGGCAAATTTTTTTTTTAAATGACTTACTAATTACTTTATGTACTTTTTAAGAAGAAGCTCCACAGAACTTATTTTTCTGTTCGAGATAGAAACACATTTTGAAAACATAAGGCTACACATGACAAAATTGGGTTGATTTCTTATGCTTTATTTAGTACACAAATTTGACAAATTTGATTTCCTCTCAAAATTATAAACAAAGCATTAAAGGCTTTTTTTTTTTAACCTCCGTTTGAAATGTGCAGAAAAACTTGACCTCATACTGTGTCTAACTTTAAACATTTAGACTGTGTGTTGCTCAGTTAGTATTTTAGTGAATTAATGAATTGATCCCGTTTGGGTGTCCTGATCCTGATATGTTATTACTTTGTGCTCCCTTTTAGCTTCACTTTAAATCAAAAGCTAGTAAAAAAACACACAGATCAGTGAGCCTCAGTGCTGCGTGAAGTGAAATATTTTTATTTTAAAATTTTACTTTAGTTCAGTCCTGCTGCCATCAATAGTCACTGCAGCATTAAGTATTCATCCACTGCTGACCCCCAACAAATGCACTACTTACTCCAGTTTGGGTAACAGTTTACTAAAAATGGCAGCACCCAGCAAATTTAGGAGCTACTCCACCTTCAAAAAAAAATTACATCTTATATTTACTTATGCGCTGAGCATTTCGCTTCTTTCTGTGACATTTGATGACGTAATACAGATGATGCTGGCCTAATCCTTTTCACATGAGTATTAAGGTCTTAAGACACTGCAGTGTTTGTCTCCAGCATCATGAAATGGAGAAGAACGAGCTGGTACTTTTTCCTGTTGTACATCTGATGATGCTTTTCCAGCAGGTAGCTTCACTCTGCACTGAGGAACATCAAAGGGGATGGAAGTTTACCTTTTATAAAATAATACCACATTTTGTATTTTACTAATGACTCTTCGCCACAGACGCCTGAAATCCAAGCGAGCTGTGCTGTGTTATGAGGCTTTTTCAGACAGTGTTGAATAAAAATGTGATCGGTGGAAGAGGAGCTGCTCCTCATCAGCCTGCAGCCGATCAGTGACGATCTGGTGCTTCCATGTCCGCGTTGATCTAAACTGCATTATGTATGTCTTACTCTTCAGGTTGTATTTTGTTTGAATTGACCGTTGCTCTACAGTCCAGTACATCCTTCACCACATTTGTGCCTCAGATAAGACAGGAGTGCAATATACAGAAATGCTCATGTGACTTTGAAAACTATATGTATTATGTAATCTAATAAATGCACATACTGAATATTCCATCTGAATAAATTTACTATGAAAAGTAGCTTCTTGCTTGTTTTAACGTATTAAAAAATATATATTTTGCATGAAAACAGAGTCTGTTGTTCATGTTCAGCTGCATGATGTCAAAACAACACTTATTACAATACTTATTGGCGATAACAACCTGTGTTGGGGTTGATGGTGTGTCTGTTAAACAGCTCCTCAGAGTCCTCTGTGGTAGAATAAGTGCCCATCGTCTGCTGCAGCCTGCAGCTCCTCCTCTACATTTCCCTTCTTTATCTGTCAAACAAACAGTGGCGACAGGTTTTCAGGTGATCGACTACAGTAAAATTACCCCTTCAGCAATGTAAAAATACTCCAGTAAAAGTCCTACATGAAAAAACAGGTAAAAGGAGGTAAAAGTGCTGACTGTTATTGTTGCTGCTGCAGGAGATTTAACTAGTTATAGCTACTTTAAATCCTGTTTTATGTGCAGGGACAGCAGGTAAAGCTGAGGGGTTGTGAGACGAATTATGGGATCATTTAAACATTTAAAGTGACATTATGTTGGAAATTCGATAACAACTCAAAGGTCATCTGAAATGCTCGTTGTAGGACATCAGAGGCCAAAAAGGTTGGAATCCGCTGGTTTAATCTCTGACAATGTGCAAAACTCTTCTTATGTTATCCATTTGTTAAAATGGATAATATTAATTAAAGGTAGCTAGTGACCAAAGCTGTCAAATAATGATAGTCGGGCAGAAAGTACAATATTTCTCTTTAAATGTTATGGAAACTATAAAGAAGCACAAACTGAAATAGTCATGCACTTAAGTGTACTCCTTGAGTACACGAGTACAGAACTTTTATTTTTTAACTATCCATCACTGAAAACAAGGCCAATGACCAGAAGTAAAATGTTAAAACTTTACAATAAGGGTACATTAATAAATGTTTCATAAGCGTTTACTAACAATTAACGTGCCAACTAATCATTTACTAATGGTCTAACGGCCTGCAATAGTTTAAAACCATACTACTAAGTGTCACTTAAGCAATACTTTTTTTTTAACTTTACAACAAGGGTCACAAAGAGCATTAATAAATCATTTAACCATTAATTAATGGCCATCGCTGTGGTGACTAATGTAAATATTATGTTTAGAAACTATTGAGTAAATAGCTTTTGTTAACACGAGGACTGTGAGTGATTACATGACAGGCTAATAAACTGTTAGTAAATGCTTATTACTGCCTGAGCCACTGTTAATTAATGTACCCTTGTTGTGAAGTGTTAGCAGTGAGACAGAAGACTCAAGAATCTTACCGTTCCCAGCTGTGGATAGAGGCTGAATGAGACGGGGATCATCAAGCCCAGAACAAGCGCAGCACTAATGTGGCGGAGGGGAGCGGCCAGCAGAGAGTTCCTCTGGAAAAGTCTCCTCCTGGAGCACAAAACCTGCGTGTTACAGCCCCACCGGCGTGTTGTTTTATTTCTATGGAACGGAAGCGACTCACCTCTGCAGGAGCAGAACCAGGAGATTAGGAACTGCCGCGGTTACACCAAACAATGCCGCTCGTGACAAAGCCGTCTCCCTCACAGCCTGAACAAAAAGATGTTTAACGTAAGAATACATGTTTTTGTTCATTTAAACCTAGTTTGGTTTTTTTGAATAACCTTTTCTCCTGCTGCTTTAGACAGGCCGACAGGATTTCCTTTGGAATCAAACACTTGGATCCCAGTTTCTGCCTCCTCGCTTCTGATAGTCAGCACGTTGAAGAAGGCCAGAGCAGCTGGAGACAGTCAGGACACGTGTTTGTGAAAAGTCATACTGCTTAATTACTGACTTACGACTAAACCAAATGGGAAAATTAACACTGTAATGTGACCTTGGGGTGAAAGTATAATGGACTTTAAGAATCTACTAGCTAACATAGAAGTATTCTGATTTATAAGACCCTGAGAATCTACCTGAGAGTGGGATCGGTAATATCGACCTGAAGAAAGTCTGGATGGGTGCACTTCTCACACCGAGTCGGTTGATGAAAATCTGCGGAAGGGCCTAGAACAAAAGATAAAGAGACTTCCTGAAAAATATTTTAATTTTTAATCTATTTTTATATATTTGTTTATAACTAGACATGAGTTATCAGGTTACACACACCCCAGCACACGTTGCATAGGAAACGGTTCCGGTGATCAACAGAAGCTGCTTCAAGGACGTCTTCGTACCCTGGTAGGAAGAGATAATCACAGAAAAGGTGAAGCAGACTGGACGACTGGAAATTATTCAGGGACTTGATCAAATGAGCGTACCTGCTCTGATGAAGAATTTCTGTTTGCGTGGTTGAACCCAGCACCGTAACTCTGCAGCAATAACTATCAGAACGCATTATTTTATCATTAACGTACACAGTGGTACAGCTACAGGTGTTACACCTAATTTAAAAAAAATAGACTGAATTTGCTTAATTACCTGCCAAAATAGAGCAGGTTTGACTCTGCTGTGTGGCAACAAGCTGGCGACCACCTGAAAAAAAACGAGATTTTTAATGTTTTACCACTGCTCTGGAGAACAAAGCGTCAGGTACATTCAGTGGAGGACGCACGTACCAGAGGGGCTGATATCGGCAGAAACGCTAGAGAGGAAATGACACAAACGAGAGCATCAGCATCTCCGTCTCAAATGAAGCTTTTTCAGGACAAATTCACATGGTAATAATAAGCATGACCGGGCTACTCTATGTGCAATTTTGGAAAATGTCTAATGGCTAATTTGACACAATAGGATTTAAACTCAAACCCCAGAAACCTTATGAAAGCAGAATATTTGGTTTAGCTTATGAAAGTTGTTTTGTTTTGACTTGGGACCATCAGTATAACTGGAAATACTAGGATTCACAGTGAATGAATACTAGTATAATAAATTGAGCTGCCACCATTGTTTGACTGATCAGTTAATTGGTCAAAAGAAGAATCTATTTTCATAATAGATCATCATGTCAAATGTGGTTCAAGCCTCTTAGCTGATCTGTTTTTCCTTTCCATTTATGATGGTGAATAAACAGTTTGGACTGTCAGTTTGACATTACTTTAGGCACAAATTTGTAAAAACCTGAATTTGCATTGTACCTGGAGGACGGAAAACAAGTGGAAGAGCAGCACCAGAATCAGCGTGGACGGACGACTGACAAAAAAAAAAGGAACAAACAAACAAACAAAAAGCACAGTACCAACATTATTACACATGCTCAGATTAAAGGTCTGTTAATAAAACCCAGTGGCTGAGCAGACTAGACATGATGGTTGCTGTTACAGTGGTGGATTTTTATGCATACATTATGTATGTTTATGCAAATACGAGTGAACTCTTGATTTATTTCGAGAGGATGTGATTTGCAGCGTGTCTCTTGCGTGACCTACGAGTGAGAGGGTCGCTGCGGTTCCATCCTAGAAGGAGGAAACAGAAAATGTGGTGAAAAAACATGCGGCAGGTTCATAAGACTGGCTGACTGAGATTCTTAAACACAATCACACCTCTTCATTCAGTTTCTCTCCGCTTCCAAGCAGATCGTGAGCTTTTTGTACCTCAGCCTGAGGGGAGCAGTGTCACTGGTCAGCCATCATTTATTTTCTACTCATCTCACAGTATCAGATCACTGATGTGGAGATAAAACTTACATCAGAGGCAAGCAGGGACGTTGGGTCCAAGAGGTTGACCCAGATCTTCAAGCGACTGAGGAAAAACTGATAAAAGGCGCAGCGCAACACTCAGATCAGTGTCAGAGGAGCTAAGATGTAAAGAGTTTCATTGTGGGAGATGCTATGCGTGTTGTCAAACTGCGCACGCTCACCTGTCCGTGGCTTTTCCAAAACAACAAGTTTGGATCCATGGGAACTGCCATTATGCCGACTTCTCAGAAAACAAAAAAATTAATAAAAGACAGCAGCAGTGCACTTTTCACCTGCACGTATTCCTCCTGCTTTTGAGGTCAGGACATGTCTGTGTCAGAGCTACTTCCGCCCTCAGCCATGTGTTCTGATGTGGGCGGGTTGTTTATGCTGCATTCTGGATTACCGTAAATATCGGAGAATCTGAATCTAATTTAGCAAGCTGCTAAGTATTCTTAAACGTTTTTTACGCATACCTCACCATAATTCCATATAAAATTGCTTTTTTCTTGTTCTTTTAAAAAAATAAACCAGTCTTGAAAATTTTGAAAAAAACACGTTTCCCCCTTCTACTCCCACTCTTAAACGTGATTTAAATTAACTAACAAAACACCTGAGGAGCACCTGAACGCCGCACGATAGCTTTGTTATTTAGGGTATTAGGCCACTTCTTCAAGTTGAAGTCTTCCTTCTCGCTGATAATTTCTTCCTGATCGAAACATTACGTTAATGTGGTACCATATCGGTAATGACTGTTGTTTATTAAAACAATAACAACAATAATAATAATTCCAATAACAATAACGCGTAAATGACGTAACAACCGTCCCAAACCGCCTCTTTTGACATAATCCAAAATGGCAGCCACCGTCGGAAGACTGCTCAGGACCTCTGTAAGTGCAACTCCACGCAACATAGCTTCACACTCGCTCTTGGTACTATCTTGTTGTTGTGTCGCTTTTAGTTATCAATAATTCAGTGGTGTCGACGCTGGGTTTTGGTTATGCAGTGACCTCCGCCGCCATGCCTCATGTCGTGTGTGTCGCACATTTGAACCTGAAGCGACACTGCGGTGACAAACCTCCGGTCCGCGGTCACCGTAAACGGTCAAATGATGTTACGTCAAGCTAATTAGCTCTGGAGTAACTTCGGTATTATTGATAACTAGTTAATTTTTGATCAGGTCACTAACAGGAGGCCATGTGATTCAATGATCAAATGATAACGAATAAGCTGTGGTGCTTCAATTCAATTAATTAGTCTTTTTTTTTTTTTTAAATGCTGTGTCATTGGGTGGGCTTCCATAAGCTTGTTTTTATGCCCAATTGATTTGCTCATAATGTTAGTGGATGGAAACACATAGATGCAAATTTTATACATATTTTTTGGAAATATGTATAAATATTTTCCACACGAGACTTTTTACACCTCGTCACCGCAGGGAAAAGCACAGTTGTATCTGCAGACAGTAATGCAATGTTTCTGCCTCAATATGTTGCGTGTTGTTGTCTCGATGCTGTAATTTGTGAGAAGTGTTTTTGTTTGTCTGGAGGCTCTAACTGAGCAGAGGGGTCCTCGGCCCTCAAGGAGCAGCATCAGGCTCAATGGCCAATTGGACCTAGTGGTCAGAAGGTGTAACTACACGAGACACACAAGAAAAGCTTTTTTCTGTGTGTGACATTGTGAAAGATTTGGCAGTAACGCAGCTGTGCCACCTCCTGCAAAATTACTTGTTTCAGTATCAGACTTCAGTGTGCAGTGTTGGGCCGAACAAAAGATCCAGGTGTTTCTTATTTACTTCTCAAGAATGTATCTACTTTGTACCTGCAAGAAAACATGTGCATCTCAGGCTCTTATTTTGACTGTCTTTAGTCCTCTTATTAAGAGTAACTATTGTTGTCACTGCAGGTTTATTTTTGCCCCTGGCAGCTGATGAAATGCACCTGCTGTGACATTACTCGGGGGGTGCTGTCAAATCTGTTAAATTCACAGAGAGCGAGGCAGCATCAGTGTTACTTATGTGTGACTTAAAAATGAGCTTTTGATACGTGATTTCTTGAACCTGTTTTAAATAAAGATATGTAACTTTTCTTGCCCAAAGGTGGTGCATGTTGACACAGCTGCAGTCACAGGGGCATCTTAGCCTTCCTAACTCCAAAAATACTCACGGACACGAGTTAATAATAAATAATGCAACATTTAATACCTACACGGTTGATGTTTTGATGCCTTTAAAAACTGCTGCATAGTTCTGAGTCACATGACAGCAGTCCACAATATACGTATACAGTATATATCGTGTTTATGGGAGCAGATCCAGCGTGCGGACTTTGTTCCTTGTATTGTCACTTCCTTTTTTTGTCCTGCAACTGGAGTTTAATTTGTTAGGTGGTGTGCTCCATTTGAACACATTTTTTCATCAATATCTCTTGACCAATCAGATTCTGAAGAGGTACTTGCCAAAGGAAGCTATGAAAGTTAATAGAGAGGGAAATTTTAGTTTTTCCTTCACAGAGAACCATTTCAAACACAAGAGATACACCACATTTCTATCTCGTAGCTTACAAGTATGTTACAGATCTCATGTTGGGGATAAAGAACATAAGGGCTGTCAACTCACCACCCAAATAGTTCACTATTTCAGTGTGTTTGTGTGTTATTCCTGTTAAAATGATGTCTTGTTTTAGGCACAGCTTGCAGCAGGAGGGTTGAAGGTCACAGCAGCATGTCAGCATACAAGAGCCCTCGTCGCTCCTGCACTTCAGAGAGCCTGTTTCTCCACCAGTACGTACATAGTCAATGTTTAATCACATACAGCCGAATTCTGATAATACAGCAGTGGTTTTTAAAACTGTGGTCCAGTAGTACATGAGAGAGATTCCTGGTGGCCTGCAACAACTCTGATCTGACGCTACATATGATATTTCATTTTTTGGTTCCATGCACTCTGTAATTAAATATCTAAAAGCAAAAATCTCACCAGATAAGTACCCATAACTGAGAAATGCACTGGGCTAGAGCATAAGTAAATAATCAGAAACAGTATAAGATGCAGATGTTAAAAGTTTAACTTAAAGCTAATGGTGAAATGTAGTGTTTCCGTTTTCTGTGGAGTGATTTTAAAACTCACCCTTAGTGTTATAGCTGGACAGTAACTTAATAAAATGACTTTTTTGTTATTAGAATGTATTATGATAAAGAAACCGTATGCCCACAAATAAGGTTTCCGGCAATGACTTGATCAAAATGAACATGTAAAACAAAAACTCATACATCATTTTGGTAGATGGTATTTTAGAGTCCGACTGATATACAATTTTTGGAACCGATACCAATATTAGGCAGTAAAAAAGTTCAAATGCAATTTTATTTGCAATGATTCCTCAAATGAGACTAAGAAACATTTGTATGACGGTATGCATTAACGATTAACGATGAACTTTGTCTTAAATGACAGCGGTGCACAAACTGTGACTCACTGCAAATTGAATTACTATAAATAATTTCAAAGTTAATTTTTTGCATTGGATTTCTTAAAAACAAAATTTTTTTTATATTGACCAATATTGATAACTCATATGCCGATACCAATATATCTGTGATTGCCCAATATCAGCCAAAAACATTGGCCAACCGATATATCAGTCAGGCTTTAGTATTTACAGTTGACCTCATAATTCTACTGACAATCAAATCCAAAGTACTCTGTACACTGTTCCTTTCCTTGTGTCATTACTGTATATGGGTCAGGTTGTGTCAAATTATTTGCATGGTCTGATTACTTTCAGCATCACCACAAACGTCTCTCATCAGTACATATTTCACATGTTTCAATGGATCACTGTTTTTGTATTTAAACATGAGTTTACAGTTGCACAAACAGTCATGTCCTCTAAATGCCGTCTTCTTCAGGTGTACAGTAAGATTTTTCAGTGTAACGTCTCAGTGCTTCAGTATGAATGCATGATGAGTGACTTTTTTTTTTTTTTTGTCAGGCACTTCCAGATGGGCCCCTGCTGTCACCCAGCCTGCTCCTGCTTTCAAGGCCACAGCTGTCCACCATGGAGAGTTTAAGGAGCTGAGCCTCGCTGATTTCAAAGGCAAATACCTGGTCCTCTTCTTCTACCCACTGGACTTGTGAGTATTTGTATCTCAGGGTGAAGAAAATGCAGTTGCCTACATTTGATGTAAGCTAGGTATTGGTGTAGATGTTTGCATTCATATTTTCGTTCCCATTTTTCACATGTTGAAATTCAAACATTTAACTTTTTTTTTTTTTTTTTTTTTCCAAGCAATATTTATTTCTTAGATTTCTCCTTTGCCAAAATAATCCATCGAACCTGACAGGTGTGACATTTCAAGATTCACGATTCATGCTTGGGATTGGTTGTGAGGTTTTTTGTTTTTTTTAAATCTTGGAAAATAACGTTCACCTGCATTATTTAGACTCATCTGCAAAGACAAAACCCACAAAAAGCATTTTGATTACAATGAAGAACTGCAGTCAGGTCAAGACTCTGAGGAAAAAATCTAATTTAAACTTGAGAAAAATGGGATCAGGTACAAAGTGTTCTATATTTTGGTTGAGTATATTTTTTTTAGAATGACCAGTGGAATTTTACTTCCAACCCTCACTGTACCAGCCCTCTGCTGATGCACAGTGAATACTTTGACTCACCCTACATACACCGTACGTGTGTCTTTCAGCACCTTCGTGTGTCCGACAGAGATCATCTCATTCAGCGACAAGGCCAGCGAGTTCCACGACATCAACTGTGAGGTGGTGGGTGTGTCTGTGGACTCTCACTTCACCCACCTGGCGTGGATCAACACTCCACGCAAGGTACTGTCTCATTTCACATTTATTCAGCATGAGAGTGTGGTTTATGCCACCAGCATATGAATGTGACAAGTGCTTTGAGGAGTGGGTAGACTTGAAAAACGCTGCATTGATTCAACTATATTTAATGGACACAAGGTGCAAAGTTTGTCATTTATTAATATGGGCCATAATCTATAATGTGCTACGATTAACTTTATTAGCAGCCGCCACTGTGCAAACGTTAATCTGACAGGTATTAATTGTTTTCAGACTGGAGGTTTGGGCAACATCCACATCCCCCTCCTGTCTGACCTCAACAAGCAGATCTCCAGAGACTATGGGGTGCTGCTGGAGAGTCCAGGCATCGCACTCAGGTGGGGGTCCTTATTATTGTTATTGTAAATTAATGTTGTATGATACATCAGTAATGTCTGACTGCCTGTGGGAGATTGTCACTTTATAGACCTTCATCTTGTCCTTCAGGGGCCTGTTCATCATCGACCCTAACGGTGTGGTGAGGCACATGAGCGTCAATGACTTGCCGGTGGGCCGGTGCGTAGAGGAGACCCTTCGCTTGGTGAAAGCATTCCAGTTTGTGGAGACCCACGGTGAGGTGTGTCCGGCCAGCTGGAACCCCGAGTCCCCAACGGTGAGATTCTTGACCTCTGATAGTATCTTCGTCTGTAGGAGGTGTGATGTTCACTAAAATGTGCCATCATTTAAGATGTGTTTTAAAAGGCACTATTCACCTTTTATCCATCTTGATTGTTTTGATCCGTTTTATGATTTTAGGGTGAACCGTTCATTTAGATACGTCTTTTCTGAGACAGCCTGAGTGGAAAGTGTCTGAATTCCATTTTGGTTTTTTTTTCAGATCAAACCCACTCCAGAGGGATCCAAAGAGTACTTTGAAAAGGTCAACTGAAGACAAAGTTCACAATTCTTGCACCTAACAGTAAATGATACAAGTCTATAAATAATTGTACACGCAGCTCAGAAGGTTTAAGTTTAGTGTATCAAAATTCAATAAAAAATGTTCTTTATAAATGACAATGCCTATTTGGATTCATGAGGCTTTGGTGTGATGTTCTTTAATTTAACCAGATGTTCAGGCTTTTATATTTTTCTTACTAAAATGTACACCTTACCCTTTGTTCTGTGACATAACTTTGAATAAACTTAAATATTTGCCCTCCAAGTCAAAACCATGCTTCATAGCCCCTGTACATAAACATGTTTATTTCCTCTTTTTACAGCAAGTTAATATGCAGGTTCAAAATGTCTAACCAGACAATATTACACAACATGAGGTGCCGAAAATCAAATTCATCGGGGGAGAACTGGGAATGAGGGGAGAAAAAGAAGGCATAGCCACTTCTCATAAGTACGGTACGTACTGTATTTACACAAAATGGGGAGGGGGGGTGGCGTTTCAAAAACACTCTGCAGCACTGTGTTTGGTGATGAAAACATCTAAGTGTACATAAAGTCGGCTTTGTACAGTATGTTAGTGGAAACAAAGCGACCGCCTCATTCCTTCTGACATTCACAAATGTTTCAGGTTAGGCAAAAGAACGTGATGGAAATAGCTTACTAGAAGATGTAGAGCGTTTTAAAGCTTTAAATAATATATGAAAGTGTCCAAACGCAGGCCTAGTGGACATCGAAATGTACCTGGGGGGGGGGAAAAAAAACAAAAAAAAAAAGAAACCTAACAGAGTTGACAAAAATGGAATTTGATGAGAATATCGTTTTGGAGAAGACGTCATGCAAATATCAGGCAAGCTGTACCAGCGCCATCAACCCCATTCCAAGCAAACAAAAAACAAAAATATTTTTTTCCACTCAGTGAATCATTTAAGAAAAAAAAACACCCTGTAATAAATCTGTACAATGAAAAATACATTTTGGGACCTACATCTAGGGGTACATTAAGGTTATATACACTCCCATCCATATATTATCTTTACAAGTTCATTCAAACCCAAACATTAAGAAAACCCCAAATAAACGGGGGAAATGGGACCACACCAAACATCCATTTAAAAATCGGCTCTTACTGTACCTCGCACCTCGATCCGTCCCCGTTTGTACAGTAAACTACATCAGGACTAAAATCTCATCTGGATGGACTGCTACTGTAACGGATTTAAGAATCTTCAAAATGGGAGAATGATTCTGCAGTGACGACAAATCAGTTTTTAATGTATTTCTGCAGTGAAAGTAAATCAGAAAAAACTACTGCACTGTGTAGTAATGAGTAACTTCAAGGATACAAAATAGAAATCAAGTCAGAACAGGGGCACAAACCCAATTGTCTAATATTCTGACACAATAGAACAAAGGCTTTCAATACACTTAGGCCTCTTCACTGAAGAGAGCTACACTGTTCCTTCAATAAACATTTATGTTCTCTGGTCTCAGGTAGGACTGGGTTGGAAAACAGAAGCCATGTCAGCCTTAAACACTTGCCCCAACGTTTGTTTGAAAGCAACTGATAAAAACAGAACCTTGTGTTTCGGATCTCTTCCGCAGATTTGCTCTTGTTCACTTTGAGTTACGGCGTGGAAATTCATTCAGAAAATGGAAAAAGAAAAAAGAAAAAAAATAACCTACATGTACAGAGTGAGATTCTCACAATCTCTCTGCAAGAAAGAAAAGGAAAGAATGACTTGTGCCCGCCGTCGTTCATCATACACATAGGCAAATCCTTTAATATCCCTGTGTGACTGCTTGGGTTCTTAGTCAATTTTCACATTTGTGTAGATCTTTCTCACGAAGGCACTTGTACCCATGTATCCGACGGCACCTGCAATAAACAAATGCGTATCACACTCTGTGCTCACTTAAAAAGAAAATCAATCACAGTCCTTCTTTCGAGACCTTAGTGCTGAAAATCCAACGAAATTACAGTGGGGCAAAAAAGTATTTAGTCAGCAACTGATTGTGCAAGTTCTCCTACTTAGAAAGATGAGAGAGTTCTGTAATTTTCATCATAGGTACACTTCAACTATGAGAGACAAAATGAGAAAAAAAAATCCAAATTTATTTGTAAATTATGGTGGAAAATAAGTATTTGGTCAATAACAAAAGTTCAACTCAATACTTTGTAACATAACCTCCGTTGGCAATGACAGAGGTCAAACGTTTCCTGTAAGTCTTCACCAGGTTTGCACACACCGTAGCTGGTATTGTGGCCCATTCCTCCATGCAGATCTCCTCTAGAGCAGTGATGTTTTGGGGCTGTTGCTGGGCAACACAGACTTTCAACTCCCTCCACAAATTTTCTATGGGGTTGAGGTCTGGAGACTGGCTAGGCCACTCCAGGACCTTGAAATGCTTTTTACGGAGCCACTCCTTCGTTGCCCGAGCGGTGTGTTTGGGATCATTGTCATGCTGGAAGACCCAGCCACGTTGCATCTTCAATGCTTTCACTGATGGAAGGAGGTTTTGGCTTAAAATCTCACGATACATGGCCCCGTTCATTCTTCCCTTAACACGGATCAGTCGTCCTGTCCCCTTTGCAGAAAAACAGCCCCAAAGCATGATGTTTCCACCCCCATGCTTCACAGTAGGTATGGTGTTCTTGGGATGCAACTCAGCATTCTTCTTCCTCCAAACACGACGAGTTGAGTTTTTACCAAAAAGTTCTATTTTGGTTTCATCTGACCACATGATATTCTCCCAATCCTCTTCTGGATCATCCATATGCTCTCTGGCAAACTTCAGACGGGCCTGGACATGTACTGGCTTAAGCAGGGGGACACGCCTGGCACTGCAGGATTTGAGTCCCTGTCGGCGTAGTGTGTTACTGATGGTAGCCTTTGTTACTTTGGTCCCAGCTCTCTGCAGGTCATTAATCAGGTCCCTCCGTGTAGTTCTGGGATTTTTGCTCACCATTCTCATGATCATTTTGACCCCATGGGATGAGATCTTGCGTGGAGCCCCAGATCGAGGGAGATTATCAATGATCTTGTGTCTTCCATTTTCTTACAACCGCTCCCACAGTTGATTTATTCACACCAACCTGCTTGCCTATTGTAGATTCACTCTTCCCAGCCTGGTGCAGGTCTACAATTTTCTTCCTGGTATCCTTCGACAGCTCTTTGGTCCTGGCCATGGTTGAGTTTGGAGTCTGACTGTTTGAGGCTGTGGACAGGTGTCTTTTATACAGATAAGTTGAGTTCAAACAGGTGCCATTAATACAGGTAACAAGTGGAGGACAGAAGAGCTTCTTAAAGAAGAAGTTACAGGTCTGTGAGAGCCAGAAATCTTGCTTGTTTGTGTGTGACCAAATACTTATTTTCCACCATAATTTACAAATAAATTCTTTAAAAATCCCACAATGTGATTTCCTAGATTTTTTTTTTCTCATTTTGTCTCTCATAGTTGAAGTGTACCTATGATGAAAATTACAGACCTCTCTCATCTTTCTAAGTAGGAGAACTTGCACAATCAGTGGCTGACTAAATACTTTTTTGCCCCACTGTATGTCCACAAAATAACCAATCAGACCCAGAAGGCAGGATTAGCTGCAGAGGTGGTTTAAAGGTAAATGGTTGCAGCCTCGGCTCATTACTCCATCAACCTGCTGGGAAAATGTTAAAGTGCACGTAAAGCAGAAAGGCCCATGTTGGACAACATGTGCAGGTTTCCCTAAAAAGACAAGTTTCATGGCAAGACCAAAGTGGCACCAAGGGCTCATTCCTATTTAAGATATGTGTCTAAAGCTGGAGCAGGATTCACGCACTAATGCATCTCAATAACTTTATTAGATTAACAAATATTTGACTATTTCACTGTATAAGGAAATCAGCAAAATTACAACAAATGTAGAAGATGGATGGATGAAATACAATTTTACATGTAATGAAAATGTTACTTTTCTGTGATAGTCCACTTCTTTGAGATGCAATACTACAGATCAAAATATATTAATTTGGAGGAGTTTGCTGCAAAATTCAATGTGGAATTTGATGCTAAATCAATATTCAATTATTCATCTCATCAATTAATTGGGAAGGTGTTAAAAGTTCAGGTCTTCTAACAGTGTAACATTCCCATGACCCCCTAACTGGGTTGCCATCTGTAACAAACGGCATCGTCTGCGAGACAAAGCGAGGTTAATTACAGTCACAGCTGTGCAAATATTTTACCAGAACCTGAAAGCTTTACAGGAGCTCACAGATAATGGCTACAACAACATCTCAGTTTGTGCTGTGTCAGACAAAGCAGTCTATAAAATGTCTGTTAAGCAACAGGTGCTGGAACACACATTTTCCAAGCCTCGATGACAGTTCACTAAACACTTTTCAAGGCAGGTGATACATACCGTAAAAATATGATACAACAGAGGGACCTGGCGAAAAATATTTCATTTCAGGAACTTCCAATTACCCTTACATATATTTTAATTAATTTTTTTACATTTTTCCCTTGAATTCACAAACTTTCAAGGATTCTACGGAGTTGTGGGAACCTTGCTTTGGTTTATCAATTATTTATCAATGATTCCATCTTGTCAAACCCTCTATTCTGTGTCTGTCAAAATACAATGACCCTATGCTGATGTGCCACTGAGTTGACACCTGCAATAATATGGTTTAATTGTTCATTTGCTGATTTTCTGATAAGAGAACGCCTAAATGATGCCCCCTGCCAAAAAACTCTAACAACTTGTGTTTTTTAACTGCTTTTCCCTTGTGTTGTTGTCCATGTAGTAGTGTTTTGTTTGCGTTGAGTAATATGTGTTATAACTGCCGTCAAAGAAGTCAAAACAGATGTATAAATCAATATTGCATGTACACATACGCAAACACACGAAACAATTCTGACCCAGCACCTCAAAGCAATTCTGAACCATCAAAAAAGCCACTTAAAGTTCTGTGGACCAGCCAAAATATCCTTACTATACTGTCCTGTTCTTACTATAATGTTAAATATATCTCATTGATTTTATCCAGCATAATTGTTGAAATACCAATTTTAAAGTGGACTTTTTGATCTTGCTGTTTTGTTTTATGTTATGTGATTCTGTTGGATGTTACAGGGTCTGTATATCAGTGATATGTATCAGCAGATCCACAATACACAGCCTTAAAGTCAAGAGGATGGGGGACTCACCACACATGATTCCCAGAGCAGTGCTGAACACAGCCATGTAGCCAAAGTAGAAGGAGGTCTGGAACAACCCGTACATCCTGAAATACAACATTAGAAACAAAAACACATCAGAAATTTTATTTTGTTTTTATTCTATGAATTGGAAAATGTTTTTAGTCAATGATGTGATTTGGATGGGAATCATTCACTTTTATTGATATTCAAATTGCCATTATCAAGACATCTTAACAATTTAAGTATTTGTCAATACTTTTTTATTATTCTGTGCAAAGTCGAGACAACAAATATGTTTGGGGGTTTTTTTTAGCAGTACTGGTCTTGCTTTTATCGTTTAACTAGTGACTGAGAGTGAACAGAATGAAACATTTCCAGCCTTTCATAAACACGGCAAATGTGACCGCTGATTAATGCTCATGTTAAGAAGAACAGGCCACGATTCCATCTCTAATATCTATCTTATACCACTGGGAAAACAAACAAATCTCATCCAAACAACTGTATTCATTCAAGTTTCTCACCAAAACCTCATTTTTATTTTCTTGTACCTTCATTTGAACGCATCATAATGACGTCTTATTTACTTTTGCCCAACGGTCATTTTACTGACACATCTTAATTTAACCTTATGTCACCTTGTTTAGCCATCCAACTAGCTCTTATCCTGCTGAGTTCAACATTTGATTACTATTTTTAACACACGTGACTTGCCAAAATGTTTGGATACGCGTACCACAGCTGCTTTTAGTGCAGGAAGAGGATGACTCTCCTGCAGCAGCAGCTTAGTGTTGATGGAGTTTTTCAACCCAGAGACAGTCAAAGGTGCAGCATTTCGGTTTAATTTCAAGCACAACACTGATGTGATTCGCCATGGAGAAAGAAAATCTGCAACATACATTATTATGTTTTGCATCCTGCAGAATTTTTTCTTTGGTAAAATGTAGCCAAACGTTAGACCTCTTTGGACATTCAGCCTGCACAAGCAACTGACCAGCAGAATTATTCTTTGTTTAGTTTAATAAAGTTCCACCAAACTGAGTTGCCAGCCAAGAGGTATTTTATGATGTATGTTGCCCTGGTGATTTGATTTAAATTCCATAACCAGACTTGAGATATATCGTTAAGGTACAAGACTTGGCAGTGGTATCAATAAGCTCAAAAATTTTGAGAATTACATCCATAGATGTGACTAGAGCTGCAACTAACGATTATTTTAGTCATTGATCAATCAGCAAATTATTTTCACAAATAAGCATTTACTATGTAAATTGTCAAAATAAACTGAAAAATGCTCATCACATTTTTTAGTCGAAAGTGACATCGTTCTACTTTACTCCATCCAGAAATTACAAACCAGCAAATTTGAGAAGCTGGAACCAAAATGCTCAAAATGACTGAAATGATATTTTCAATTATCATGACTGTTGTCAATTAAATTTTTTTTTTTTTTTTTTTTAATTGGCTGATTTATTGTTGCAGCTCTAGATGTGACTGTATGTCATGTGGCTGAAATGAGGTCTAAGACTTACTTGGTTTTGAAGAAGTAGTAGTAGAAGGAGTACATGTAAACATAGACAGCAGTGGATGCAGCAGAAAGGAAACT
>KV751317.1:8007758-8034576 GCA_001698575.1 Mola mola | reverse complement strand
CGGTGCCTTCCTCCCACACAAGGCAAATGAACACGGGGGGCTGATTATATTGCATGACTGCGCTCACCATCTGTAGTCCTCTGCGTTTAGCAGGAAGTACGTACACACGATGGTGACACAAACGGTCACAATGCAGAGGATGACCAGGACCAGCATCATGAAGCCGTACACGTAGTAAATTTTGTAGGCCCAGAAAGACGTGAAGATGAAATACCTGAAAGATGATGGTAAGAAAAAGAACAACACGTGTCACCTGGTGTAAATATCCCCTCACCACATACAAACTCGTCCTCTGTAAACTTACATTTCAATGAAAATGGAGCCAAAAGGAAGGATTCCTCCGAGGCAGACGATGACAGCTGGCTCCATGAACCTGCGGGAAGAAAACATTCAATTTAACAATGCAACCATGAAGGGTCCACATCACATTTCCCCTCTGAAGCAAGGGTGCATTGTGTTGTGACAAGGAAAAAGGAACAAAGTAGACACAAGAGGGACATTCAAGCACATCTCCCATTTCCTGTTGACAGATGGCCATAGTGCCAGGTGAAAGGTTGTGAATGTTTATGTTCATCTGGTGTATTGTGCTGCTATTTTTCCATTCTCCAAAGAGTTTGTGCAGACAAAACAAAATCATTTTCTTCTTCAGAGTTGATGCACTTCCTTACTGCCCACTTCCACTACAAACATAAATACACTGTATGCTAAAATATGCAGGACTGAAATAACAACACACTTTATCATAATAATCACATCTAATTTATCTTGAAATAAATATCACCCCCAGTTTCCTGGTTCACATCACATTAAATTCTTTTTTTGGGGTTGCTGGTGAAACAAAATACGCTATTTATTTTACACGTTATTACTTGTCACAGATCTGATTATTAAATAGTAATGGTTAACGGCTTTACGTTTCTATAGCACCTTCTGACTCCTCAAAGTGCTTTACAATGTTGGCCACATTTACACACACATGTATACAGTGGTGGCAGAGACTACCATCCAAGCTGCCACCCTGTTAGGAACAGGAACCGTTCAGGTTCATTCACACACCCAGGCTATGCCTTCCATTACAAACCTTTTTTAGAACACAATTAGAATTGGATTAGAAATGATAACTTGATAGTATCAATGATTGTTGGTCCCAGTGAGGAGTGGAAATCTCTTGGCATGTTACAATTGAGAGGCGCCATTATAGAATGATTATCTTGATGCATCAAGCTTATTGATTACCGTAGATGATTGTGTGAGTACTTCTAATGACCCATAATTTAAAAAAAAAAAAAAAAAACTAGGGCTGCTCGATAATGCCAAAAAAATAATCATAATCTTGGCTTACACTGAACTTGTGAATACCACACGCAGCACAAGACAAAGTCGGTGCATACCAGGGTTAAGTTGTTCGTGTGATTAAAGGAAGCCAAAATTGAAATTAAAAGTTTGATTAATTGCACAGTGATGAATTTACTTCCATTATCTCGGCTCTCACTCTCAGTTCTCATAGCCCAAACTGGTAGAGGGAGCAAAGATAGCACCCATGTAATGGTTGTGAGGTCTTTGAGAAATACACCTCCAACAGTTTTGCTGCTATGTTGAACCATAATTTTTAGGCGTCAACCTGCGCACATCATCAGACTGGACAAACACTGTTTGAGTTGACAAACTTTAATAAAAGTGCTAACACTAAGGCTAAAAAAAAGTAGGCTGTTGCATTTCAACATTCTTATAAAATTGTTAAATTCCCAAATATGAAGGGACATAATATTTCAGGAGAGCATTGTGATACATCTTAAAACAAAATTTTTCCTCACATCTGGTCTTTGCCCTACTTTTCCATTGTTCAAAGTGTGACTTTTGTGCACTGTCTTGACAAATACCAGAGTTTAATTAACTGTGTGCATGTGCAACTTAACTCAAGTGTCACCCAGGCAAATTCCAAAACATTTCCAACATTTTACCTGTTTCGGGCCACACCTACCATTTCTTCTCTGGGATTGGTCGTGGCACAGCGTTCACTCGGCAGGGAAAGTTGGGCTGTCCAGACAGATTCCTCCCCAGAATAGTTCCCACAAGGTTTAATGGCAGAATGACAAAGAAGCAGATACAGCAGACAGCAACCTGCAGGGAACAAGAATGGTCAATACTGGTGCATAGTGGTCTGCATTTACATCCAAGGTGTTGTCAGATCATCAATCACCTATCTCAATTGCCCTTTGATTGTGGAGAAAGGAAGGAAGAGATCGTAAAATTTGCGTGCGGATCCAGATAAAGAGGGCAGATTGAGGAAATTCAATGTAAGGTAACTGTTGGGCCCTGGCAGAAGTATGCAGGCTCCTGAGTGCAAACTGCACAGGATTCAGGGAACTAGTGTCATATGGAATCTAGTATTTTTCTAACTGGATCTGTGATCTGTTTTTGGCAATGATCATTTTTGTTTCCTGAATTACATAAATTTCTTTGTAATAACTTGCACATTATGAGTTTAAACACTGTGTCTTTGTACTTTCTATACTATTCTCTGACTATTGACTGACTATTCGCTACATTGCGTTTTACTCTTTCATATTGGTACGATTAGAGTTATGTAGCTCATAAATCTGTGGTTTTTCAGGAGGTCTTGTTGTGTCAAAACCTACCATGGTCCCAAATGGGATGGCTCTGGAGGCATGGTAGTAGATCGCGATGAAGTTGATGAAAAATGCAGTGCCGCATACCATGGCTGGGATCATAAATGCCCCGATGAACATTTGTTTAATCCATCTTCTGCCTGTAGTATTTAGACACCACCATTATTGAGAAAATATCAAGTTAAGATAAGATGTAACTTTATTAATCCCCCTTGGGAGAAATTCAGGTTGACACAACAGTGCAGAAATGAAAGTAGCAGTTAATCGTCTGCATCCATGAGCGACAGAATGTGATGCATTACCTCCTTGTTTTGCGTACAAGCTTCCCCCAAAATAGCCATTGACAGGGGAGGTGGCAGCGTACACAAAAATGGCTGTGCTCAGCATGGATCCTCTCCTGCAGAGAAAAACGATGTGAGTGGAGCCCCGTGAAGTGGCACTGCAGGGGCTCTGTTCCCCTCTGGTAACTAGCAACTGGTATTTCATATTCATGTATAGTGTTTTCCTACACAATTTTAAACATATTGTAAAAAAATGAAAATAAAACATATTTAGTTTATTTTTGACTGATCCAAAGCAATTGTGATGATTCACAATAAGTGGAATCCACAAGCTATGCATCACAATGTACTTGGATTTACACAGCCAAAAAAACACGTTTTCTTACACCTAGAAAACAAGATTTTTAGCCCAGGGCTTCACCACAACACGGGGCTTCATTATTATGTTGTTTTGTCACATATTTTAATTAAATAATTGCAGCTTCCTGCCTTATTGTGATATTTTTTTTTTTTTTTTACTATTTTGCTTATAACTATTATAACTATTCAGCCCCAGTGTCTGATCATATATTATCAAGCTGTATTTTAACGGAGGGCTTGAATTTTCATACAGTGGACTTGAGCAACACAATCCTGGAAGTGCTACAGTCCTTCCTTTCCTCCAAGCACCCTTTTGTTTTGTGGTTTTCTACATTTGTAGAAAAAGAATACTACTTCATCCATACGTTCCAAGTCTTATCCACATAATTACACAGGCTTAGATTTCATACAATTGAGTTAATCTAGTTTAACTGTCAGCAGGACAAAAAAGAACTTAAACTCAACTTTTTTTTTTACTGGTAGACTACATTGATTTTTGATAAATGTTTTGGACACTGCCTTTAAGCAATATATTATTTAGATAAAGCATTTGACAAAAGATTCCTAAAAGTTGGAGCTTAAAAGTCTACTTTATGCACTAAACAAAGCTCACTACAGCCAGGAAATTATTAGACAATTACTCACTCTGTGTACAAATTCTCAACCATTGCGACAATGATGACGATGAGGGAGACAGAGAAGATTTGGCAGCCAGAGCCAATGAGCGAGGAGAATATCAGTGGATGGCTCGACGGCCGAAACACATCACCATGTACCTGCTTCCATCCGTATTCATCTCCCAGGTCTCTATCCTGATCATACACGGGCAAAGTGTAAAACGAGATACAATTTTACCATCGAATCTCAGGAACAGGTACATAGCATTCAAAAACTGAGTGGAAAAAAAGACTCCTGCACACTGTAGGGACAGTCCGGCACATGTCCAAATAAAACGGAGGAGGCAATAAAGACAAAATTTGGTTCAAGAACTCAATCTTACCATGTCGTCCATTTCTTCCTCTTTGCTGTATCTGGCATAATCCTTTCTCAGAGTTCTCATCAGAATCATGGACACCAGCCCCACCAAGAAAATGACCATCATGAAGGAGTTGAAGATGGAGAACCAGTGAATCTAAAAGGATATTTCAAGGTACTTAAGTCACACCGTAATTTGTGAAATCTCTGCTCTCAGTAAACTTGGCCTCACTGTGCGTCAGGGCAAGAAACAAGCATTTTTTTTAACCAATGGGCTTTGGAAGCTGGATGATTGAAAATAAATCCCAGTTTCTTTTAGAAGCAGCCAGCCTGGATTCCTGCCACAGTGGCAGGGGGAGTCTGATGCAGCCAAAAGTTACCAGGTTGGTTAAATACACCACCGCTGCTGTAGCACGAGGCTCAATCCATAGGAATGTCGCAGTGACGGACTTTCTGTTGCGGTGATTAAGGGTGGCTTATAGCGCGATATGTGATATCATTGCACCAAACACAATTTTTTTGTAAAGAGTAGCCGACACTGACGTTTAAATCCATAGTGTTTCTTCTCTCTTACACAAGCTGACATATCTTTAAAAAGACTGATGACAGTTATAAAACATTTTTCTTTAATCAAATGCAAAACATGGGCGGCAAAGGTGCACATTAAGAGCGCTACACACAAGCTTTTTCTCCTTTAAGAAAATAAATAGATCTTACATGTTCCAATTGAAATTTAAAAAAATAAATAAATACTACTAATCTTAAAGTAAAATATATTCATACATCTTAAGAGGAAAGAGAAGTGCCCATATATTTTTTCCAACAGAACTATAAAACTAATCAATTACAAGGCACTGAATATACAATATGCTGTACCTTGAAGCACAATTTCTCTAATATTTATACCTGGGTTGGTATCATCTTGTTTGGTGCAAGGAATACCAACATATTGACCTTGTGAGGTTTCAGAGAGGAGCATAGAGGAGTGACGATGTTCGATGCGACACTAAAAAGTCTCCAATGGTGCGCTCATTGCACACATACACATGTACTTGCGGGCAACTTCAGAGAGCAGAGAAAATCTGTCCTGGCTGTCGTACTACCAACCGAAAGGGTCTGCCTTTGAATATATTGGGTCCTGCTCTAGCTAGCAGGTTTGTTCAGTATCGGAACCCTCTTGGGTATTGCTGCGGCTGCAGGTTTGGTTTGCCATGACTTTGCTTGCTCCTAAAAGCTTCAAGTAACATTCAGTTCAGCCACCAGATTGGCCTCCACAGCTCCTGTCTGAACTTGAGATGAGGTGACGTCACGTGTGATATTGACGGTAACTTGCCATCCACCGCAGTTGGCGTGTTAATAGCCCGATATCGGGACAGCCCTTTCGACTCATACAAGTCTATTCTTTGCTTGCATGATGAGGCGTAATAGCTGTAAAACCTATAATATTTAACTCACCCTGTGCTGAAAGAATGATGGATCGAGGTACTTGTCAAATCTGTCCTCAAACTTCACATCCGACTTCTTCCACTTCACCTGCGATAGAGAAAGTTTATTTATATTCTTATTTTAACTCAGAATTAATGTGCTAAAACCCATGACATTTTGGGAAGGATATTCCTGAATTTAAATGTGTATATTAAAAAAAAAAAAAAAAAAAAAAAAAAAAAAAAAAAAACACTGTGGGGGTCATCCGGTACTCACAGAATAAGACATTGCGATTTTTGTGTTTGGCACAAGTCTGACTTTTCCTTCACTGGTCAGATTAACGTCAACAATTCTGTTGCCATTGAAGCCAATCTCCAGTTTCTTGTATGTCCACAGGTAATGATCCTCTCCATTTTCATCCGCCTCACCGACAATTCCTTAACAAGATTGAGACATGTTGAACTGGGTTGGTTAAATTGATATGTGCAAACATCACACCTTTGGTTATTAGACTGTAAATGTCATAGAAATGTCAGTGGCTAAATTGTTAACTGAAGCCATATCATCTCTATGTTATAGCCAGTCTATTATTAAAGTTGTCCCTGCAGGCCACCATATGCAATCTCTTATACATTGCAAATCCCTTGGATGTAAAACACTGTCTGAATCAACTTCCTAATGCGGCC
Organism: Mola mola; assembly: GCA_001698575.1. Lineage (NCBI taxonomy): Eukaryota > Metazoa > Chordata > Actinopteri > Tetraodontiformes > Molidae > Mola > Mola mola. The sequence continues at coordinate 8,028,219 of KV751317.1, read as the reverse complement.
TGTTATTCTTGGTCTGCATGTTTATCATTTTATCATGTTTTTCTTTCCTAGTAGACCAGCCTTAGGCAGGTGAGCTGAATCTAATATAACTGTGTAATGTGGTGTTGCAAGTGAGATGATGTGGTTAACTACATTTCTGTTGCTATTGAGTTTAAAGCTTTCCAATAATCCCAACCACACAGGTCACTGTTTCAGATGCGATAAGAGTGCTGGTTCAGCTACCACACTGGTAAACCGGACACGAGGTCAAAGTCTACATCTATTTATTGCCGATGGCATCTAAAATACAGCGCGCAAAATTGTCTGAGTAATGTCTGAACCTCACCCACTACCTACAATGGCCAACACAGTGATATTTGAGCAACAGTAGGAGTGGCACCATTGTGCAAACTACTACCAAGTATGCAAGTGATCGCACTGATAACTCATCAAAAGTTACAGCCTTTAAAAGTCTGTAATAATATTAACCTTCTTTACACAGAACACCAAAGCATATTTATTTAGCTAATATGGCAAGTTGTAGGACTGCAATTTGTCAGCAAATTCAATTTTTTTATTTAAACAGAAGCCGAGCAGAAATGCCCTACACAATGTGCATCACAAACATATTTTAAAGTAGTTAACTTTTCGGTTGAATGAATCTGAAGATAGAAGCTACTCAACCAGAGCAGTGCACTGTTCAACATTTTTCTAATGCTGAATTGCCTAATTCTCTACATAATCTTATGCATCACAGCATTTTATCCAGAAAGTCCCACTCATGGTTTGCCTTCTATGATATTAGCAGAGCAACATGACATGCAAGATGCCTGCATCGCTGCAAACTTTTATAAGAGGCTAATGAGCTAATAGGTCAACACGGGTAGACAGAGCCAGAAAATGCTGCAACAACGCTCCAAATGAAAGCACAACTTGCAACACACACATGTTCAGCATCTTCCTGTAGAGACTCCATCTAGCCCAAAAAGCATATTTATTTATTAAAAATTTAAGGGAAATGCAGTGTCACTTACCCCAGATGGGCAGGTCATCTATGTACATTTGGTACCAGTAGTGATTCTTTATGGCATAGACAAAGGCATCCCGTTTAGCTTTGTCCAGGTCAATTTCGCAGTAGGTTTTCTGCAAGACTTCGTCTACAGGGATCATAAATGCCACATTGTTAGGTTGGCCATCAGCTCATATATGCTCAACAGGTGAAAGTCGGAGGAACAGTGGAATACCGTTGAAATTTATTTCTAGGCCGCTGAATTCCAGCTCCACACCCTGCAAAGCCTCTCCAAGTGTTTCATGGTAGTGACTGATGGTCTTCTTAGATCCCGCGCAGAAAGGCAAAGAATAATACTTGTACGTCTCCTGTCGGTTGTGGTAAGGACCCACTGTGTTCATCCATAAAACCACCTCTTCCTTTTCTTTGTACTGCAAGGGATAGACAAGGACTGTGAACTCCAGGAATGTTGGCCTAATCCTACAAGGTTCATATTGATGTTGTTGCACGCAGATGTCTTATAACCACCAATACATGTTCATCCTCACACTGACAACAACATATGTACAGACAAATTTGATTTAGACAGTGTGGGTTACAAGAATAAACATTTATTGCTACTATACCGTCACATTTCCCTTGAAGTCGACTCACACATCTTAAATATTGCACATATAAGATAAACGGCACGCAAATGGTGTAACGTTATACATCACTCGCCACCTTCGCTTACAATCTTTGAACTTAGATGAAAGCTTATTCACGAACCAGTAGTTTATACGTATAGAACTGATTATGTGACGAGGGCAGATTAATTAAACTTGTTAACCAGTTGTAATTACGGTGTCTCGGAGCAGAAATAACCGAGAGGCCCTGATGTTAAACCAATCTGTCGGCAAACTATAAGTTAGTTGGTAGCAGGCAAAATTTCAGTTATGACCTATGGTAAATTGCGTTGAAATGATTACATGTAAAAAAGCTTTAATATACATATTTTTTTCACTCAAGCAGTTTTAAGCACGATGGACAACAGGCGCTAGCTCGACTTAACTTGAGCGCAGTTTTTGCCGGTGCTCAAGGAAAGCTTACGAGGACCAATGTGGAAGACGTGCTAACAAGCTAGCAGGCAAACGTTAGCTACGGACATTCAGGCCGATAAGTAATAACAACTTAGCGACCCTAATGAAAGCCAGTTTGTTTCCTGACTCGCCAAGTGTGGATAATTACATGACCCAAGCCAAGCGCCGTGTCTTGTCTGTGATTCTGTTTTTCTTGTAAGTAGCTAGCCATCACCGCAACAGCTAGCAGGTTACACATTGAGCACAAACGTCCATTATTTTCAAGGCTTCCCCATTTCATTCGGCCTTTCCAAACGCTGTCTCACCGTGTGATCGTGCTCGTCTGCGTCCACAGCTAATAAAGAGACGACTATGACGAGGAAGGCCGCCGCTGCCACTTTCCACCTGGGAGATCCCATGATTCTCGGAGAAAGTATGCAGAAAGATCGGGGACGTTAGCTTTGCAGGGCTAGCCCACCTTCTTCCTGGTTGTATGACAGAGGGAATTTTTAGGGACGCTCTCGTACGCACATGCGTAAGCGCACCAAGAATGCCCAACGCGCGCACATCTGATTGGCTGAACTGACTCACGTGGTTCGCAGCCTCCAGTGAACGCGAAGAGCGATGCATGAGGCGGTGAGTAAAGAAACCCTGTCCGCAACCTTCGGCCACGTCATCCGTCTGCCAGGACTGGAGCTTCGCCCCACACCAGTGTTAGTGTAGGAACAGGACGTCCGTGTACAGCGTGCCCTCACCGTCAGATGAAGCCTCAAGATGTTTTAACAGTATCTTCCATGCATTACGAGTGTCATTTTATCTGTGGGGGTTGGGTTCTCATGTTCCTTTGAGGATAAGTGTATAAAATCTAAGATTTAAGAACACAAAAGGCATCCCTCACATCCCTCACATAGCTAAAAAAAAAAAATATAAGTGAATAAAAATAAAACTAAAAAGACCTCTTTTTCGAACCACAATAATCACATTTGAATGTTTTTTTTTATTATTATTTATTACCTCATCTACAACAGTAAGTAGCTATAATCCAATTTTATTTCTTTCAATGATTGGTGGGGAAAGAACTTTAAATTACTTTACAAAAGTAGGACTTCTGAAATATACAAGACAAAGTTCTGAATTAAAAATATTACATGGATCTATATACTTCCAATTTTGGTAAAAACTACTGGTGACTTTTTATATCTTTTAAATTACATATCAAATGCAAATAGTCAATTTGATATATTTTGTTTTCAAAGTACTACTTTTTCAGCCGTGGTTTAAAAAAGTACATTTACCATAATTTAACTAAATATAAGTAACTGGTAGCTTGAAAAGTTCTGATTTCCAATATAGTATCCAATATAGTATAGTATCCACTGATTTATAGGCTGTAGAATTATCCTTTATGCAGAAAAAATGTATTCTGGATTAAAAAATATTGATGCACTGATGTGTATTAAATTTTCTGGCTGTTTAAAGTTACATTATATGTTGAGTGGTTACCGTAGTATTGCTAAATATCATACAAAATCATGGATCTGTAGTATCACTGTCATGCGAGAAGCACTCTGAATTCAGAAAAAAGCCCAGTTTTCAGCACTGAGACAAATAATTTACGAACAAATTAATCTCTTAAATTGTTTATTTCTTAAGTAGGAATGTCAAATGGCAATGGACAAATGGAATGGATGAACATAGAATAAAGTTAGCTGAATGGAGTAAAGTAAGTAGGATTTGTGTGTCTTGTATTTGAACACATACAACTTACTTGACTGTTTTAATGAGCCCCTGAGCTTTAAAAAGGCAACTTAAACTCTATAAAACATGGAATGTGCCAAATTTGCAAAATATCAATTTATCAAATCAATCTGACATCAATATACCATCAATATGCACTTGACTTGAGAGTTTATTTGTAAACTCTCATGTGTAGTGAAACAGTGAGAAAACGATAATACACTCTTAAAATGTATAGTGGGTACGGGTTATTCAACAGCAGGTAGCTTTGACCAATTCTGAATAAAAGTGTTCCTGAGGCTTAATAATCAGCAAGCAAGTGTAAGATTTTTAATTGGATAGAAAACAAAGCTTTGCAGTGATCATTTAAGACAGTTAAATTACACAAATTTTGTGTTTTTACACAAAATTCCTTCAAGTTCAGTGCTGAGTGTGTAACTACTCTTCTGTCACTATAGATTTGCTCATGAACCTTGTTGGTTGATTTTGGTCTCCTGGTGGTTAAATAGCTTCTTCAAGGCAACTTTAAATGGTGCTTCATTTATGCGACGCTAAAAGTGGGGTTACATGGATCCTGCAAATTGGAATATCCCTTCCAGAGTTTTCTCAAATGAGATGGACATGCGTTTTAAAATAATGCAAGACAACACATGGATGTGATGTGGTTCACGTGAAAGAGCTTAAAATTTCAGAATTCATACTTCTTCTAAAAAACACATGCGATAACAAAGTCAGAGAAGAGAGCAGCCTCTGAAATATCACTGGTACATGTTAAGCCTTGCATTGCCAAACTCATTATCCAGGATTCTAGATGGGCATTATCACCATCCACAACAATGCTCAGTAGAGGGCGCCTACTGCCACAGTGGCTAGTCTAAATTGCTTTTCCGCTGGGAGCAGGTATTTCTTGTTCTGATAATGAGATAAATATTTCACAGAAACGGAAAACAATTACAAACATTTTGGCCTCACAGAAATCAGAAATTCAAAAAGACAAACCATTTGAACATAGTGGCTGACCAAATGAAATCGGTGCTGAGTATCTGAAGTCAGACAAGGTTTCTCTTTCTTCAGTCATTCCAAAGTTACAAAGAGTGCACAAACTTCCTGCAGGGGAGGCACGAAGAGACACATGTGTTGTCAAAATGAAACAGGCTGCACACTGACTCAGCAATAGCAGTGAAATGTTTCCTCACTTTAAGATGCCCGGCAGTTTGGGATCTCTATATAGACCATTATGCAGGTATCCCAGCGAGCCATCAAATGTCTTCAACTTGACTCGCTCCGCATTCTGGGCACTCACTGCTACCTCATACATCTGGAAGAGGAGAGCAAAGACAGCTAAGTCCACCTAAAACAAAAAGTCATTCAAGCAAGTGCACCTCTTTGCCAAATGTTAACAGAATTTTTGGAATTTTGCCTGACCTTGACCTTTGACCTATGAAGCCCAAAATGTAATGAAACCACATCCAATACAAAGTCAGAAAGAAATCCGTATCGTTTGTGTACGCTAAAGTCCTATAATGGGTTCTAACAAGTAACTGTTGGGTAACCTGCAAAAATGCTTTGTGGGTAAAAAAATCTGTTTATATAACTCCACAGGTAAAAATAAATTAATGCAGGCAGGAAAGAACAAATATCGGTTTGTTCTTTTCTTTTTCAGGAGAAAGCAGGAATAAAAACAATCAATGGCTTTGAGGCTTGTAAACAGTGCCATAAATCACTCATCCATGTTGAAAGCTGCTGGGGAAAATGAAAGACACTTTTCATGAACACACGCTCAAAGACTGTGTGTTTAAGCACGGTGCATGGTACTGAAATTAACTGGTCCGGGCAGGTATGGGTTTGAGATAGGGATTAATTTCTGGTAACAGTTCTGGTACTGAACTTTTACGGGTCTCGGCAGGTGCAGGTTATCAAAACCGGACCTGTGAAGGACTCTGCTGCAGGCTCCTAACAAGCCAAACAAACAAACCGTAAACATCACCTCCTCGATGGAGGTAAAAATGTTACTCGATTATTTCAATCTACAAGGAAAACAGCACCTCAGATTGCATTTTACCAACTTTGCGGTAGTACCTGCTGTGCAATAGGAAGCGGAACTAAGTGATCATCCTCTGAATGAAGGAAAAGGATTGGGTTTCTCATTTTCTTCAGACTGCGGAATAACAAAAACACATATTAGGTCAGTGCATTTCCCTGTTAATAACAATATTATTACCTGATAAATATTTGATAGTTTGCATGATTACATATTTAACTCTTGTGTCTCACCAACACCTCAGTGTTTCGCAAAAAACTTACTTTTCTTCAGTGGGAAAAACTACTTTGTTTTTCGCCCATGGTTCTTGCAAAAAGTACCCTAAACCCGGAGGTTTCCAGTAATACTTTAAAACAGGAAAGAGATAAAAGATTGAAAGATTACACATAATGCAGCAGCAGTATGACGGAAAAGAACAAAATATCAAAAGTGGTAAGTTTACCCAAGTAAAAGGATGAACTGGTAAATTCTGCCAGGCACTATTGAATGCGCCCTCCAGGATCACGCCATCAAAAAACACCCCTGAAAAAATAAGGAAAGTACTCATGGAATTATGTCCTCTTGTTCCTTTTTTTAAATAAATAAATAAACAATAATGGTAGCCAAAATAATAAGCCCAAAACCTACCCGCCTCGGCCAGTTTTACTGCAGTGTTTGTAGCCACGCTGCATACAGAAATGAAGAGCGACAGCTTTAGTGTCTTTCATGTAATTAACGGGTTTCCTCAATTGTTCCAGTTTGTAGCTTTGGGCTCATTTCAGTCACTTCTGTCATCAATTTAACAAGTATTTTACAAATAAGAGTCAACTCAGTTTGATATTACTGTCATTTTCAACTTTTATCATGCAAGCAGAAAATATAGGAGGGGCACCTAAATACCTATAGGGTTTTTTGTTCTACAATAAGTTGCAGGTGTTTAGAGCCATTTGTTTTCCTTCTTTTCCTTGGATTTGTACTTCATATCTATATCTATTGATACAGTATACAATGAGAGTTTTTTGCACTCTTTAACAATGGCCAATTACCAATAACTACCTTAGAAAAGTCCTTGGTTCTTCACCTTTGCTCACATGTTGCAATTGTGTCATTTTTTCTGCACTGCACAGTTCTCTTTTTTTTTTTACAATCATTTTTCTATACTCATCTGTTATGCCACCCCTGCTCATTCTACCAACTATAGCTTGCAGCCATGTTACATCAAAGGGGTTAGCAAAAGGCAAGTGTTATTAGAAAGTACAACTTGCATTTTACTTCAAAGTTTCATCTTAGGCGTATGCAATGAACATCCAAAAGAGCTGCTAAAACAGTGACCTGAGTCAGTTGAACTTGAGTAAAATGCTGTATGGTTGGAGTCCTTCCTTACTGACCCGGTGCCAAGAGAGTGTCCCCAGATGACGACCAGGCTGTTTCCACTGCGTGCTTTGACCCAATTGTACACGTAGAGAGCATCAGTGGTCAGTCCGGCTTCAGTCGGCTCCCCGGTGGAATCTCCAAACCCTGCCAGAGTTTCTAACATCAGCAACTTCAAACTGACAGATGAGAGTGCTGCTGTTCACCGCCACCAGGTGGCAGCCTCTCAGGGGCAATCCAGCACTGCATACTGACCTAAAGCCAAACCGCAGCCTTTTCACTGCTATACAATAAACTCCTTAAGCATAACAGCAATCATATGGCTGCAAAGGATATTCAATCAATGTGAGAGGGTTTTGTATTACCATCAAATATGAAGGTTAAGAAGCATAGAGATGATTGAAAATATTTTCAGACAGAGTCATAAATCTTAATTTCTACTAACCTCTGTAGTCAGGCACCAGCACGTGGTAACCAAGTGAACTCAATAACTGTAGACACATAACGTTTATTTGTCATTCGAATGGCCATTGTGACTTTTATACCTTTACCAGATCTCCAAATGATTGATACGATTGTGCAGGTGATCACTCACTTTTGCCACTCCCACCCGATGAGTGGCTGCCCTGTTGGGAAGGATTCATAAACACAGTGAACCAATAAATTAGCATTCTTTAAAAGAAATAAATAAAGCACGCACATTTAGCTTTGTGGCACCTTTACTGTCTGCTCCTTCAGGAGCCAACTACAGTATAATACAAATAAATGATTTATTATACCTAGTGCCTGTGTTCCCATGAAGATATATGAAAACCGGACTGCCATCACTTAAACTCTTCTGGTACCATGCCAAGCCCTTCCCCTGTGCCTCTGTCCACTGGCTCTCTGGGACCGTGTGCCTTAAACAAGTCAAAATATATGCCCACTTAGAGACACAGCTCCTCATTAGTTTATAAAAAAAGTTGAACTCAGGGTTGTACTCACCAGACGCCAAGAGAGATTCCTTCCTCTGATGTAAAGTACATGTTGATGGTGTGATTAAGGGAGACATCAGCAGGTCGGCTGAGGTCAACAAAGAACGGCACGCTGACTGGAAATAGGAAAAGAATTTAGGTGTACCTCGCAAGTAGAAGGTTTACAGCACATCCAAGAGACAGAAAGGGAATTCACTTACTTCTGTGGGTGTAAACAAAGTGCTGGATCAAGTCTGAGAGCATCATGATTGAGAAAGGCACCAAAAGGATGATAACAAGGCCAAATAAGCCCCTTTTCAGCCATGATCGGGACCTAAAAACAAACAGAGGGGTGATTACTTAATTACAGATTACAGCTAATCATTATCTCACATATCTTATGTCAGCGAGGGAAAAAATGATCTTCTAGCACAGGGGTTCCACAATCTTCTAATGTGATATATGATAGACCACGGACCCCCAAAGTGACAGGGTTTTGCCTTCAGGGGTACTTTTTATTTTATATTTTGGCTTTAAAGATGAAGAAATAGTACAGTCAGTCTATAGGCAACTAATACAATCATCAGAAATGAGTTGCTTATTTTTCCTTCTTCCCAAATATGTGAAAAATTTAGAGATTATTTTCCTACATTTGCTGGGGATCTGCAACAACCCACTCATGGACTCCAGTTAACTCAAATACTTATTTTACTGCCAATCTGAACTAGGCCCAAGAAAACCAGACTAAAGTTGACCGATGAGCATTGTTAGGAGCACTATGCAAAACTAAGTCAGTGAATGTGTTGTTTGTTCACGTTTCTTCCTAATCCAAGTGATTCTTTCAATGCGCCTTAAAAAAAAATGCTCCGAACTCAGTACATTGAATAAGGGAACAAGTCTGACGGAATCATCAGCCATTCTGACAATCCGCAGCCTGTTGCTAGTTTACTACAAAGCTAACCGACGAAAGCAATGCCCATAATTTTACAGCTCAGCAGCCTGTTATTTTTGACAGAGCTATTTCATCACGATCCTTTCTGTCACCTTCCACTGTCATTGTACAAAGTGGTTCTCCACTACTCAAAGCTACTCATTCAACCAGTAACAGTGATTCACTCATACAGTATCGTACCTTTGTTTTGGTAGCAGCATTCCCAAAAGGATTGATTTGTCAATCCATATCGATTTTGATGACTGAATACTTTGAGTAAACAATTCCCACAGAATTGATACATTGTCAGGTGTTTCTTGCAAAAGAAAGAGGATGTTATAAAGATGCTGTTTATAGCCTGTTAGAATAGCATTTACCTCCATTTGATATTTTTTTGTGCTCATTTGTTACTTTAAAACACTGTTTTGTTTTCAACCTACAATTTATTCTTGAATATGTGTACTAAGAGGCCTTGGTTGATATACTCAACGAAGTTCTTGTGTGATTGTCAGTTCACAACACTCGTGCTACCGATGAATTCATTTCAAAATACAATAAATTATTTCAAATAAATTAAAGAAGACATAGAGGTGGAGTACTGGGGTTATCTTACAAAGTCTCTAAAAAGTTTCAAGGCTGAATTATGAAAGATTTGAAAGGGAAACAACAGCACTACAGCTATGATAATGGTTAGATTCTGCACAAAAAAAACAGAAAAACAAACAAAAAGGCCAAGCGTGTCACAGACATACTTGGCCTTTTGTTTGTTTCTTTGATTTATTCAAAAATCAAGGCTGAGTATTCCCAAGAACATCACAATTCATTTAAATGTGAGTCTTTAGGTCACAATTCAATTCTATAACAATTTATTTCAATAATCCATAACTCCAATAATCTAATACTTTCAATGATCCAGTTTGCTTTGGTGTCAATTCAATAATACATGTTGATGACCAAGATCATTAATTACAGTATCATCTAATATTTGTTCAATAATGTGTGTAATTGCATTATTTGTACTCGTTTAGAACAAAGTGACTCCAAAATATGTTTTGCCATTTCTTTATTCTTTAGTTAACAAAAAGAATAAAACATTAACACTACAATACACAAACAGTGAGCATTTGTGCCTGAGTTGAACCTGAAACACTGTGTTTTCTCTTGGTTTACCTGTTGGGGGGGTTGGGGGAAACATTACACAGGTTACATCTTAACAATGGATTTTTAAAAATGATTTACTAGACGAAATTAACAATATTGAATGTCGCAATACGGTGATAATATGATTTTCTTTTTATCCAGCCCATTAATTATTCTTACAATATGTCATAAACAACATTGTTGAACCAAAGTTAACTTCTATAATACCCAGAATGCCATCGGGTCTTTTTAATGATTCAACTCCTACACACAGTTCAGTTGGAAAACCTCTACTTCAGCAACACACTACACCATTTACTTCCCATTATTGTTACAGACATTACATTTATTTTTTAGTTGCTTGCTTCAACGACTGCATGATGCACTCCACTTGCACAATCGCTGAGTTTAGTTTCCCCAGAGGGGCTGCCAGTAACATTAGGTTAGGATGCAGACAGTGTTCATTATTTACAATATTTTTTACGGGCAGCCAAATAAACTCCGAAGCAAGTGGATCCAGTGATTAAAACTTTGAAAAGGACAAAACAAAGCACTTTCTGCGTAAAAAAAAAAAATCGGGTTATCAATGACACGCTTTGGCTTTGGTCACAAGAAGTGAACAAGTGAAACAGACCTTTAACTTGGATAAAGTACAGATTTCAAGTGCAGGATGACGGTGTGTTCGAAGATTATGAGGAACAATGTGCAGCTCCGTGCAAGCATGCAGATGTACATGGGAATTTACACTCAGGCCCAGTGGCACCTACACAGCTGATCTCCACATGTCCTACCAGTCTTTGTTTGGCGCATTAATAAGGAAACATTAATATGGGAGGGAGAAGCTGAATAATCTAATCAAGCTGGCAGGCTGTCATTAGGGCCTTTCTTGACTCCTAAGAGAAAAGAGGATGCTATTCAGACTGTGGCCAATTAACGGACAATATGTCCCATTCCCTTAAAGTTGAAGACTGATTTCTCCCCACGGCTCGAGGGAAACATGTAATTCACTTCAGCAGCCATCAGACTGACGCCTGATCAGACCAGAGTTCAAACTTATCTTTACTATTCAGCTCCCACTAAATCTTTCCAAGAAGAGGTTCAGAAACCCTTCTCAGACTTTTAACATGAAGGTTAAACTATGGTTTAAGTTAATGTAAAGCATTCCCTCTACAGCAGGGGTTCCCAAAATTCATGTCAAGATTATTAATGCTTTTGGATCAGAAAGTGACTACAATAGATATATTGTACTATCTGCCACTGCATTACCATAGAATCAATATAACCAATTTTAAGAGTTCAACATTTCTACAAGGCTTACATATATTTTTAATTGCTCCATTATATTTACAGAACTCTGCTGTATAAATCACTACAGTGTCTTTATTTCCCATATTTATTTGACTTTCCCTCAGCACCATAACATTTTAGATACTAACAGCAAAGAGCCATTGTAGCACCTGAAATAGCAAATCTGTTACACCTTCATACACCTGAGAGAGAAGGACTGTGAAGTGCTTGGTCAATTTAGGCGAATTCACAAACACAAACAATGGCAGCATGTGCATTCACTTCACTGTCCAGATACGAACTTCATCACAGCCCCACCAGCATATTTAAATCTCTGGCAGCTCCACTGTGTGTTCATGGGTGAGTTAATAATTGTTAAAATAAACTGCTAACTCACGGTGACCCCTCCTTCCGGTGGACCCTGGCAGCCGTTTGAGCGTTGCTGTGACCGGAAGAACCATCCCGTTTCCCGACTCTTTTCCTCATCACGTACCCTCAGCGTTGTTTAGTTGTATTAAACTTTAAATAAAGCTCAAACGTCTCGTAGTTTCTCCTTTTTGAAAGCTCACCTCAAAAGTTTGTCCAAAGTACGCATAAAATGAATGAAGGGGGAGGGACTTGGGATTGTTAAGGTAGCACTGATTTACTGTACATACTGAATGATATTACAAAGCAAGAGTTCTAATGGGGCCACCTTAAATAGAGTCCGCGGTATATAGTACTCTTAAACAGCCTTCTTTCACCTTATCCATAAATCTCAAGAGTTGTGCAACACATAAGTATACTAATGCAAGGTAAAATTACATTTTTCTTTTTTAAAAAAAAAAAAAAAAAAAAAGTTGCACTAATTTTACTACACTATACATACATATATGAAGACTTTGATGTCATACCATAGCTTTAACTTTTCTGGTGGTAAAGCCACGTTCTTACCCTGTGCTTCTAATGAATTTCAGGGACACTACCTTGAACATCCAATTAATGCACTCACTGAGATACTGCTTATGATTGGACCACTTCTTAATTTAAAAAAAAAAGCCTTTTTATACAGTATCAATGCTGGGAAAGTATACCATGATTTTGGGATGAACATTTTTATCGAATTAAAAACATGCTTGCTCCAGTCTCAACGGCTCTTTAATTCATTTTATCTCACAAAGTCCATCTCATGGGACAAAAGTAATAAATAACACATGCACACATATGAAAAGAGAAACATCACTGATTAAAAACAAAATAACAGCACACAGACAGACGTAGCACTGTGCACCACCAAAGGATATTACAGGAGATGACATATTAAAGGAAAAAAACTCAGAGGAAATGACTACTAAGAGGTTTAATGAGTATGAAAATTATGTGAATCATGTCCTATGGCCAATGAAATTATCATATGAGCGGACATCTTTTGGAAGAATTGTGCTTTCAGTTCCAGAGTTTAAGTGATTTGGTAGAATCAGTGCCAAGCGGCATTGAAGTCCTATATGTCAGCTTTAATTTGTCATCCATCTTTGTATTAATTTAAGCGTTTCATAAATTTCCAAGGTCCCATAATCTACCCTGTACAATCTGGGTATAAAAGTGCACTTTTTTTCCCCCAGAAATCATTTGACACACACTTATAACAAGCCAGAAGCAGTGCAAATGTGTTACCTCACAGCTCTGTTTCTATGACAACACAATAGGTGAGCAATATAGAAGGTCAGTTTTACTGCCAGACCTCGACAGATCAGTGGAGCACATTTGTACATGTATAGGGTTTTTCGTCCATTCCAGAGTGAAGTAAATTTTAGATAGGAAGCAGCATTAGCAGTGCTTTTTTGCGCATCCGGAAAAAAATAGCAATGTAATCATCCGTGGGAATAAATAAGAATAGGAAAGAAGGAATAGGAAAAGTCCATGTGAGCAATGATTATTGCATAAAACCTGACATGATTTAACAGTATTACATTCAAAATAAATGATTTAACAGTATTACATTCAAAATAAATTATGTGAATACTCCATTAGGGGGGGGAACAAAATTCTTATTACATTTGTCATCAAAACAAAATTGTGAGGTCAAAGGCCACCAGGGCTGCATACACAAAGCAAGGATCACCTTTCAGAGTAAAATCCCCTGACAACTGATCTTTAGGCTGTGTAGAGCAAAAATGATCACTTGGATCAATGAAGGTGTAACCAAAAGAAATAAATAGGACATTTCTTCAAGACTTGTGTTGCCCAGGCCATATTTGGGAACCAACAGAGAGGATTGTAGTGGAGCCCTCTGAAAGCTGATGGGTCAGGTACACACCAAATGTCACCTAGAAATGAGTGAAATAACAGGCAGCGTGATTTCTCTTTTCATGCACACCAAGGCAGCATACAGCAGTTGTTCTTCACTGACCTTCCCGGCACGGAAGGCCGACAAAGACATTAGAGGTTCCTTTGTTTTGTCCCCAGTGTCCTGGTCTATTCCAACCATGTGGCACCGTCCACACTGACCTGCAACCTTTGGGTTAATCACAAAGGGAGCACATTCATGTGTGAGGAATCTGCTTTGCGTGCATTTCAAGATTTATCTTTATGTGTCAGCTCACCATGAATCGAGTGTTTCCAATAATCAGGTGTGACCAATTATCCTCCTCAAATGGTTCTACTCCAGCGATGACTAAATTGGCTCGGAAGCGGCTAATGACATTCTGTGTGTCGAGGGGCTGATCGCCCACAGAGTCATCCCGTCTGAGAAAGGAGAATGTGGAAATTGCACGTTAGTTTGCATGTGTAAATTTGCCCACAGTGATGTAAATACACAGTCGTCTGCGCATCGTAATGTTATTCGCCAGCATGTTTCGAATAAGACATTTGCGTGTTCTAACCTGCTGTTCATTAGTTTCTGAATGTGCACCACACTGGCACGGTTGATCATGAGATACTGAGCTTCATTCACAAAGGAGAGGGATGCAGAGCCAGCAGCTAGAAGGGAAAGACATTACGTTACATATTTGATTTTCTCAATTTAGCGAAACCATTCTGGTTTGGGCGTCCTGTGTCTCCAAAGAGCCTGAAAATTAAGGTTGCTCCGTAATACAGAGGGTGTGTGTGTGTGTGTCTTTAGTAAATGTGTTTTGTCGATTCGCAATTCAAAATTCATGAAACAGGGATGGATCTGGACCCAGCAATATCAATCTCAGACAAGAAGACTTTGGAATGCTCTGAAAATTTAAATTTAAGCATCTACAATTCCATGTCACCTGGGCACACTCTGTTCTGTCTGCTGATTGGGTGACACAATCGAGAGCGCTAGAACAGCTGCAGCTTCTTAGGGTAGATAAATGTGAAGAGACTGTTTTATCAAATAAAGTGTGACTATTCTAGACATTCAACTTAGAAACGTTTTATAGATAGGTGAATGACATCAATAACTGAATTTACCATTAGAATAATTGTTGTCGATCAAATAAATCAGAAAACATGAATTAGGTTATGTCATGAAACAGTGCTGCTCTTTAATGCAACGTTGCCACTCATCGTGAGCAGTAATATTGAACCAGTAAAACTGGCCTTGGAAGGAGCTTTTCAAGGGCTGAGAGAACAAGTTTAGCAAATATTTGATGGAAAGCCTCATATTAGAGACTAAAGGTCAGGATTTGTTTTGCCCCAAGTGTGTGTTAATCTCTTCCAGCCATGCTTTAAATATTCCCTTTTCCCTCTCTCTCATACATGTAACTCCTTGTAGAATGTTGTAGTCTACAAACCTGCACACTGCAACATCAGAAAACATGCAATTAAACAAAACACTCAAAACACACGGAAAAATTAAGACAATATCTTCATCACTTTGACAAAATGTGCGCTGCAAAGGCTCACAATACAACCACATATAAAAATGCTCTCCGATTAGCACAGATGACAAAGGGGAAACTAAAAAGTAATAGGTTAACTAAAATGAAAGTTTTATTCTCTTTGTTTTAATATCCTGAAAGCATGAGTCAGATATTATCCATTGGCAGACATCTGTTGTTTACCTAGCTTTTGCATTTTGCTTATTGTTAGCCTGCCAATTCAAATAGAAACACAAAAACACATAAAGCTATATACTGTATGTATTATATACTGGATACCGCAGATATATATGCATTGTATTTTAAAGTAAAGGAAATAAAAAATGTATTTTTTATAGTGTTTTTCCAGCACCACTGAAGATTGGCCAACTTAAACAACATGTTGCGTCCCATATGTTCCCATTATTGTGTCGCCTAGAAACATCAAAATCTGCCTTCATCTTTGGTTGTGTTGAATCAAAGCCATGAATTGATTAGTTATACTTTTGTTTATTTGCATGTGTTTACATAAGTTGCAGTGCTCTGGTTGAGTCTGACCCCTTTGTGTTTGCGATGCGTCTGTTCAGAAGGTGGTGATTTATGTTGGTTAACCGTCTTTTTCTTTTTAACCAAGGTCATAGCCACAACAACCACTCTATATTGTAGCATTAACAGGAAATGTGACCTTACATCGCTCATGTACAGCTTGTCCTGGGTAAATAATTAAAAGGGTGAAATGAATTTCTATAGGTACCTCCACTAGGCCTCTTTTTCTTGTCTCGAGAAAAATTGGGGTTTTGCCTTATCAGGCGACATGGCTGTCCGAGGAAGTCTGAAAGCCACGATGCAGCCTCATCCCCACAGTCGACAGTCTCCACCCTGAGGAAGGAGGAGGAAGAGGAGGATAAGGCTCTGTAGGCCCCGAGGGAAATCTACAGTTTTGATGCCTCTTCCCATTTGGAGTGACATCTAATCCAAGAATCGCTGGATGAGTCTTCTTTTTTAACGTGTCATGCAGGTATCTAAGGAGATTTATATCACCTCTTGCATATTGCTTTTTTTTTTTTTCATTGCAAACAGCAAATAACAGGAATGCAGTCACATGAGACTGTAGATAGGTGGCATCAGGGAATGAGCGAGAGTGAAAAATATGGGACAAATGATGTGTGTCACCGTATTTCCTGCAGATGTTTTTTTAAGATGTCGTAACACTGCCAGCTCACCTGTCACCACAGACTTTGCTCTGGCACACTTGATAGCTTGTGTGCATTTCAGCGTTGTTTTCCAGGGGAACTGAAATGGTAGCCATTCCTGCAGGGATTACAGGGGAAAAAAATTTAAAAAAACCCCCGAACAATCAGAATTCATAGAGGAATATCTAAGTGATTGAGATTTCTCTTGGCAAGGCACCTCGTGTTTTTTCACTGACACAGTGTCTGACCTGATGCATGCAGGAGCAATTTGTTTGAGAGCAGGTGGATTCGGGGACGGATGAGGCACAGACGCGGTTCTCTCTTCTGACTCAGACACACACCGTTACCATTCACCACCATCCAGGTTCTGTCATATAGTAATCCCAGCGGTCCCACCGGCCAGTCCTGGACCTGCATGCAGAACAGCTCAGGGTCAAATCAAGACATAGAGAGACAGAGGGAAAAAAGTGAAAGACAGTCGTGTTCGGGGAATCTTCAAACCTCATGTGCTCCACATGATTTGATGGGATATATGTAGACGTTGGTCAGAGTATATGCCCCTCTGTGGCTGTTTGGCTCTCTGAGTTCAAGTCCCCTCAGTGATGTGCCTGAAGGCTTCTCCTTCTCCGCTACTTTATCTCTTTCTCCATTTGTGATTTGGATTGGGGGCTCTTTATTAGGGTCCCGGCGTGCTGCGGCAGCTGCTCGTAGCTTCTCAAGTCTCACTTGGTCCACTGTGACTGGTTTCTCCACAAAACACTCAGTCACAAATTTTAGGAACCTTTGACAGTCCTCAAATGTTGACACGTAGCCAAAGGACACGCGAACAGATCCGGTGGGCTGGCCGTCCACCAGGTCAATGCTGTCGCCGCAGACGTGACCAGCCTTGACGAGAATGACATGTTTGACTGCACTTACACAGGCCCTTAAAGGGACAGTTGTTAGAGGTAAATTTGGGAAAACACGAGTCTCCAAAACCTTCTCCCAAATATAACAGAACTAGACTGCACTTAACTACAAAAATAAAAATCCATTTGAAATGTGTCTTTTCGGAAATAATGACTTAATGCAATTAAAAATTCAAGACAAGACACAGACCCTGGCTTACTACCCAAGCTAACTAAGATAGGTAATGGTGCAGGTCAGCTGAAGAGGACGACACGAATGTTTGCAGCTTCACAAGCACACATCTCCTATTCATTAGTAGGTGCAGGGTCATGATTTTGTGACAGAGAAATTGCTTTTGGGAATTTTTTTTGGCATTTTGAGCACCACAAGTGGATTCCATATATTTGAAAGAAGGGAGACATCCCTGAACTTTACATCTCCAGAGACAATTTCGATGGATAAACTGCACAGCAATTAAGAGGAAAAATAAATATCTTTGATGTCGGGCTGAATTGTCCTTTTTAAACAGACCTTTACACATACTTTTTTTCCCTTTGTTGATCTTTTACCTGCAGATTTTTCTTCACCTGCTGATTACTCATCCCCAGGAAGGACTGACAGGCCCCTGTGTTGCAGAAGCAGCCTGTGCGCATATGGATGTTGTACAGAGCCGCCATTCTGTCCACCTGAGGGCAAAAGAGGACTTTGTTTGTATTCCCCAGCACTGCCTCCTTGTAAACACACAGTAATTAAACTACTGTGATACTGAAATAAATCCTGTTTATTAATTGCACCTGAGAATAGCCGATTATCTGTCCGCGGGAATCCATGAGGTTGAAGTTTAGGATCGCGCCCTGTGTGCTTGGACTCTCAAACTGGCCCTCAGTGTAGATCTGAGCCGCCGGTTGCCCGTTGCCATGGCAAAGACTTGACAGCAGCATGTAAGTGTAGAGTGCCAAGCCAAAAGTGTGCTGTTGGATGTTGTGCATGCCCCCTGAAGGCAAAAAGAAAAAAAATGAAAAGAACTGAGAAGGTGCGTTGTTGATGTCAGCGCAAAGCAGACTGCCATTTGAAATAACATGCCTGTGTATTATGAGTGCTTTGATGTTTTTTCGTGACTCACAAGATGTGTTACAGCACCTGTGATTCTGTAAAGTGCGTCAAAACCGTGATTTACAGCGATGATATCCAAGAAAGCGACAGTACCGTCTTCAAACCTTTATCAGGGGAAAAGGAAACATTGAATCTGGAGCTACAGGACAACTGTGTGCTTTCAGAGAACACCCAGGATTTGGCAGGCTTGTACAGGACTTCACCTGTCAGAAATGTTTGCTGCATGCACATAATAATCTTCTCCAGACAGGTAAGCCGCTGCTGTGCCTCCTCCAAAGTAAGTCTTTTTCAATATGCCCGCTGCACCCTTACGGACGAGAAGGGCCCCCAGGCCTGTAGGGAAGCCAAAAACCTTGTAGAAGGAGATGGGGATGAAATCGGCAGGACAGTCTTGTAGGTTTAGTGGGGAGCAGCTGACATGGGAGGCTGCATCGAGGAGCACAAACCAGCAGCCTTGGTGGTCACATGACGGGTAAAGACGTCTCGCCTGGATGCCTTTCACATAGCTGAGTGGATACTTCCTCCCAGAGAAGTTACTCTGGGCTGGGTAGCAGAAGAGATGCGGCGTCTGGCGACCGTCTTCTTCTTGAGCCTCATCCTTCGCCATGCTCTCCACTTCCCGCGGGGACACGGGCAGGGCGACGACCCCCTGGCCGGAAGTCACTCCTCTCATGCCGATTACCGAGGTATGGCTGTCGGTGAGGAAACACAAGCGACTCCCCTCTTCGCCCTCGCTCTGTGACCTCCAAGGAAAGCTCTCAGCCACTAATTTGAGAGCGGCTGTACAACCAGAAGTGAAAATCACAGAATACTCCTCGGGGGTGGTGTTAAAGTGCTGCAATACCCTGTAAATAAATGTTCCGTCTTTAACTCATTTGATCCGGCACAGTAACATTCCAAAGAGTCACATGGACATGAATAGACTTTACCTGTATCTGACCCTCTCCACGGTCTCATGTGTCAGTCTGCTGCTGGGGTTATAGCTGTGAGGGTTTCCTGTAGGGATACATGACAAAACCTCAAGTACATTGAATTTTATCTTGTATTTTATTTTGAATCTTAATTCTTACGGGATTGCCCTCACCGTACACATTCCGGGAAATGTCCTGGCAGTAGTCCCTGACGAGAGAGTCGGGGTACAGAGAAGCTGCTGCATGATCCAGATATGTCATTCCTGTTCACAATAAAAGAGGAGCCATGACATAAGCACTGACCTGCAGGTGTAAAATAACAAGTACAATTACTCGTGCTCTGTACTCAAGTCAACTGTTTACAGTCACAGTCATTTATTTGGCAACTTCAGTTAGTAGTTAGGCTCACCTTTGTAAGTTTGTATGTTTGACTTTCAGGAACATAACTCAGAAAATAATGAAGAGATTTTCATGGTATTTTATGTGTGTGTGCTTGATGGCATTAACCCAAGGAACAAATGTTAAAGTTTCTGGATCTTAATCTGCAGCAGTCTGAAATGTGGATGTAACTGAAAAACGAATGGAGACAGTTTGTATGAGGTTTGTTGTATGAGTAGGACTCGGCCCAAGGAAGGCTCCAGATTCAGATTCTGGATCCAGATTGGATCTCTCCCACAATTTAAGAATTTGTAATTTGGGCAAGCGACCTTTTATCGATTAAAACACTCCAAATATCAACATTATCAACATACATAAATTCTAAATAAATGCTGTACTCTGGTTACTAAAATAATGAATTTCAATTGACATTTCAGTCCACGCAAGTGTGCGTTCAGTTCATCCGCACTATGCAGACTGGAGGAAACAGTTTGTCATAACATTTATGGCCGTGCTATTTAGTCTGTCTACTTGTATTTGCACCTTTTCGCTACAATAAAGGTTGATGACGTGTGGGGAATAGACAAAAAAAACTTTGAACTTATTAGATAAAACAATGATGTTGACCAAATTTTACTTTGGCGACATGCTCTGGTGTTGCAATGGGTGAAAAACTGCAATATAATG